>JAOANR010000007.1:18193675-18611164 GCA_030278955.1 Hygrophila difformis
TTTGATTTGGAGCGTTCATGATTAAACCCCAATTGAGAGTGAGTGATCTTTCCGATTCTCTTATACGTGAGGCTCTACTTCATTGAAAATGTTCATGTCATCCTCTAATTCTCCTCCCTAATCCTTGCATTTTTCAAACATGTTATTCATGAAGGATTAATAATAATGTTTGATTTGTAGGCCTGATATAGTGAGCAAGTATCATTTCATTAAACACTGCAATCAAGGGAATTTAATACTTGTAGTTTTTGATTGCCTTATCCCAATCCAAAAAGAATGTGATTTATGAAGCCACGAAAATGAATTGAATATGTAGAGTCCGTGTTCTTACAAACATTGACTCTGACTGCTCGGGGACGATCAGTATTAAATGTGAGGATGTTGATAATGGCCAAAAATGACCATTATTTTCAATCCATTTCCGTGTCTTAAACGGGGCATTTGATCGCATTCCGGTCTTACATTAAGTAAGAAAGCAGTCGAATTGGACTGATTTATGCATAATTGTAAAAATAATATGCTGGTGCATAAATATGTAATTTTATTACATATTTATGTTAGAAAAATCCAAAAACATGAGAAAAAGAAAAGAAAAGAAAAGGAATGAAAAAGATGGGCAAAAGAATAAAGCAAGCCCACAAAAATACAAAAAGATGGGAAAAAGAGAGAAAAGCCCACAAAAAGAACATTTTCGGCCCATCTGGCCCAATCCAGCAGGCTCAGGAAGACCTCTGTCGCGGAAGCCCTTGGCGCGATGCAGTGTTCCGCGACCAACCCTCGACTCCGCGACCAAGCAGCTCAGATGAAGAGGAGACCAGCCAAGCCTTTGTCGCGATGACCTTTGTCGCGATGGCATGCTCCGCGACAAAGGCATGACTCCGCGACCAAGACACCCAATTAGAGACACAAGACCCAGTCGAGAAGCCTTGCCACATGCAGTGTGTTCCGCGACCAACTTGGTGCTCCGAGACAAAGCTGTGATGTGTGTGATGTCTTAAGACGCAATGGGCTAGAATCAAGGCCCATGGGCTTAGGGTTACACTTCTATAAATATGAGGTGTCTCCCATGAGCTAAGAGTCGGAAGAGGTTGAAATTTTAGAGTTCTTGAAGGCAAGCAGTAGGAGTTCTCCCTTAGGTAGTGTAGTTAGGTTTATTTTCATGTATTATTTAATTTTTGCTCTTAGATTAGTTTAGTTTAGTGTTTTTACTGTTTACAGTTAACTAGATAGCCACTTTTATACCATGTTTTGGTTTCTAAACTCTTGTTTTAGGGTTTGTAATACCCAAATCATGGGTATTAACAACACCCCTTCAATAATATGGGAAAACATTCATCATTTGTGTCCCAAATCATGAAGTGGGTCTCACACCCCATGGATTTATGCTTTCTTTTTCATTCTGGGATCTCTTGACCCCCATTATGCTATTTTTATGTTTACTGTCAAGCATTTTATGGATAATGTTGTGTGAATGTGTGATCAAACCCTAGATTAAGACTCTTGCTTTATTTTAATATTCTGCCCAGCTTTGTTTATTTTTCTTTAAGCATGTTCTTCCTTATTTTGAATGTTTATTGCTTGTTTTTAGCTTAAAATAGCTTTTTTATCTGAAATAGGGTGAGATCACGCTGTTTGCATGCCACTGTTCATTTCTGCTTTTTCTGACTTTTGTCCTGAACCACCTTGGGCGCCAACCGCCTTTTGTCGCGGAACCACGTTCCGCGACCAAGGTGTTTCAAGACACTTGTCTCCATAATTTAAAACCCTTTGTCGCGGAATACCTTGTCGCGGAGCCACGTTCCGCAACAAAACTTTCCATGCATAGCGACAAAGGAGCCAAACTCTTGCATTTTGTCTGCATGGATTTTTGTCGCGGAACCACGTTCCGCGACAAAATCTCATTCTGAGACAGAAAAATTATGCCATGTTCTTTATCCTTTAAACACTTTGTCGCGGAACCACTTTGTCGCGGAACCACGTTCCGCGACAAAATTTCCATGCATAGCGACAAAGGTTCAAATGCTTTAGAATTTTATGAAAACGCTTTGTCGCGAAACATTCTTGTCGCGGAACCACGTTCCGCGACAAAATCTTGCATAGCGACAAAGAGGCGTTATGCTGCCAAAAATTCTAAAAACTTGTCGGGATACCCATGTCGCGGACCTCGGACCGCGACAAAATTTATGGCATCGCGACAAAGATTCACTTCTCTCTATTTAATCTCAAACAATCTTCATTCTCTTCCTATTTTATATTGCAACACTCACATCATGACCCCACGGGTTAAGGTGTAACATTCTGGAATTGCAATATAGGGTGTTATGTTGCCCAAAATTTTGATTCTCCATTTGCATCACTTAACCGATTGAACCCTTGACTCATTAATGATTAAAGATTGAGATTAGCAATAATAAAACTTCAATAATCATCATGATTAAAGGACCTTTGTTCAATTGCCAATAAAATACTCCTCTATAAACAAAATCTTGATGGCTTAAACAGATAATCTGGACTGTAATTAATTATGGTAGGAATGATTATTTAAGACCATCAATTGTGGACCCAATCCACAACCTTGCATGAGAAACCAATGTCTCACATACAAGGAATCTTCTTTTATTTCTTATTTATATTGTCTTTATGTGTTGTGTGGAACCATTAGTAAAGAATACATCAGACTAATGTTGGCGGGTATTCCCTCATGGATAACTAGCTCGTATTCTGGGTATTAATTACTAATTGTTATTTTGCATGGTCTGGATGACTGTCAGTGGAAGCCTTGGCGGTTCGCCCATCCGGGGCTATAATAGCTGCTCGGCTGACTCCCATCTAGATACAGTTTTATTTTTCTTATCTTAATCTCCAAACCCAAATTCCAATCTGTAATGGGAGTCAGTTGGCATCAGTCAATGCCAACTAACGATCATTACAGAAGGGAAGCATGTAGGTTTTTATCCGAATTCACAGACAGTGGAGGCCCAACTGGTATTGACACCACCATTATAGGGTCCAAGCTGTCTAAATTCGCTCCATCCGAGTAATTGGGAAATTGGACAGTAGATGTTTACAGTCCACCTGATTATTCTACCATTGCTTTGGTCCCTTGACCACTTCATATCTGTGTTTCACCTTCTGCCTAGACCCGCATCTATATTTTGGGTCAATTAATCTTACACTTTCCTATATCTGTATGCATGATACTATTATGTATTATTGTGGTCTATACTATTTTGGGATCCTTCCCTTGGACAATAGAAGTCTAGATCTTAAAATAGATATTGCTTATTAAATTTCCAACAAAAATTTCTTTATAAAATCCGGATTTAAGTAAGGGATAAATTCTTCAGTTATGACTAATTCATATCCTGTCAAGGGTTGTATTTTGGGAAATTAGAAACAGACGCAGCGATTAGGTCTCGCCTAGACTGAAAGGGTATGTGTTTTAACTGAGAGTCTAGTACCTGATAGGGAATGATTTTCAAACCCTTTATTTTCCAAAATTGCTGTTTGTTGGAAATCTAAGATTAAATATTACACCGAGATGGGGTCCACTTGGACTCAAATACAGTGTAGTAAATAATCTCAGAGGAACATCACCCAGGCCTTGGTTATTTTCTAAGATAGGGTTGAGTTTTCTTTCAACTGCTGTCCTCTTCTGCCAAAGCCTATTTTTGAGTCCTGAGTGAGTGCATCTGGAACGAACTAATTCATTAGCTCGTTTCATTAGTTTGTATCTCATAATCACCCGGAAGGAAGTGAACACACTAGTGGTTCACCCAGAGCCGGGAATTCTTGATCCATACTCCTTCATCCTGATGGGGAGCTGTCTTTTACTACCAGGGTCAGATTTTCAAAACCTCCGAGTGATAGACTTTAAATGCTTTCTTTACTGCTTTCTTTTAACCGCTTTCATTAGAGGTCACTCGGTTGTATTGAGAGTTGTGTAACTGCTACTAGGATTGACAGTTAAGGGATAGTTCAGAACTTGATTAGAATCTTTGGGTGTGACATGGGAGAATGATAGTAGTACTTGGCATTCCAATAAATGATGTGTCGGGTGTTGCTTTTCCACCACAGATGAAGTAACACACCCAGGCCAGGGGAGTTACGAATCTATGGTATCTTAGAATTTGCGGTCTTAAGAACATGTAAACTCATATTGTAAGTACCTGTCTGTTAAAGGGAAAGCAGTATTGAGAGCATGAGAATTAGCTATCTGATAGAAGTATCCCAAACAAAGATCTGTGTATAAAAATGGAAGTTTAGTATTGCTTTATCTCAATCTTGTCCAATTTTCATTCTTTTCTCCCTGTCCCTTCTGTCTACATTGTGATCCAGCTTCACGGTTGGCACAATGTAATTTTTCCTGCTTTCATAGATAATGTTTATCGCATTCTTAGAATAATTTTTACCCGCTCTCTAGAATAGACTTACTCGCTTTGTAGAGTAATTTAACTGCTTTCATAATCTAGTTTAAATTCATGTCAGTAGATGTTAATCACTTTTCAAACCTATTGAGCAATACGAATAGACAATCTAGTAAAACGACGTGAGCCCTGCTTCTATCGCACATCCTCCAGTGAACGATCCGGTCTTACTATAAATTACTGCAATTTTTGACACCGTGCGCTTTCGGGCCACAGTTTCTTAAACACGAGCAATAAAAATATGACTACTTATAAATATATCCCTAATCACAACCCCGCCATCATAAATTGGTTTCATTAAATTAAAACCTAAACCAGGATCATGATTTTTCGGAAAATACTCACGTAGTGGGAAACTGTCAAATAGTTTCATGGCAGGAAATCTTATGACAAGAATTGATGAGAAGTATCATGGCATATTTGCCGGGGATCCTCAGTGTGACAGGCTGAAGGTCAACCTATCCCGGCTATGCCATGAGATTTGTCAACAATTCGTGACAGAGAGGACCACAGCGCCATTTGAAACCAAAGCACCACACTAGAGTAATAAAAAGACTAATAATCTTGATATATCCCTAAACCCTTTCCCGTGAATCATAACTCTTTTCTTTTAATAAATCTAACCTGGTATATTTTAGGAAAACGCTCGTGTGGACGAAATTGTCAAAAGTTTCAGTGAGAGTCTGAGTGAGGCAATTATTTGATCGATGTATACAGAATCATTCGGAATTGGGATCGATGAAGGGAAAGCTAATTAAGGAATTGAAGGAAGAAATTGTGGTGTTTATGAGAAACGGGATAACAAAATTGAGATATATTATATTAATATTAATTACTATAGGATCAGGATATTTTTGGTGGGCTGAATTAAGTATCATTATTTTTTCATAGGTAACCAAAATGGTCCCTTTTGTTTCATTTGACCAAACACCGTATCATCCAAAGCCAATTCTGAAGATTATTCAATGCCACGTGGGTTAATTAAAAATCATTAAGGAAATTGGGACTAACTTGGGTCGGATTAGAAAACGGAAGGGACTTATATGGGCCAAAAAATGGAAGGGACGGATGGGGTTAAAAAGGAAACAAAAGAGACTTTTTGGGCAATTTTTCCAAATCTAAGCAATGAATAATCTTCAGGGCTTAGGACCATCCCCATATGCACCAAGCACCACGCAGTGATCACCAAGATCTTCCAACACATAGAGAACCACGTACGAGCCACAAACACTCACTAAGGTGTATCACTCAACTCACAAAGGTTGGTCACACTGAATAAAGAAATGGTGTCTTAATTTATAGTGGGGAATCACACAGGTAAAACTGGAAAGGGATCAGCAGACAAGGCAATGAAATATTTGAGAATCATAATAAGAACGGTAATGGTGGATTCGGTCGGCTGGATTCCAGAAATATGAAAGGAATGGATCTCACAAAAGGGGAAGGAAATTAAGACAGATTTGACAGATTTACTTGCAGGTAAGGGAATAGGCTAGCTAGTAAATGGTTGAGACCAATGGTTCAACCCATGTGTGGATTTCTTAAGTTGGTCCTAATGTGCTTGGGCTATGCACAAAGTGGTATGAGCCACAATTACCCACACCAAGAAGGAATATGATAGAAAGTAGTGGACTCTTTTTTTTTTTTTTAAGTTTTTACGAAAGTTTGAAATATAACTTTGAGATATGGATAGATGCATTTAGTTGTTTGTGATTTTTGGTTGAGTTTTTATGATATTAAATATAATATAATTTTCCTGATAATTTGTGATGTTTTTATATAGTAATACATCACAAAATAAAATAAAATTTATGTTGGAGCTTGGCTCATCTTGGAAAAACCATTGCTTGGAGCTTTATGGTAATGAAGAAGTGTTCTGGCCTTCTGTCCATTCCAAGATTAGAAGAGCAACCCATGAATTTCTGGCAGCTAGGAAAGAGCTCAAACTCTATGGGCTCAAAACCTGGAGATGTGGTAGAGCAAGATGGGAAAGGCCCCCTTCCGATTGGGTGAAGGCAAACTGTGATGGTAGTATCAAACGTGGGAGTAGTTATTCTGGAGGCATTCTCCGCAACACAGATGGAGACTGGATTGGCGGAGTCAGATCCAAAGGATTGTACACTGATGCCTTGCATGCAGAGTTATGGGCCATCGTCCTTACCATGCAACTTGCTTGGTCTCTTGGTATTCGCAAGCTTGAAGTTGAGACTGATAATTTTAATGCTGTCCAACTGATCAATTCCAATAATGCTGATCTTCATTCTGCAATCCCTGGTGTTCCGCAGATCATTGAGATGACATCTTGGGCTTGGCAAGTAACTTTCTCTCATATCCCTCGTGATTGTAATAAGGCTGCCGACTGCTTCATCAAAGGCCATCCTTGGGCTAGCAACTTTCAACACTTTGTTAGACCCCCCCGATTTTCTTTTAGATGCCTTAAATGTTGACCGTATTGGCTTGTATGAAACTTTGCAGATTTTGGAATAATAGGTTTCGGCCTCCCTTTTCCCCGAAAAAAAAAAAAAAAATTTATAGATCACATTCTACATGGAGCACACCGACCCCTGTAATGGTATATACTGTATTAATTTGGATAGCTGGGCTATTTCCTAAGACTATTACTGTGAACCAATGCCGTGTTTCTTTGTACTAAAATCGCAAGTAGGAACATGGCTGCTGCATGCCAAGCAATAAAAAAAATAAACCAATTAGTAGTACTAGATAACGATGAATTTGAAGTAGTGGTATTATATTGATCAAGAGCACCAATTATTAAAAAAGGTTCCATGCATACGACACACGACGAAATTAAAAATTGTACAACGTTGTTTCCCTCTTCGTAAAAGAACAGCAAACTAATTGCACGCGTATAATCAGCTTAATTAGAGAGATTAATAATTTTACAAGTTGCCAATTCATATGCAAATTAATAAACAGCAACAATAAATAAATAAATAATTTTAATGATGCCTCTGCCCACACAAATACAACATATCAGTTGTGAATAGTTTATTTTTTATTTTTTTTTTAAAAAAAATTACCGGGTATACCCATATCATATTAGTCCCAAACACTACTAGAAAAAATCTGGATTTGGTAGCTAAAACTGTAGTAGCTAATGAATTTCAGTCGGTAAAATAGTGGTCACTAACAAAAATTGGTCGTAAATTCGGTAGCTAACCTCTTTAGCGACCAAATTTTACCAATTTTTTTCGGTCGCTAAAACAGAAAATTCTTATAGTGAAAGACTAATCCCTCGAGAATCTGCATGGGCAATGAAGGACACTTCTCTCAAAGCAGTTTTTTTGCATACACAAGATACGAACCCGAGACCTTACTTATGCGACTAAAGCCCAAATCTACTCAAGCCATCTATTGTTGATTCGAATAGTTAACCATAAAAGTTTAATATTACAATAGTTCTTTTTTTTTAAAAAAATAATAATCTATTTTTTAATGTTCAAGTGTAGCTAAAGCCATGAATGAACCACTAACCGACCAACAACAATTTCGGGTTTGCGTCTTATGAATAATGCAGAAAACCGTTTTGAGATATGTCAATCCATTAAGCTCACCTAGCTATACCTCGAAAGTTATCATTCTTGAACTCCTAAAAGGCTCGGGAAATCCATATATATAGAAAAAAAAAAAAAAAAGCCACCACTTAGGTACGTACCACCACAGGACATTATTGTTGTGCGGTGAGCTGAGATTATATTGTGAGAAGGTTGAGGTCTAACAAGTTTTGGCCATGCTTTGATCTGAGCTTGGATTTCCATTCCATATTAAGTACTACTACTTCATGCAATCACGGATCGATCGAGGACTACTCATCAATTAGGCACTTCCCATCCTACGAAAACAAAACTTATTGTAACACTCACACATTGTTTTGTAAAACAAGTAGTAAGATTTTATAGTATATAACTTTCAAGTTTTATAATAATGTCTATTCCAACGCCGCCTAAAAGTCTTTTTTTTTTTTTTTTTTTTAAAAAAAAGTAGGTTTTCGACTCCTATAATTGCCACGCACATAGTTTTGCTATTTCCACCATTTTAATTTCTAGTAGTCAAACATGTTTTAATTAGATGCCGTTGTCTCTTTAAGTAAGGATTTAATCAATATAAGAAGTAAACATTAATTATATTGATGAGCCATGCATTGCATGTTATGTAATCCACGCTTATATTAGTATTAACTGGCCAGTTGATAATGGCCAGAAATGACCATTATTTTCAATCCATTTCCGTGTCTTAAACGGGCATTTGATCGCATTCCGGTCTTACATTAAGTAAGAAAGCAGTCGAATTGGACTGATTTATGCATAATTGTAAAAATAATAAGCTGGTGTGAAAAAGACATAAATATGTAATTTTATTACATATTTATGTTAGAAAAATCCAAAAACATGAGAAAAAGAAAAGGAAACAAAAAGATGGGAAAAAGATAGAAAAGCCCACAAAAAGAATATTTTCGGCCCATCTGGCCCAATCCAGCAGGCCCAGGAAGACCTTTGTCGCGGAAGCCCCTTGGCGCGATGCAGTGTTCCGCGACAAAGGAGGGGTTCCGCGACCAAGTGGCCCAGATGAAGAGGAGACCAGCCAAGCCCTTTGTCGCGATGACCTTTGTCGCGATGGCATGCTCCGCGACAAAGGCATGTTCCGCGACCAAGATGCACAATTAGAGACACAAGACCCAGTCGAGAAGCCTTGCCACATGCAGTGTGTTCCGCGACCACCTTGATGCTCCGAGACAAAGCTGTGATGTGTGTGATGTCTTAAGACACAATGGGCTAGAATCAAGGCCCATGGGCTTAGGGTTACACTTCTATAAATATGAGGTGCCTCCCATGAGCTAAGAGTTGGCTAGTTGGAGAGATTGAAATCTTTGTAGAGCTCTTGAAGGCAAGCTTAGGAGTTCTTCCTTAGGTAGAGTAGTTTAGGTTTATTTTCATGTATTATTTAATTTTTGCTCTTAGTTTAGCTTAGTTTAGTATTTTTACTGTTCACAGTTGCTTAGATAGCCATTTTTATACCATGTTTTGGTTTCTAAACTCTTGTTTTAGGGTTTGTAATACCCAAATCATGGGTATTAACAATACCTCTTCAATAATATGGGAAAACATTCATCATTTGTGTCCCAAATCATGAAATGAGTCTCACACCCCATGGATTTATGCTTTCTTTTTCGTTTTGGGGTCTCTTGACCCCCATTATGCCTATTTATGTTTACTGTTAGCATTTTATGGATAATGTTGTGTGGATGTGTGATCAAACCCTAGATTAGGACTCCTGCTTTATTTTAATATTCTGCCCATCCTTGTTATTTTTGTTTAGGCATGTTCTTCTTTATTTTGAATGTTTCTTGCTTATTTTTAGCTTAGAATAGCTTTTTGATCTGAAATAGGGTGAGATCACGCTGTTTGCATGCCACTGTTCATTTCTGCTTTTTCTGACTTTTGTCCTGAACCACCTTGGGCGCCAACCGCCTTCTGGCGCGGAACCACGTTCCGCGACAAAATGGTTGTTCCGCGACCAAGGTGTTTCAAGACACTTGTCTCCATAATTTAAAACCCTTTGTCGCGGAATACCTTGTCGCGGAGCCACGTTCCGCGACAAAACTGTCCATGCATAGCGACAAAGGAGCCAAACTCTTGCATTTTGTCTTCATGGCTTTTTGTCGCGGAATCATCTTGTCGCGGAGCCACGTTCCGCGACAAAATCCCATTCTGAGACAGAAAAATTATGCCATGTTCCTTGATCTTTGAACACTTTGTCGCGGAACACCTTGTCGCGGAACCACGTTCCGCGACAAAATTTCCATGCATAGCGACAAAGGTTCAAATGCTTTAGGAATTTTCTGAAAACACTTTGTCGCGATGTCACTCTTGTCGCGGAACCACGTTCCGCGACAAAATCTTGCATAGCGACAAAGAGGCGTTATGCTGCCAAAAATTCTAAAAACTTGTCGGGATGTCCATGTCGCGGACCTCGGTCCGCGACAAAAATTTATGATATCGCGACAAGGGTTCCTCTCCCTCTATTTAATCTCAAACAACCTTCATTCTCTTCCTATTTTATATTGCAACACTCACATCATAACCCCACGGGTTAGGATGTAACATTCTGGAATTGCAATATAGGGTGTTATGCTGCCCAAATTTTGATTCTCCATTTGCATCACTTAATTAATTGAACCCTTGACTCATTAATGATTAAGGATTGAGATTAGTAATAATCAAACATCGACAATCATCATGATTAAAGGACCTTTGTTCAATTGCCATTAAAACACTCTTGTATAAACAAAATCTTGATGGCTTAAACAGATAATCTGGACTGTAATTAATTATGGTAGGAAGGATTATTTAAGACCATCACATGTGGACCCAATCCACAACCTTGCATGAGAAACCAATGTCTCTCATACAAGGGATCTTCTTTTATTTCTTATTTATTTTGTCTTTGTGTGTTGTGTGGAACCATTAGTAAAGAATACATCAGACTAATGTTGGCGGGTACTCCCTCATGGATAACTAGCTCGTATTCTGGGTATTAGTTACTAATTGTTATTTTGCATGGTCTGGACGATTGTCAGTGGAAGCCTTGGCGGTTCGCCCATCCGGGGTTATGATAGCTGCTCGGCTGACTCCCATCCAGATACAGTTTTATTTTTATTATTATCTTAATTTCCAAACCTAAATTCCAATCCGTACTGGGAGTCAGTTGGCATCAGTCAATGCCAACTGATGATCATTATAGAAGGGAAGCATGTAGGTTTTTATCCGAATTCACAGACAGTGGAGGCCCAACTGGTGTTGACACCACCATTATAGGGTCTAAGCTGTCTAAATTCCCTCCATCCGAGTAATTGGGAAATTGGACAGTAGATGTTTACAGTCCACCTGATTATTCTGCCATTACTTTGGTCCCTTGACTACTTCATGTCTGTGTTTCACCTTCTGTCTAGACCCGCATTTATATTTTGGGTCAATTAATTTTACACTTCCATATATCTTTATGCATGATAATATTATATACTATTGTGGTCTGTAATTATTTTGGAATCATTCCCTTGGACAATAGAAGTCTAGATCTTAAACAGATATTGTTTTATAAATTTCCAACAAAAACCTCTTTAAAAAATCCGGATCTGAGTAAGGGATAAATTCTTCAGTTATGACTAATTCATATCCTGTCAAGGGTTGTATTTTGGGAAATTAGAAGCAGATTCAGCGATTAGGTCTCGCCTAGACTGAAAGGGTCTGTGTTTTAACTGAGAGTCTAGTACCTGACAGGGAATGATTTTCAAATCCATTATTTTCCAAAATTGCTGGTTGATGGAAATGTAAGATTAAGTGCTACACCGAGATGGGGTCCACTTGGATTCAAATACAGTGTAGTAAATAATCTTAGAGGAACATCATCCAGGCCTTGGTTATTTTCCAAGATAGGGTTGAGTTTTCTTTCAACTGCTATCCTCTTCTGCCAAAGCCTACTTTTGAGTCCTGAGTGAGTGCATCCGGAACGAACTAATTTATTAGTTCGTTTCATTAGTTTGTATCTCATAATCACCCGGAAGGAAGTGAACACCCTAGTGGTTCACTGAGAGCCGGGGATTCTTGATCCATACTCCTTCATCCTGATGGGGAGCTGTCTTTTACTACCAGGGTCAGATTTTCAAAACCTCCGAGTGATAGGTTTTAAATGCTTTCTTTACCGCTTTCTTTTAACCGCTTTCATTAGAGGTCACTCGGTTGTATTGAGAGTTGTGTAACTGCTACTAGGATTGACAGTTAAGGGATAGTTTAGGGCTTAATTCAAATCTTTGGGTGTGACATGGGAGAATGATAGTGGTACTTGACATTTCCATAAATGATGTGTCGGGTGTTGCTTTTCCACCACAGATGAAGTAACACACCCAGGCCAGGGCAGTTACAAATCTATGGTATCTTAGAATTTGCGGTCTTAAGAACATGTAAACTCATATTGCAAGTACCTGTCTGTTAAAGGGAAAGCATTATTGAGAGCATGAGAATCAGCTATCTGATAGAATTATCCCAAACAAAGATCTGCGTATAAAAATGGAAGTTTAATATTGCTGTATCTCACTCTTGTCCAATTTTCATTCTTTTCTTCATGTCCTTTCTGTCTACATTGTGATTCAGCTTCACGGTTGGCACAATGCACCTTTTCCCTGCTTTCATAGATAATGTTTACTGCATTCTTAGAATAATTTTTATCCGCTTTCTAGAATAGATTTATTTGCTTTGTAGATTAATTTAACTGCTTTCAAGATCTAGTTTAAATTCATGTCAGTAGATATTAATCATCTTTCAAACCTATTGAGCAATACGAATGGAAAATCTAGTAAAACGACGTGGGACCTGCTTCTATCGCACATCCTCCAGTGAACGATCCGGTCTTACTATAAATTACTGCAATTTTTGACACCGTGCGCTTTCGGGGGCACAGTTTCTTAAACACGAGCAATAAAAACATGACTACTTATAAATATATCCCTAATCACAACCCCGCCATCATAAATTGATTTCATTAAATAAAATCTAAACCAGGATCATGATTTTTCGGAAAATACTCATGTAGTGGGAATCAGTCAAAAGTTTCAGGGCAGGAAATCTTATGACAAGGATTGATGAGAAGTATCATGGCATATTTGCCGGGGATCCTCAGTGTGACAGGCTGAAGGTCAATTTATCCCGGCTGTGCCATGAGATTTGTCAACATTTCATGACAGAGAAGACCACAGCGCCATTCGAAACCAAAGCACCATACTTGAGTAATAAAAAGACTATTAAGCTTAATATATATATCCCTAAACCCCTTCCCGTAAATCATAACTCTTTTCATGTAATAAATCTAACCTGGTATATTTTAGAAAATGCTCGTGGAACGGAAATTGTCAAAAGTTTCATGGCGCCGTTGCCGGGGAGGATGCAGCGCCGTTTTATTTAGAGAATTACATTCCTCATTGCTCCTAGATTAGCCTATACATATAATTATAAATATTCACCTTCAGAACCACTTCTAACCTGGGGATTGTACAGGTACTGTCATTATTGAAGCCGTTGTTCTATGCAAAGGAGGAAGCAGACGCCAGCCGAGATTCCGTTTAATTCAGAGATAGAAAAGACAGCTCGACGTCATAGGGCGGAGACTAAACGAAGAAGGGAACGGGAACGACAGGCATTACTTTCGCCAAGCACCAGCAGCGATATCTCCGAAATGGCAAACCCTGACATCCCACCAATCATTCAACCCAATCCCCCACTTCACAACATTGAGGAAGACCCCAAAGATGCTGATCATGATGATTTGGATGACCCCCCTCCCCAGATCATACAAGGAGGTGGGAATCCACCAAACATGGAGCAACAGCACTTCGAGGCACCCCCTCCCAACCCGAACCAAAACCCACCAAACAACCAAAACCAACCAAATCAGCAAAATTTCCCAAACCAACAGAATCAGCAATACCATAACCCCCATCAGAATCCCCAGAATCCGAATGATTTCAATGATCCGAGGAACTATTTCATGCCTCAGAACTACTACCCACAGCAGTACCAAGGCGGGCCTGAGAACAATCATCAAGCAGCAGCTGCTGCTGATTACATGCAGCCGATTTTAGAGCCATATCTGAACATTCCTGGACAAGCTCCATTCCTAGCCAGGAACTTCGAACTGAAACCGGCCCTAATCAATCTAGTCCAGAGCAACCAGTTTGCCGGAGCAAGTCATGAAGATCCCCATGATCACCTGCAAACCTTCCTAGAATTGTGTGACACGATCAAGAATCGTGATGTACCCGCAAACACTATTCGACTAAGGCTATTCCCCTTCTCTCTGACAAGCGGAGCACGAACATGGTACAAGTCACTGCCCGTAAATCAGAAGTCTACATGGGAAGATGTGATCAGAAACTTCCTAGCAAAATACTTCCCGGAGTCCAAGGTGGATGAATGCCGCTCCAAAATTGCGGAATTCAAGATGAAACCAGACGAGTCCTTGTATGATGCAAAGGAAAGATTCTTCAACCTACTCAGAAAGTGTCCTCAACATGGCTTCCATGACTGGGAGAGATTAAGAAAGTTCTACAGTGGTCTGACTCCAGCATGGAAATCCATGCTTGATGCTGCTGGTGGTCAACATTTGCTTTACATACCGATGGACCAAGCCTGGGCAAAGATTGAAGCCATGAGTGTAAATCGTTCTGTTCTAACTGATGATGGTAATCTCACTCCCCCTCGTAGTTTATGTGCTGTAGGTACAGTAGAGAAGTCAGACATTGAAAAGCTTCAAGAGCAAGTGGCAGCGTTGTCTGTAAATCAAGGAGTTGGAAGTTCTGCGCAGGGACAGCAAACTGATGTGATCTGTGGACTGTGTCAAGGCGCTCATGCAACTGACACATGCGAGCAAGTCACAGCTGAGAGCTGTAACTATGCAGGAGCTTTTCCAAATAGACACCCGAATTTGTCCTACTCAAACAACAACGCCTTGAACTCACATCTCTTGAATAAGCCACAGCAGCAATTCAATCCTCAGCAGAACCAAGGATTCAATCAGAACATGGGCCAACATTTTCAGAATCCAGGTTTCCAACCTCAGATCCAGCAGAGGCCGCCTCAGAATTTCCAGAACTTTCAGCCCAATCAGAGTTTCCAGCCTCAGTTTGTCCCAAACCAAGGCCAGTGGAATCAGAATCAGCATCAAAATCAGAATCAGAATCAAAAGCCTCCTTCAAGGCTTGAGAATCTGATGACTGATTTCATCACTAGTCAGAAAGAGATCAACAATCAACTGCAAGCCTCCATCAGAAATGTGGAGACCCAAGTTACACAGATGGCTAATGAGATGCAGAAAAGGGACAAAGGAACATTGCCTAGTACTGCGGAAAAGAACCCGCAATGCAAGGCAATAACCTTGAAATCTGGAAGAGTACTAGCTGGACCAAAGGGAGCAGATACTGGAGCGGAATTTGAAGAAGATGATATTGTTGACAATGCTGGTAAGGAAGCTGATAATGGTAACGAAGCGGAAAAAGAGACAGCCGAATTGCAGACTGAAGCTGCGCCTGAAACGGCTGAAACAGATAAGGGTACAGGTGAAGGTACAACTTCCTTCCCTTCACCACCAAAAATTGCTAATAACAAGTACATGCCCAGGATTCCTTATCCTGCGCGGCTTAAAAATAAGGAACATGATCTTAAATTCAAGAAATTTCTGCAACGATTAAAGTCTGTAGAGATAACCATTCCTCTCACAGAAATGATTTCCGAAATGCCCATCTATGCTAAGTTCTTGAAAGAATTGATTTCAGGAAAAAGGCAGGTTGAGCAGGAAGAGGTAATTATTCTCAACAGCACATGCAGTGCCATCGTTCAAAGGAGAATGCCTGAAAAGAAAGAGGACCCCGGATGTTGCACACTTCCAGTACAATTCGGAAAGGCCAAAGTGAGTATGGGGCTTTGTGATTTAGGATCAAGCATCAATGTGATGCCGCTAGCTATGGCTATTCGCCTTAAGCTTGGAGAAATTCAACCGATCAAGATGAGACTGCAGCTCGCAGACAGATCAATCACTCAACCCATAGGAATCCTTAAGGATGTTGTAGTCAAAACCGGGCAGATTCTTTTTCCGGTCGACTTCATCATCCTCGACATTGAAGAGGATTCTGAAATGCCGCTTATCCTTGGACGCCCATTTCTAGCCACTGGTGGTGCACTGATTGACGCTAAATCCGGAAAAGTCACCTTAAGGGTCGATGGCGAGGAGATCATCTTTGATATGGAGAAATTGCAGAAATTTCCGAATGACAGTTCTTGTTTTTCATTTGAAAATGTAATAGTTAGGGAAGAGCCAGACTCTGAACTTGATTGTGAAATGATGCTGGATGAACTATCAAAGCAGGTACTGAAGCCTGCTGGCGTGGAGCACAAAGGATGCAAAGCCGTTCACTTTGCCGATCCCGAAACAGGGGATTTGGAGGAATTTGACGGCATCGAATTCCATGATGACGCCAACCAAGAGGAGGAAGAGGATCCTGTACTGATGCAGGATCCCGAAGGTAAATCTGTTCTCCCACTACCCAATTCTCGCAAACTACTCCCTTCCGTTGAATGTCCACCAGAGCTTGAACTTAAAACACTACCTGATCATCTCAAGTACGCGTTTCTCGCAGAACATAAAAAGTTACCCGTGATTGTTTCGGCTAAGCTCTCCCAAGAGCAAGAAAATGCTCTGGTGGTCGTTCTTAAGAAACATGTACATGCAATAGGTTGGATCATTTCTGATATAAAAGGAATAAGCCCTTCTATTTGCATGCACAGGATTCTAATGGAAGAAGAGTTTAAACCCTCCCGTCAACCTCAGAGGCGATTGAACCCCCTTATGCAGGAAGTGGTAAGGAAAGAAGTTATCAAGCTCTTAGATGCTGGTATAATCTATCCTATCTCTGACAGCAAATGGGTTAGCCCAGTGCAGGTCGTACCCAAACGAGGAGGGATGTGCATAACCAAGAATGAGCAAGGAGAAGAGGTTGCAACCAGACCAGTGACCGGATGGAGAGTTTGTATCGATTACCGGAAGCTGAACGAGGCCACACGCAAGGACCATTTTCCATTGCCATTCATTGATCAGATGCTTGAGAGGTTGGCAGGGAGAGAGTTTTATTGATTTTTGGATGGTTATTCTGGTTATAATCAGATTGTTATTTCCAGTGAAGACCATGATAAAACCACTTTTACTTGCCCGTACGGCACTTTTGTCTATCGACGGATGCCTTTTGGTTTGTGCAATGCACCTGCTACTTTTCAAAGATGCATGATGTCTATTTTCTCTGAATTTATCGAAAAATGCATTGAGGTCTTTATGGATGACTTCTCTGTGTATGGAGATACATTCGAAGATTGCTTGGCCAATCTTGCCAAGATTTTAAAGAGGTGTGAGGACACTAACTTGGTTTTAAATTGGGAAAAGTGCCATTTTATGGTCACTGAGGGCATAGTGTTAGGTCATCGCATTTCTCGTGCAGGAATTGAAGTTGACCCAGCCAAAGTTTCCATCATTTCCAATCTCCCTCTTCCTAACTCGATCAAATCAGTTAGGAGCTTCTTAGGGCATGCCGGTTTTTACCGGCGATTCATTAAGGATTTCTCTAAAATTGCCAAGCCGCTCACTAATCTGCTTTGTAAAGAAAATCCTTTCTTAATAAACGAAGCGTGTGTCCAAGCCTTTGACACGCTCAAGAAGATGTTGGTTTCTGCACCGATAGTGCAACCACCCGATTGGTCACTGCCTTTCGAGGTAATGTGCGATGCTAGTGGTCTCGCCGTGGGCGCAGTTCTTGGACAACATAAGGATGGGAGACACTGCGTAATTCATTACGCAAGTCATGCCCTGAATGAAGCCCAAGTTAACTACACCACAACGGAGAAAGAGATGTATGCTGTAGTCTTCGCGTTTGACAAGTTCAGACAGTACCTGATAGGTACAAAGACCATAGTATACACCGATCATACAGCATTGAGATACTTGTTTAGCAAACAAGATGCAAAACCTCGATTAATCAGGTGGGTACTTCTGTTGCAAGAATTCGACATCATAATAAAAGATAGGCGAGGTCGAGATAACGGTGCTGCTGACCATTTATCTCGATTAGATAATGATAAAAAAGAAAAAGCCGTCAATGAAGATTTCCCGGACGAACAGTTGTTCGCGTTGCATCTGCATAATCAAGCTTGTCCATGGTTTTCCGACATCGCTAACTTCTTGGCGTGCGGAGTAACCCCACAGTTTTCAAACTATCATCAGAGGAATAGGTTCAAACGAGATGTATTAAGTTACTTCTGGGAAGAACCTTATCTCTTCAAACACTGCCCTGATTCAATAATCAGGCGATGTATGACTGAGCATGAAGCTTATCAAATTGTCAGAAAATGCCATGAATCAGAATATGGAGGTCACCATGGTCCCGCTCGAACGGCCCACAAGGTCCTCGAATGTGGATTTTATTGGCCTCAAATCTATGAGGATTGCAGGACATTTGTTAAGGGCTGTGACAGATGCCAAAGATTAGGAAACATCTCCAAGAGGGATGCCATCTGGTGGAAACTACTATATCTTGGTAGCTGTCGATTACGTATCCAAATGGGTCGAGGCTGTCGCATTACCGACCAATGATGGTAGCCAAGTCATCAAGTTCCTCAAGAACAACATTTTCAGTCGGTTTGGCGTACCTAGGGTGGTGATATCTGATGGAGGAACACACTTTATTAATAAAGGTTTTGAAACTTTAATGAGTAAAAATGGGATCCTCCATAAGATAGGCACGCCTTACCATCCTCAGACTAGTGGTCAAGTCGAAGTATCCAATCGCGAAATCAAACACATACTCGAAGCCACTGTCGGGATAACCCGTAAGGATTGGGCACGTAAGCTCAATGATGCTCTATGGGCATACCGCACAGCATATAAGACTCCCATCGGGATGTCTCCATATAGGCTGGTCTTCGGAAAAGCCTGTCATTTGCCCGTAGAGCTAGAGCATAAAGCTTACTGGGCCGTTAAAACGCTTAACTTCGATCCGAAAGTTGCTCAGAGCAAACGTAAGTTGGACCTCAATGAAATTGAGGAAATACGAGCGCAAGCTTATGAAAGCTCTCGAATTTACAAGGAGCGGACCCAGAAGTTGCATGATCGCCGGATTAAACCTAAGTATTTTTATGTTGGCCAACATGTGTTATTGTTCAATACTAGGTTGAAGCTGTTCCCCGGAAAGCTCAAATCTAGATGGGAAGGACCACATGAAGTACTAGAGGTGTTCAAAAACGGAGCTGTCAGGATCCGAACTGATAGGGGCGATATAGTGGTGAATGGACAACGATTGAAAGAGTACCTCGGACAGTTCGATCCGGAGAAAGAAAGCCAAGCAGTGGCAGACCCGGCTTACACTCAATAAGAAACAGCATTTAAAAACACAAAAATTTTAGTTTTTATATATATATATATATATATAGTATATATTTACAGTACTTATTTCATGACGAGCAAGTACCCAAAGATCAATTAAACATTTAGAGTACTAAGACTCTAAATGTGAGGATGTTGATATTTGAAGAAAATCTAATGCATTTCAATTATCTGCCTTGCAGAAGTTCGGAACCACCAAAAAGAGGAGCAGAAAAGAGTAACACGGAAAAACCAGGTTCTTGGTTGGATTAGTTCCATAAGTCTGAGAAAACGCTTTCGGAAATTAAAGAAATTTAATACCCGAAATAAAATTCACAGATAAATGGAACTGACCCAACCTAATTTCATGCAAGTGGATCATTTAAATTTTAGCCCAGCATTTTGAATTTACTTGGATTTACTTGGATTGAATTTATTCAACCCAAATCAAATAAAATGGACTCTGGCCCAACATCACACTCAGGCCCAGTCCAAGAAATTTGAAAATGCAAAATTCTTTGTCGCGGAAGGACCTTTGTCGCGATGTCATGCATCGCGACCAGGCCCTGTTCCGCGACAAACCCTCTTTTGTTCCTAACCTTCCTCTGTTGATTGTCGCGATGCACCTTGTCGCGGAGCATGACTCCGCGACCAAGCCCTGCTCCGCGACATGATCTGCGTTGACCTTGTCTCCATACTGAGCTTTGTCGCGGTAGCCTTGTCGCGGAGCATGACTCCGCGACCAACCCTCAACTCCGCGACCTCTCTGATGTCGCCGTGCCTTGTCGCGGAACCTTGTTCCGCGACAAAGTCTCGGATTCCGCGACAAAAGTTCAAGTATTTATACCCCCCCACCCCCTCCAGTTTCTTTCCACTTTCACTTGTCATTTGAACTCCCTCCAACTTCTTCATCTTCTTTTCCCCCATTTTTCTCTCATCCGAACGAACACCACGTGTTCTTCGCACTCTTGCACTCCATTTCCAAGGGGAAACTATAGACCGATTTCATGGACTCCTCCCAAACCTTGGACCCGTGCCTAGACCCGAGCCAAGGAGGAGAGGGTAAACCCTGTTTTCGCCATGTTCATAGCATCCATTCGGACCCTTTATTTTGTTTTTATTTTGTTGTGTTCTTGGTGTGGTGTGGTCAGTGTGCACGTTTAACTTTAAACTTTTGGAGGTTTTTGAGTGCTCTCGGTTGAGAACACCATTTTGAAACATTTGAACCTCCATTTTGAAACTGGTAATGGATAAGATTTTGAAGGTTTAAAACTGGAAAGAACAAACTGATGAACATCTGGGTATTGTTTTGAATATCTTGATGTTATTGGTTTAATTGATCTTGATGTGATGTGCATAGTGTGAGTTGGTGTAATAAAAGAGGTAAGATCTTTTTGGGCACATCTGTTCCCATGATAGAAATCTCATGGGAATAAATGTTTGTTTGTTTATGGAAACATAGTACAAACACCCAATGAGAAACTTTCACTTTTAATAAAAGCAACCTTTTAGAAAAAGACAAAAAGAGTTATTTTTGTTTAATATTTGACTTAAACCTTTTGTTCCCAATGGAACACTAGTGTGAGTAAGATAGCAGTATTTTTGTCACCCAACTGCTATCATTTCCAAAAATCAAAAAATGGGACCACTCACATCCCACTTTTGTTAAATAAAACAAGTCAACCATTTTAAAACTAAAAATAGTGTCTGCAAATTTTTGGATGCTTTAACTGTCCAAACAGTCCAAGCTATCCAGAAATAGCAGATCCGTTCCGCCACGTCTTCATTGCACATTCCAATATTCGAGCATTCCATTTCCATCTATCCATCTCATTCCACTTCCAACAAGTGTCTCGGACTTGTTTAATAAAACTGAAAACTTTTGGGCCGAATGACCCATTAAAAAGATTTTAGGCCCAATGGCCAATTTTATTTTATTTTGGGCTCTTTAGCCCATTTAAAACCAAATATTATTTACATGTGCTTTAAATTAAAATTCAAGTCAGAAATTTAATAATCTCACATCTAGAGCAAAGCTCTAAATGTGAGGATGTTGGTTTCTGAACTTGAATAATTTCTGAAAATTATATAAAAATTGGATTCATTACTTCTTATCTTTTCAGGGGTAATCCTCCCATTCCAGACCCTGCTCCAGATGGAACCAAGTTGCTGGACTTACCGCTCGAACTCCTTGGTGAGATTCTCTCCCGGATAGGAGAGGATGAAATCAGGGAGGTGTTTGCTGCACAACGGGTATGCAAGAAGCTCAGGGATGCTGGAAACCTTACCATCGTGTACAGGCGATGCGAGGTTGACTCCTCCACAGTGAAGAGAGGGCAAGAAAGAATCCGTTGGCAGAAGGAGAGATTCCTGCAAACATGCATAGCTGCAGGAAACTTCAATCTCCAGATCATTCCAGCACTTATGGCGTTTGTAGAAGGGAATGAGGAGCACGCTTGTGAACTGCTGCGCCCAGGAATTGAGGACAACCACAAGGCGTCAATCTTCACCCGGGGACTGATGCTTATGAGTAAGACGGACGAAGGCCAAGTTGAGCAGGGAATCAGAATGATCGAATGGATGGTAACAGATCGGTCAATTCTTCAGTACACGTCTACCAACGTCCTCGGATGGATGACGGACAACCCAGACACTCCATACCTATGGGCTGATCAAGGAGACAGAGTCTACTGCCCAAGGAGGCACGAGCCCATGAGGAACCACAATGGCTGGTGTCTGCGGTGTGAATTGACCAGTTACATCCACTGGGCAAGATATCTGTTCTGAAGAAAGAAAGATGAATCCGTTTTAGTAGTAGTAATTTGCAAGGGATTCCTCCTTTTGTGTGTGTAGGTTTGTATTAACTGCACAAGAATCCCTTGCCTCGGATGTATTTACTGCTTTCCCTAAATTGGAACTCAGCTTTTGAGACCACTGAACAAATCTTTACTTGCTTTCCTTTTCGAAAAAAATGTCTGTACAGTCCGAGATGAATAAGTGACTGTCAGACCAAAAATATGCTGTTGACATACTTAGTATGTCAGCAGTGCCTCTTTACTGCTTTCAATTAAATAACCAGCAAAAATATGCATAAACTTGCTCTAAATTCACAGGTTGAATTTAGGCTTATGATTAAATTTTCAGACTTTCAAATTGGGATAATATAATTGAAGACATGCATGACATGAACTCCTGAGGTTTTGAGCTATAAAAATTTAATGATGCGATCAGCTTATTGGGTAATAAATTTGCATGTTAGAGATTTCGATTGAATAAATTGTTAGAATTAAGCTTTGATTAAATTTGAGAATATTGTATGACATGAATCAACCCAACCTTGTGAGATTTGAGCCATGAGTCACTTTTACTCATTCATTTTCTTTGATGTGTGAATCATTTTGATTAAAGGAAACTAGAACTTGCAATTGGGACCGATTCAAGACCATGCCATATTCCCGAAATCGAGCATATGATCGAGGCACCTAGAAAACCCAAATTCTTGGCCTTCTTTTGAAATCACGCTGTTTGCATGCCACTGTTCATTTCTGCTTTTTCTGACTTTTGTCCTGAACCACCTTGGGCGCCAACCGCCTTCTGGCGCGGAACCACGTTCCGCGACAAAATGGCTGTTCCGCGACCAAGGTGTTTCAAGACACTTGTCTCCATAATTTAAAACCCTTTGTCGCGGAATACCTTGTCGCGGAGCCACGTTCCGCGACAAAACTGTCCATGCATAGCGACAAAGGAGCCAAACTCTTGCATTTTGTCTTCATGGCTTTTTGTCGCGGAATCATCTTGTCGCGGAGCCACGTTCCGCGACAAAATCCCATTCTGAGACAGAAAAATTATGCCATGTTCCTTGATCTTTGAACACTTTGTCGCGGAACACCTTGTCGCGGAACCACGTTCCGCGACAAAATTTCCATGCATAGCGACAAAGGTTCAAATGCTTTAGGAATTTTGTGAAAACACTTTGTCGCGATGTCACTCTTGTCGCGGAACCACGTTCCGCGACAAAATCTTGCATAGCGACAAAGAGGTGTTATGCTGCCAAAAATTCTAAAAACTTGTCGGGATGTCCATGTCGCGGACCTCGGTCCGCGACAAAAATTTATGATATCGCGACAAGGGTTCCTCTCCCTCTATTTAATCTCAAACAACCTTCATTCTCTTCCTATTTTATATTGCAACACTCACATCATAACCCCACGGGTTAGGATGTAACATTCTGGAATTGCAATATAGGGTGTTATGCTGCCCAAATTTTGATTCTCCATTTGCATCACTTAATTAATTGAACCCTTGACTCATTAATGATTAAGGATTGAGATTAGTAATAATCAAACATCGACAATCATCATGATTAAAGGACCTTTGTTCAATTGCCATTAAAACACTCTTGTATAAACAAAATCTTGATGGCTTAAACAGATAATCTGGACTGTAATTAATTATGGTAGGAAGGATTATTTAAGACCATCACATGTGGACCCAATCCACAACCTTGCATGAGAAACCAATGTCTCTCATACAAGGGATCTTCTTTTATTTCTTATTTATTTTGTCTTTGTGTGTTGTGTGGAACCATTAGTAAAGAATACATCAGACTAATGTTGGCGGGTACTCCCTCATGGATAACTAGCTCGTATTCTGGGTATTAGTTACTAATTGTTATTTTGCATGATCTGGACGATTGTCAGTGGAAGCCTTGGCGGTTCGCCCATCCGGGGTTATGATAGCTGCTCGGCTGACTCCCATCCAGATACAGTTTTATTTTTATTATTATCTTAATTTCCAAACCTAAATTCCAATCCGTACTGGGAGTCAGTTGGCATCAGTCAATGCCAACTGATGATCATTATAGAAGGGAAGCATGTAGGTTTTTATCCGAATTCACAGACAGTGGAGGCCCAACTGGTGTTGACACCACCATTATAGGGTCTAAGCTGTCTAAATTCGCTCCATCCGAGTAATTGGGAAATTGGACAGTAGATGTTTACAGTCCACCTGATTATTCTGCCATTACTTTGGTCCCTTGACTACTTCATGTCTGTGTTTCACCTTCTGTCTAGACCCGCATTTATATTTTGGGTCAATTAATTTTACACTTCCATATATCTTTATGCATGATAATATTATATACTATTGTGGTCTGTAATTATTTTGGGATCCTTCCCTTGGACAATAGAAGTCTAGATCTTAAACAGATATTGCTTTATAAATTTCCAACAAAAACCTCTTTAAAAAATCCGGATCTGAGTAAGGGATAAATTCTTCAGTTATGACTAATTCATATCCTGTCAAGGGTTGTATTTTGGGAAATTAGAAGCAGATTCAGCGATTAGGTCTCGCCTAGACTGAAAGGGTCTGTGTTTTAACTGAGAGTCTAGTACCTGACAGGGAATGATTTTCAAATCCATTATTTTCCAAAATTGCTGGTTGATGGAAATGTAAGATTAAGTGCTACACCGAGATGGGGTCCACTTGGATTCAAATACAGTGTAGTAAATAATCTTAGAGGAACATCATCCAGGCCTTGGTTATTTTCCAAGATAGGGTTGAGTTTTCTTTCAACTGCTATCCTCTTCTGCCAAAGCCTACTTTTGAGTCCTGAGTGAGTGCATCCGGAACGAACTAATTTATTAGTTCGTTTCGTTAGTTTGTATCTCATAATCACCCGGAAGGAAGTGAACACACTAGTGGTTCACTGAGAGCCGGGGATTCTTGATCCATACTCCTTCATCCTGATGGGGAGCTGTCTTTTACTACCAGGGTCAGATTTTCAAAACCTCCGAGTGATAGGTTTTAAATGCTTTCTTTACCGCTTTCTTTTAACCGCTTTCATTAGAGGTCACTCGGTTGTATTGAGAGTTGTGTAACTGCTACTAGGATTGACAGTTAAGGGATAGTTTAGGGTTTAATTCAAATCTTTGGGTGTGACATGGGAGAATGATAGTGGTACTTGACATTTCCATAAATGATGTGTCGGGTGTTGCTTTTCCACCACAGATGAAGTAACACACCCAGGCCAGGGCAGTTACAAATCTGTGGTATCTTAGAATTTGCGGTCTTAAGAACATGTAAACTCATATTGCAAGTACCTGTCTGTTAAAGGGAAAGCATTATTGAGAGCATGAGAATCAGCTATCTGATAGAATTATCCCAAACAAAGATCTGCGTATAAAAATGGAAGTTTAATATTGCTGTATCTCACTCTTGTCCAATTTTCATTCTTTTCTTCTTGTCCTTTCTGTCTACATTGTGATTCAGCTTCACGGTTGGCACAATGCACCTTTTCCCTGCTTTCATAGATAATGTTTACTGCATTCTTAGAATAATTTTTATCCGCTTTCTAGAATAGATTTATTTGCTTTGTAGATTAATTTAACTGCTTTCAAGATCTAGTTTAAATTCATGTCAGTAGATATTAATCATCTTTCAAACCTATTGAGCAATACGAATGGAAAATCTAGTGAAACGACGTGGGACCTGCTTCTATCGCACATCCTCCAGTGAACGATCCGGTCTTACTATAAATTACTGCAATTTTTGACACCGTGCGCTTTCGGGGGCACAGTTTCTTAAACACGAGCAATAAAAACATGACTACTTATAAATATATCCCTAATCACAACCCCGCCATCATAAATTGATTTCATTAAATAAAATCTAAACCAGGATCATGATTTTTCGGAAAATACTCATGTAGTGGGAATCAGTCAAAAGTTTCAGGGCAGGAAATCTTATGACAAGGATTGATGAGAAGTATCATGGCATATTTGCCGGGGATCCTCAGTGTGACAGGCTGAAGGTCAATTTATCCCGGCTGTGCCATGAGATTTGTCAACATTTCATGACAGAGAGGACCACAGCGCCATTCGAAACCAAAGCACCATACTTGAGTAATAAAAAGACTATTAAGCTTAATATATATATCCCTAAACCCCTTCCCGTAAATCATAACTCTTTTCATGTAATAAATCTAACCTGGTATATTTTAGAAAATGCTCGTGGAACGGAAATTGTCAAAAGTTTCACCAGTACTTAGCTTTGCCTTTTTATACATGCATGTGATTGATTATTTATTTATTTATTTATTTATTTTTGAATGAACACAATACACATTGGGATTGATATATCGGACCAATTTTTCAAATGTACAGCGATATTATATAATATAATTATATTTTATTTAGAAATAATTATAACTAATACATTTTAATTAATTAAATTTTATCTTTAGTACAAATAATATCCCAGCGTCCACAAAATTTTATTTTTAAATAGAAGTATATAACAGTATTGATTGAGGATTAGCCCAAGTGGCAAAGTCTCTGTCTTCCGACCTTAGTTAGGGGTTCGATTCTCTACCCGGCCACTATCCATCCCTTTGTTCCCTTTGCATATGGCATGGGCTCCCACTTTTCTTTCTCTGACTTCAGTTTCTTCAAAAATAAAAGAATACACTTATTGAATAATGGTCTGATAGTATGGGCTCTAACAGTTTAATCAGATGTTTGGGTTCTAACCTTTGTGTATGTCGAATTCTATTTTGGGATAGACAACCATTCAAAGCCCATCAGATTCTCGAAAGATTAGTTTTGAGTCCAATGTGGCCCGTATACCTGCCAAAAAAACCTTTAACAATGAAAATATACACCAAATAACTCAATATTATTTTTTCAGCTAAAAAAATAAATTGACATTGGCAAAAAAAGAATATGTTGATCATTTATAAATGATCAAACTTTAAATAATATTTTATCTTTTACAAATTTTGACATGAAATAAATTATTAAAATGTTTTATAATTAATAAGAAGGTTAAACTAGATATATGCATATAATATGAAATAACCAAGCAATAATTATGTAATTCGAGAGCGATCGAAGGGATGGTTGTAAGTAGATAATAAAGTGATTGAGCTTCTCTATGGGGTATTAATTAAATCTCAACAATTAATTCTATTCTTAACTTAAAACAATTAATGTTACTTAGATAACCAATACCCTATAATTCCGTTTTATTAAGAGGTTGATATTCATTTCGATCTTCAATTAATGAAGCTACTACTTAATTAAAGCGTGTAAGAAATTGTCAATGGCCTGTGCCGTGTGTGTCTGGTTTTAGGCTTTCTAGGGTTGCATTTATTCAGTTCATGTAATAATTGTAATTTTTTAATCTATTCTCTCTCTGCATACATGCGTAGTAAAAGAAACATGTGCGTTAATTTTTTAAACAATAGCCAAATTTATTATTCATATATCTATATTCATTTCATTGATGCATTATTATTGCCGCGATCTATTTGACTCTTTGTAGTATACATTTTGTTTTTTAAGCCACTAACATTCTTTTAACATAAGTAATTAGTTGTCACACAAAAATGTGTGTATCATGTATGAACTCTATTATTTATTGCATATAATAAAATAATTTCGTTTACCAACTCATCATAATGGGAGTTGTCCGAGAAGGTTAGTTTATGGCAATTTGTGTTATTGTAAAACAAGGAATATGATAGAAAGGGCAAAGGGGAGTGATTGAGAACCCGACAATCCATAAAATTAAAAATATAAATTAAATTTAAATTATATCCTTAATAAATCATATGATGAATTGTCAACCCACTGCATTAATCAATAATTTTTCCAACAGAAATAGTTTATAGAATTGGTTAAATTGTTGTGCTATTTCCTAAAACAGTTATTGTGACCCAAATACCCAATGTCATGTTTCTTTGTACTAAAAATTATTCGCAACTTGGAACATGGTTGCAGTAATGTATTGCTGCCAAACAATTTTTAAAAAAAAAATTAAATTATTAATGATGATGTATTGATCAAATAAACCATTAGAGTTTAATAAATAAATAAATAAAAGAAAAAGAAAAAGGGTGTATATATGCAATTAGGGGTGGGAATAGGTCATACTATCAGATAAGGGCCTATGGCCTAGCCTGATGAAGGTCAGGCCAGATCAGGCTTTTTTTATAAACAAGCTAGGCTCGGGCTATTTTGAAAGTCTAATAGGCACAGGTCAAGCTTTACAAAAATATATTTAGCTAAATAGGCTCGGTTCGACACATGTTCGTTCGTTAACAGCTCGTTCGGTAAGTTAAACGAACCGAGCTCAAACACATAATTTGGTTTGTGTGTTCGTTCGTTAAGTTCGCGAACAGTTCGGAATTCTTTTTTAATGGAATATATATTATAAAAAATAAAAATTTTATCTAATTATTCTTTTCATTTTCCATTTTTATTAATTTCACATTTCTCCCATAAATTATAATTACAATATACATTACATTTTCACACCTAATTTAATTTTAAAACAAATAAATTTATTAATAAAATAAATGGTTCGTTAACTGAGCTCGACTAGGCTCGTGTTCGTTCGTTATTAGCTCGTTCGTAAGGTTAAACGAACAGAGCTCAAACATGAAAATTGGCTCGTTAAGATTTTTGGCTCGGTTCGTGTTCGTTCGTTAAGTTTAACGAACAGAGCTCAAACACTTGAAGCTCGGTTCGGTTCGGCTCGTTTACAGCTCTAGGTATCATTAATATTATGGTTAAATGTTAAAAAGGGCCATAACAAGGAGGCTATTCCGCTTTTAGGCCATAACAAGTTGCAATTATGAAAACAGGCCATAACAAACACAGTTTTGTAAAATTTAGGCCATAGAACCAATTTGAAATTAATAAAGGAATCCAACAACTTTTCCTTTATTTCATTCATACTCCAAGGAAGTTTGACTTTATTTACTTTAGTCCTTTCTCAATATACTTAATTTTTCATTATATAAATGACACCCAATGCGCTTGAAAATTGGTATCAGAGCCTAGGTTTTATTGAAGAACATATTAATTATATTATTTATAATATTTTATTTCTTAATGGAGAAGATTTAATTATTTAATGGATTCAATTAATTTGAAACCCACAAGTTATTTCCAAATTTTGGAAATAAAAAATAGAAAATTCCAAAGGAATTTCTTGAACTTGTCCCATGGACAAGATATTATCAAAATCAGTTTCTTTCCTAAAAATGAGAGGAACGGACTGGAAAGAAATTGATCCGGATAGCTCTAAGTTATCAAAAGACTTAAGAGAAATCCAAAAGACGATTCAAGATTTTGGTAACCGGGTATTAATTATACCTGAAAAAATAGATAACTTGAATCAGACAACAGATGAGATCTTGAAAGTATTTCAAGATCTAAAGAAAGAAATTTTAAATCTGAAATTTGATATTTCGGATATCAAGAAAAGGCAGAAGGATATTCCTGGATCTTCCAAGAATAACCAAGCCAATATTAGAGATGCATTCGGACCAGTACAAGCTTTACATCAAAAGGGTAAAGCAACTATGGTTCCAAAGCAGAAATCACAAGAAGAGCTTATGATCGATCTCCTGAAAACAGTCGAATGAGTGTTTCCAGGGCAGATCTATCAGATCTACAAGAATTAGCAGAATCATTTTCCCAACTTGGGATTATGGATCTGGTTAATGTAAAACCCAATGAAGTCCTTCAATTGGGTTATACGGAAGGATCAGGATCCAACGTGACCCACGATGGACCGCCTGATGTTCCAATGAGAGAGAGTACAGACTTCTACATGAACAGGTATCCTGAGGTGCATCTCAATGCAAGACGAAACCCAGGATGGAACCCAAGTAGAGCACCAGAATCCACACCGTGGGCCAAGACGATGTTACAACCATTAAATCCATATGGCATAACACTAAACCTCGACGTTATCGACTTCCGAAACATCGAAGACCTGATCGATGAATGGGTAGCTTCAATGAAGATTGCAGCAACTACCCTGGAACTCGATAAAGAAAACTTTGTCAGATTAATAGAGCTGAGTCTCGAAGGATCGGCAAAGCTGGGCTGGAAAAACTCCACGACTGCTTTAAAAGAGCAAATACTCGAGGGAGAATCCAAAAGCACAATCTGTGAAAGATTTGGCCTCTTATTCAAAACCCATTTTGTAGGAGATGGGTATTTTGAAGAACAGAGAACCGAAAAAATCAAGGTCTATACCCAAGCATTATTGGGTATGGAGTTAAGAAGTATTTGCGCAGTAGACGAATACATCTACTGGTTTCGTAAATACTATTTTCGGAGCGAAATGACAGCTGAAGTAGCATGTCCCATGTTCTTTGCAAAGATCTGCAGCCCATGGAGAGAAATGTTGATCCAATCGTACACAGTACCTTCTGGTACAGTGGACTCAATAGCTCGAAGAATGTCCTTCTTAAAGGATAAACTCAGAGAATGGTGTCAACAGGCAGCAGCCCAAAAGAACATCAAGAGACTAAGAGGTAAAATAAAAATAACTCCTCTTTGCTGTGAAAATAACGATTTTCCAACAATTATAGGAGAATCAGGAGAAAAGAGGAAAAAGAAGAAGAGTCGGGGCTCATACAGTAGGAGTTTCAGAAGACCTCCATTCCGAAGAAGAAGAGCATGGTGGTCCAAGAGCAAGGCCAGATCATACAAAACTGGACAAAGAACGGGAACGGCGAAGAATTCATCCCAAGGTTCAACTAGCTCAGCAGCAAGGAGCACGGGGAGAACGACGTCCAAGAGAACATTCAGACGAGCCCATACCCGAGCAAACGAAAGTTTCAAGGACTGCAACTGTTGGAAGTGTGGAGCCAGAGGTCATATCTCACCCGATTGCCCTCAGAATCGTGAGGTACGAATGTACGAAGCCACGGAGGATATCGTGGAAGCAGTCTACCATGGAAAGCTGGTACCAGTCTATCAGTTTGAGGACATCCCCTCGGATGAAAGCATCTACGAGGAAGAATTAAGAAGTGACTCGGACTCATATTCAGATGGATCTTCAACCGAGTCTGACTGAAGAAGACAGGATTCAGACCACTGAAAACCTGTCTGGATTCTTTTCAAGGATGACGATCTCGAATCGAACCATGGAAAGAATAATGCGACAAGATTCCAACCTCAGCCCATATGACGGATTCAGAATTGGCGGGATTGGACGAGTTCTTAACCAGATGGGACTCAACCAGAGAAGACATAACATCATCTACAAGGTAAGTGCAGGTGAGTTTGCAATTCCTATGGAACTTACTTGTAATGTTATGGATATGCAATTAATTCCTAAAGAAGAAATTCTTGAGGAATTAAGCAGAATGAAGGAGGAAATCGCCATTACTATGAAATGGATCCACATAGGAGCCATTGAAGTAGTAATTAAGGCAACCTTCAAAGAAGGCATTGATTCTGAATTGCATCTATCAGTCACTGATAGAAGAATCAATAACCTTAGAGATGGTCTTCTTGGAACTATGGTGGGAAATTTATATGCTGGGAAATTAATGTTTGACATACATCCCAGAATTTCCTATAACTTAGCTGACCAAGATTTTAGTAGAGTTCTAACCCTTCATCAGGATTTTAAAAGAAAAGATCTGATGAAAGAAGGGAACAGACCATATTCTATAACTTATAGAATCTCTTATGCACTTTCCAATAGTCATCATTCTGACTTATTTCTCAGGAAAGAATATATAGAAATTCCTAGAATTTTCAAGGAATTTGCTAAAGTCATGACTCCAAATCCTACCCAAATTCCAAGGTTAGGAGGAGTAGACATACAAATAAGAGATCATCCAATTATAGACAGATCAACGAGTGCTAGAATTGAGTACGCAAGCTGGCATGGGAGCCGGAACTGTAGCACTTAGCATCCCGGAAGGACCCTGCTCTAAGCAACGTGCCAAGAGGTTCCTCAACACCATCGCCAAAATACTATCCGATGAATCCGAGGTGTGGGAACAAAAATTGAGCTACCCGGATAAAAATGGGCCGAGATTGATAATCCGTTTAATTGAAGATGTTGGGCCAAGGAACTTAATGAAGAAGTAGAAGTGTCGAGACCCACACGAGCTCAAGGCCCACAAGCAAGACCACCAACACATTATGGATGTACTTAGACTTTATTATTTCCGTAGCTTTGGTACTTGTTTAATTTACATAGCAAGTTGTTTAATTCCATGTAATATGGTTTGCCTATATATAGGGCATTACCAACACTTTGTAATGCACCCTTTGAATGAATATAATGGAAATCACTTGGAGAGTGTTTGTATGCTTTGTTTGAAAGGTCACCCATGAATTCATCCCTTGTTGGATAATTCCTTTCAAGCTTGAGATGTGCTTGATCGTATCGACACCTTGAAGATTGTTGATCGAGGGAATCGTGGCTCATTTAGTGTGTCCATTGATCCAAGATTAAGCTTTCGGTAAAGGAAATCTCAACCTATCCTTTTATTTTCATTTTGAGTTCATCCTTGTTAATCTTTGTTCTTCATCTTGTTCATCATCGAATATTGTGTCTAATCCCGATCCATGGCATATTTTTGGTATCAGAGCCTAGATTAGACCTTTATTCTTCCATATCTTTCATCCTTAATCAAAAACTCACAAAAAAAAAAAAAAAGTAGCCCACTGGTTACTGTTCATCCGAGATCCGTTTTGATCCTTTGAATATTTCCTGAATCTGAGTTGATATTTGGATTCATTGGGTCGATTACATAAAGATTCATATAAAATTCGAAATTTTTGGTCAAGGAAATCATTTTCTATGAATTTTTGAAATTCTTGGCTAATATTTCTCAAAATACAAATCTGTGCAGAATCTGTTTTCACATTTTCTGAACTGGTCGGTTTGAATCTCTGAAATCTGGGCACATATTTAGAATCCTCTCGTCGAGTAGATGAGTTTTCATATATCGTTTGCTCAAATCCGAGTTCGGATGAAAAAGTTATGCTAATTTGAAGTTTATGTGTGTTCTTGTGCAAAAATCCAAAAATTCTTCATGTTTTGCTTTTTGGTCTTGTGATTTTCTGTTTTCACTCACTTTGTGGATTGTGTTTGCACTAATTGATGGTTTGTATGCTTAATTGGGTATTATGCAAGCTTAATCCGGAGTGTTGAGTGATTTATTGAGAGTTGGGATTAAATTTTGGGATTAGGGTTTCTTCATAGTGTTCATCATGTGTTCTTGATGTTCTTGGATCCTTCATCCAATCTTCAAGTCATATTCAACAAGTTCTTGAGGGATAGCTTTTTGATTCAAGTGAGTAATTGCAAGGGTGTTTTTGGAATTTTAAGGGGGACAAGTTAGCACAAGAAGGGAAATAACCAAAGGGAATCTGAATTTGAATAAGGGAAATAATTGCATGCAGGCCACGGATTTGAAAAAGGGAATCTGAATTTGTCACCAAATTGCCACGGGTCATCAGTCCAAATTTATTTAGATTGTCACGTGCTTGCTGTGATCATCAATCCGTCCAAAAATTCAACAAGCCCAAAATCAAATCCAACAAGTGGGGCTTTGCAAAATTTGATTGAGTAAAATTTGATTTAATTAGTTGGGCAATTATTTTTATTGTTCAATTGATTAAATTAAATTGGGTATTTAATTTACTGTGCGATTTCACTGATTTAAATCACGAACAATTTATCGGGTTGAAGTTCCGTCATTGTGTTTACACTTGACAGTGGAATTCCCCGAGGAATAAGTGCTTGCACTGTTCCTCTGATTTATTTCACAAATCTCAGAGTTGAAGCTTCGTCTGCAATTGCAGATATTGGAGTTCCTCAACAGTGATTTTTACCCGGTCACCCTTGATCGCAGCTTGATAGCAGTTGGTTTTATTTATTGGGTTTGTGTGTGAGGCATATATTTGTGATTCCGAGCGTTTTATTTTGTGAGGTTTTTACTTTACACTTTAAAATTGTGAGGAATCGGATTTATTGCTTGCAGGCTGATTAATCTTGTGAACTATAATTTGTGCACTGCAATCACACACAGAATCTGTGCTTTTCATTGATAGAGTCGGACATTGCATTCTGATTCTTGCACTGTGCGTCCATTACTTCTTTTTCTCTATCCATACATTGTTAGTTGATACGATTGAGCACTACTTGGCTTACTGGAGCCAAACCAACTGGACGAGAATTCGGACCGATAGTGAGGGATACAGTTGTGAGATCACTCTACAAATTTCTTGTTGATTTCTACTAACCTCTTATACATATATCTAGTTTTCTTTGCTTTTGAACTGACATGGCAGGAAGTACAGATCAAAGATTTGACCAAATCATGGCCGCCATCCAGGCATTATCCGAGACCACAGCCCGAAGGTCTGATTTTGATTCCATGCGCCGAACCGTAGATGAGACTGAGGCGCGAGTCACTGAAATCACTGAGCGCATAGACATCTTAGCTACCGAAGTAGCGAGAGGGAATTCCTTATGGGGAGAGGCGCTCCAGACTCGAGTCATGCAACAAGTTGAGCGCAGGTTTGAGGAAGCTTTCTATACTACTCCGTCACCTCCCAATGCCACCCCCGGAAGCACAAGTGGAGTGAACAGATCGGGCATGGAAGAAGCAGATGCAGCCATTGAGGAGAGGGAACTACAATTTGGAACATACAACAGACAACAAGGCCCACGAGGCCCACGAACAGCACCACCGCCGCCACCTCGACCGCAGGTCCCGACAAATACTCAGTTCCAGAATCCACCACCACCTCCGGCACCTGCCGCCCCAGCAGTAGCTCCAAGACCACCATTACATCAACCCATTCGGCAGAGGGTAAACATAAATCCCCCTCCAGTGGACCTTCCCGAAAACGATTTCGAGGAGGAGGACATACATCGAGCCCCTGTTGAGCACAACCGACTAGAAGCTGATCTTCGAGGAATCAAATTCACAATTCCGGCATTCAAGGGCACGAATGATCCAGAGGAATTCATCGATTGGAGGCAATCTATTGAGTTGATCTACGATTGCCAACAATACAACGAGTTCACAAAGATCCAACTTGCCGTTTGTGAATTCAAGGACTATGCTCTCACGTGGTGGCAGAAAATTCAACACGATGGACAGCGTCTAGGACTTCCCCCTATTTCTACATGGACCGAACTGATGCATGCAATGGAAAAGAGGTTTGTTCCTAGTAGTTATTTTGATGACTTGTACATGAAAGTTAATTTTTGTGTGCAGGGTAACCGAACCGTGGACGAATACTACAAGGACTTGGAACGCCTCATGATGAGAGCCCAGATCAATGAGGATGAACCGCTACTGATAGCCAGGTTTAAAAGAGGATTGAAAAGAGAGGTCCTAGCAGAAATCAAATTAAGGACATACACTGGTTTGGAACATTTGGTGCAACTAGCCATTGAGATCGATCGCCAACTGAGGGATAGACCGATCAAGTCCACGATCATTTCAAACACCACCAAGTATTGGACAACAAGGTCAAATGAACAGCCGTTGAAGCCCCATGACCGATACGGAAAGCCCAATACACTTAAGGATGACAGGCCCAACAGGCCCAAAGCATTTGAGATGAGCAAAGATTTTAAGGATCCATACCGATACAGGAAAGATGAAAGGGATAAGCCCAAGCGGGACGTCAAGGATGTCACTTGTTTCAAGTGTGGACAGAAAGGTCATTATTCCCGAGATTGTCCGCGAAGAGAAAGGCGAATGGTTATGATTGAACCGGGAACTTGGAAAGAAATTGACTCTGATGAAGAGCGAGAGGAAGCTGAGCATGAAGAAGAAGATGGTGGTTATGAACAGTATCCAGACGAGGGCGATCTGAGCCGAGTAGTCTTGGAAGAAGAAGAAGAAGGGTATGTGACGAATTTCATCGCCATGAGGGCATTGACCGCTGACAAAGCTGATGAATCCAACAGCAATGCACCGGAACAGAGAGAGAATTTATTTCACTATCATTGTAAATTAAAGGGCAATGTAGCCTCTTTGATTGTAGACAATGGTAGTTGTGTGAACGCTGTAAGCTTGTATACTGTGCGTAGATTAGGACTACCAATGCAAGATCATGTGAAGCCATATCATCTACACTGGATGAATGAGCACGGGACTACAAAGGTCGCGAAGCAAGCCAGGGTGCCAATTACCATCGGCCCTTACTCAGAGGAGATTTTATGCGATGTAGTGCCCATGACCGCATGTCATGTGTTATTGGGACGACCTTGGATGTACGACAAACGAGTCATCTATAGAGGCACAGAGAATGACCTCTCTTTCCGCAATGGCCAAAGCAGAATTATGATGAAGTCACTACCGCCGAAAACTGTTAAGATTGACCATCGAAATTTAGTGGAAAACATCCGGAAGGAGGAAGAGGAGTTCAAGAGAAAACAGAGAGGTAAAGGGATTATAATTGATTCTGATAATTCTAATCCATCTCCTTTACCCTTGACAGGTCATGATCGATGCTTGCTTTTCACAAAGCAAGAACTGGAAGCAGCTATTGAGGACGCACCCCTACCAGGTCACTGTTTCCTAGCTTTTGTTAAACCAGTTGAAGAAACTTCTAAGAACTCTCCTACTACACTCAATATACCTGAAATTTTTCGCAGGATGCTCCAAGACAATATGGATGTTTTTCCGGAAGAACTGCCAGCAAGGTTACCACCTTTGAGAGGTGTAGAGCATCGGATTGACTTCGTACCAGGAGCGTCAGTTCCAAATAGGCCTGCATACCGCATGAACCCCGAGGAAACGAAAGAAGTCCAAAAGCAAGTTCAAGAACTGTTGGACAAAGGTTGGGTTCGGGAGAGTCTATCTCCATGTGCAGTACCGGTATTGCTGGTACCGAAGAAAAATGGAACGTGGAGGATGTGCGTTGACTGCCGAGCTGTTAATGCAATTACAATCAAGTACCGCCATCCGATCCCGCGACTCGATGACATGCTCGATGAGCTCGGTGGAGCAAGTATTTTTACGAAGATAGATTTGAAAAGCGGTTATCACCAGATCCGCATGCAGCCAGGAGACGAATGGAAAACAGCTTTCAAAACCAAGTTCGGACTGTATGAATGGCTCGTGATGCCCTTCGGACTTACTAATGCTCTCTCCACATTTATGAGGCTCATGAATGAAACTTTAAGGGAGTTCATTGGAAAATTCGTTGTTGTGTACTTTGATGATATTCTTATTTATAGTCACAACGAATCTGATCATGTAAAGCATGTTGTGCAGGTAATTATCAAGCTGAGGAAGGCCGAGCTTTATGCAAATTTCGAGAAGTGCACCTTCCACGTGCCTGAAGTCACATTCTTAGGCTTCATCGTTGGAGGAAATGGACTGAAGGTGGATGAGTCCAAGATCAAAGCAATTTCTGAATGGACATCACCTACCAACGTTAATGAAGTAAGAAGATTTTTGGGTATGTGCGGGTTTTTCAGAAGATTCGTGCCACAGTTCAGTGTGATTGCCGCACCGATGACCTCATTGCTGAAGAAGGGGCTCCAATTCAAATGGGGACTAAAGGAGCAAAAATCATTTGAAGAGTTAAAGGATAAGCTCACCCGTGCGCCGGTATTAGCACTTCCGAATTTTGACCTTCCATTTGAGATCGAATGCGACGCATCCGGAACCGGCATGGGCGCAGTATTGTTGCAAGATGGGAAGCCGATTGCCTACCACAGTGAGAAGTTTGGAGCAGCTCAACTGAACTACTCCACGTATGACAAGGAATTGTATGCTGTGGTACAAGCATTGCGGACATGGCAACACTACTTGCGAGGTAGAGAGTTTATTATCCACACAGATCATGAGACACTGAAGCATATCCGAGGACAGGGGCAACTGAAAAATGCAAGACATGCCCGATGGAGCTCATTCATTGAATCATTCCCGTATGTGATCTGTTACAAGAAGGGGAAAGATAACGTGGTTGCTGATGCCTTATCAAGAAGACTGAATCTCGCAGCTTTTGCAACTACGCATCTGATCGGATTCGAGCACATAAAGGACCTATATGCTCAAGATGCTGATTTTGGGGAGATCTACAAGAAAACCGACAAAATATCCTTTAAAGAATATTCTCAATTGAATGGTTTTCTTTATTTTGAAAATAAATTATGTATACCAAAAGGATCCATCAGAGAACTTCTAATTACTGAAGCACATTCTGGTGACATGATGGGTCACTTTGGTAGAATTGCAACTATGAGTGTCCTAACTGAACGTTTTTATTGGCCAGGAATGGAGAAACAAGTCAGTGACTTCATCAACAAGTGCATTATCTGTTTGAGGGCCAAGTCAACCACCAAGCCACATGGACTTTATCAAGCCTTACCTGCACCAGAGGGGCCATGGATTGATTTATCTATGGACTTTGTTTTGGGATTGCCTCGCACTGCTCGGGCTAAAGATTCTATTTTTGTGGTTGTTGATAGGTTCTCGAAGATGGCGCATTTTATTCCCTGTGCCAAAACGAACGATGCACACCACGTGGCCAAGATATTCTTCAAGGAAGTTGTGAGACTCCACGGTGTGCCACGGACAATTGTTTCCGACAGGGACGCAAAATTTGTAAGTTATTTTTGGAAATCCTTGTGGGCTGAGATTGGGACAAGACTGTTATTTTCCACTGCATATCACCCCCAAACTGATGGGCAAACTGAAGCAGTAAATCGAATTTTAGGTAATTTACTTAGAATTATCACTGCTACTAACAGTAAAAGTTGGGATGAATGCTTACCTTACATTGAATTTGCATATAATAGACATGTACACAGCGCAACACATATGTCACCATTTGAGGTTGTGTACGGGTTTAACCCACTGACACCGCTTGATTTGTTGCCATTGCCTCGCAATGAGCATTTGAATATCAATGGCAGGGACAGGGGGCGAGCAATCAAAGAAATGCATGCTGATGTAAAGAACAGACTAGTCAAAGCTGCTGAAGGTTATGCCAAATATAACAACCGTGGTCGGAAGGAACTGAAGCTTGATCCCGGAGATTGGGTGTGGCTCAATTGGAAAAAGGAACGATTCCCAGCGAGCAGACGCAACAAATTATCTCCGCGAGGAGATGGACCATTTAAAGTTTTAGAAATGATTAATAATAATGCGTACAAATTGCAATTATCTGAAGAATATGGTCATATTAATCCTGTCTTTAATGTTGCAGATCTGTCACTGTTCGAGAGGGATGAGGAAAATGCTGATCGGTTGATGGATCAACCTTCCCAAGGGGGTGGGGATGGCATGGGAGCCGGAACTGTAGCACTTAGCATCCCGGAAGGACCCTGCTCTAAGCAACGTGCCAAGAGGTTCCTCAACACCATCGCCAAAATACTATCCGATGAATCCGAGGTGTGGGAACAAAAATTGAGCTACCCGGATAAAAATGGGCCGAGATTGATAATCCGTTTAATTGAAGATGTTGGGCCAAGGAACTTAATGAAGAAGTAGAAGTGTCGAGACCCACACGAGCTCAAGGCCCACAAGCAAGACCACCAACACATTATGGATGTACTTAGACTTTATTATTTCCGTAGCTTTGGTACTTGTTTAATTTACATAGCAAGTTGTTTAATTCCATGTAATATGGTTTGCCTATATATAGGGCATTACCAACACTTTGTAATGCACCCTTTGAATGAATATAATGGAAATCACTTGGAGAGTGTTTGTATGCTTTGTTTGAAAGGTCACCCATGAATTCATCCCTTGTTGGATAATTCCTTTCAAGCTTGAGATGTGCTTGATCGTATCGACACCTTGAAGATTGTTGATCGAGGGAATCGTGGCTCATTTAGTGTGTCCATTGATCCAAGATTAAGCTTTCGGTAAAGGAAATCTCAACCTATCCTTTTATTTTCATTTTGAGTTCATCCTTGTTAATCTTTGTTCTTCATCTTGTTCATCATCGAATATTGTGTCTAATCCCGATCCATGGCACAAGCCGTATGTCTTTTTCGGAAGACAGAATTATGGCATATAAAGGGAAGGAGTTCATCAAAGATCTAACTCCTCAATCCATTGGGGTAGATAATATAAAGATAAAATGCCCTGAAGGATGGAAAGAAATACGAGTAATATTCGACATCACTGAAAAGATTAACCGTTTTCCATGTGATGACTTATACTACTTGCAGCAGCCATCAATTGGAACCTATGAAGGAACAATTGAAATTGCAGGACACGAGATCAGAGTCTTAGGCACCGCCGGAAAAGACAATGGGGTTATGATTGTGGGATTAAGTTTTCTCGAAAATCATAAACCATGGGTAAGAAAGGATAATGGTATAGAATTTAATCTGAAGGGTCACACCATCAGAATTAAATGACAAGTCCATTCTCCATTTATATCTCAGTAGGGATAATATATGAAGAATATAAGTCAGAATATTTCGCAGCTTATGTTGATTCAGGATCAGGTATTTGCACGGCAAAACCAGGAGTTTTCCCTAGCGAAGCTATGGAATCATTACCCATTATTGCAGGAAGAGATTTTTCCCAAAAAATCTTAGTACTAAATAAGGGTATTCGACAAGCCAATATCATGATTGGAGGAGCATTTGGTACACCTTGGTATAAGGTAAAAACGCCTCCTATTTACTTTCATGACACATGAGCGGATATTTTGTTAGGAAACAATTTTATACAATCCTTTACAAAATATGTTCAAGATAACAAAAGAAATTTGTTAATATTTACCACAAGTTGTGGAAATGAGATACAGGTGTTGCGCAGGGAAAAGGCATTCAACAGGTTAATGCCTATATTATTTCGCAGCAAACGTGGTGATAATGATGCCAAACTAACCCATCCAAAAATGCAGGATAAAAGAAAGTTTGGTGAGGCTTTGTTGTCTTTTAGACAGCAAGGATTTGATGAAGCTTCTATTGAGGAAATTATAAACCTCAAAGAAGCAATGCAGGAAATGAAGTCATTAAATATAACTTCACTAGACATTGATGGGGAAACTAAATTGTCCCTCGAAAATGTCAAAAGACTTATCCAGAGAAACTTTAACGAGGATCCTCTGGCATGGTGGGATAAAAACAAGATCGAAGCCACTCTACAGGTAAAAGAACAATATAAATATGAGTATGTTCGATACAAACCCATCTTAATGAATATGCAGGATAAGAAAGATATGCAGCAAATTATCAAGGAGCATATTGATCTTAAACTCATCGAGCCTGGAGTCTCAGCTTATAGTAGCCCTGGATTCTTGGTAAGAAACCACGGTGAAATAAAGAGAGGTAAACCCAGGTTGGTAATAAACTATCAAGGTATTAACAAAATAATACAGTTTGATGGTTATTACATTCCGAGTAGAGAACACTTAATTGATTGCATCAAAGGGGCTAAAGTGTTTTCTAAATTTGATTGCAAATCTGGTTTCTATCAGATTAAGATGGAGAATGAGTCGAAGAAATTCACAGCATTCTCCACCCCACAAGGGCAATATATTTGGAATGTTATGCCAATGGGGCTTTCTAATGCCCCTCAGATATTCCAAAGAAAGATGGATAATCTATTTAAGGATTATCTAGAGTTTATGTTCGTCTACATAGATGACATTCTGATTGCATCTCGAAATATTAAAGAGCATATTAAACATCTTGAAATATTTTCTGATGCATGTCACAGGGAAGGTCTAGTTCTCTCTGAGAAAAAGGCCACTATCGCTGCTAACAAAATTGAATTCTTAGGAGTTCAAATTGATGAAGCAGGAATAGAGTTACAGGAACACATTGTGGAGAAAATCCGCAATTTTCCTGATATATTAAAAGACAAGAAACAACTTCAGAGTTTCTTAGGAGTTGTAAATTTTGCGGGTATGTTTATTAAAGACCTTGCAAAATATAGAAAGGATTTTAGACCACTCCTGAAAGAGACTGAAAGCTCTAGATGGAAATGGGAAGAAATCCATACCAAGAGAATTCGTGAATTAAAGCAAGTCTGTAATAGCTTGCCAAAACTCGCGATACCTCAGGATGAGGATGAGCTGGTAGTCTACACAGACGCCAATGATTTTCGATGGGCAGGAGTGCTCATGAGAAAAACAACTACGGGTCAAGAACCTTGTAGATACACAGGAGGGTTGTTCACTGAACAACAAGCCAAACTTTGGCATATTAACGAGAAGGAATTCTTTGCAGTATGGAAAACATTTAAAAAATGGCCTTTATTCTTACTTGCAAAGAAATTTGTATTAAAAGTTGATAATACTAATGTTAGGGCTTTTTTTAAAAAATAAACTTGAATAAAAAATTGAAAAAGCTCGTATTATCAGATGGCAAGCTGAATGTCAATATTATACTTATGATATTGATGTTATAAAATCTCATGAAAATGTTCTTGCAGATTTCTTGACGAGAGATGGAAGCATTTGAAGCTGATTCCATCATTACGAGATTCAGGCACCTCAGAGAAAACCTAGAGGAGCTATCAAAGCATTTTGGACAGCTCGAGATCAATGCACGAGCAGCTGGCCAAATACAACAGAGCGATGTGGACATGGTCCGCAACAATATACGAACCTCCCATATAGCAATGACAGCACTATGGGAAACAGTATTAGAGCCAATCAGGAAAGCGTCAGCTTCCCTGGTAAACAAAGAGAAATGTGCCCAAAAAGCTAAAGTGGTCACATATGAAGAAGCAGATTCAAGCACTGCTTCAAAGGAACCATTGTCGGATACCGACAAAAATGTTGAGCAAGAGGAAAGTCACATTTCCGAAAGCTCAAGTCAACCCACTGCCTCTGGGGTGAAAGAGGAAGAAATTAACCTTAGGCCAATGACAGGCACCTCTAAGGTTAATTCAGATGAGAAGGTCCTATCTACTGCCTGGTGGACTACCAAGGAAAATGGGAACAACTGGTTTCCAAAAAGGGAATTAACCCTAGCAAAACAGTAATCGAGACATCCGGGAGATACAACAGGGTATGGATGCTCGAAGGATCGAAACCAGAAGAAGTTCGGAAGTGGTATGACTTTGGAGCATTAGCATCTGTTCATACTACATCACCAGGGTTTCCGGAAATCGAAAAACTTCCGGGATGGATAAGTAGTGCGGTGCATGAATCATGGCAGAACAACCCGCACCTGCAAAGAGGAGATATTCTGGAGCTTAAGTTCATTTCAGCGGCACCAGAGATAGTCGGAAAAGGTTCTTATCCGGTCTTTCAATTTATTAAATTACAGAGACCTGATATGATTGCCTTCAACAGAGTTAAGTCTATGGATGAGAAGGCACCATTGGTATCTTCAATCAGCGAAGATGAAATCTCCACCCGACGAGCATGGGGATTCTGGGTCTGTCTCACCGAGATGGAAAAGGTTAAATATCCGTTTAAAATATTCTCAAACAATTTAAATGGATCGTTCCTGGTTAATTCTTTAACAGGAAAAAGCACAGAGTTTGCGGAAACCTCATTTGAGAAGAAGAGGTTACTCATCTGGGAAAACAAGTTGCCAGCAACCGAGTCTACCAGAAAAAAGGCATGCAATATGATGCATGTTGGCCAATGGGATAACCACATATGCCCATATTGTGCAGAGCAGGAGAAACCCCTATTCGGCACAAAGATCCGGGTAACCCAGAAAAAATCCGGACCCGAACAGGACAAAGGGAAGAAACGTCCAAAAAACTTTCACAAGCCAAAGTAAGATTAGCTGGATGTAAAAGAAAAAGAGGTGTCGGCAACACTCATAATTAAAAGCCGACAAAGAAGGGCAGAGTGGCTGGCAGAAAATGGCCGACAAGAGAAGGTGGAAAGTTGACAAAAGCCACCTAACGCAATAATTCAAAAAAGGACAATAATGTAGCCGGTGGAAATTAAGGCCAAGTGACGAACGCAGTGACGTCACAAGGATTTAGAGGAAGATTGGAATCCGGGGCTGAAGTCCGCGGGCGCCTATAAATAAAGGATTTTGAAGCAGATGGAAGGCATCGAAAATTCCTCCCAACTCTTCAAAGTATTTGTAATATTTCTCTTTCTGCATATTTCCTTTCAAGTCTGTAAAAGTATGGGGTATTCCCCCAAGAGTCTTGTATCCTCCATGAGGAACTAAGTGTCTGTCTTCTCCATTAGGGGAAATTATGTTTAAATAATATTTTTAATATTTCTTCAGTAAAATCCAGGCTTCCAAATATCCCAAATATCCCGATAATATAATTAAAACCCTTTATTCATATCTTGATACGTCCTAAGGTAGGAAACGAAATAGGACTGTGCTGTTTGTTGCTGAATGAGCCAAGAATCGGTGAACCATCGGTCGCGGCTGCGTGGTTGGAGGAAGTCCGTAAAATCCCGGAGCTTAGGAAACCCGGCAGCAAGGCGGTCAAAGCCAAGGTATGAAGTTTAGTGCTTAATTTAATTATCGGAAGCATGATGGGCGGTTATTGGATTAAATTTAATGAAAAATCTAAAGTTTGGGGTCAAAGTGTAAAAGGGCAAAAGTTGATAAGTCAACTGATGGGGTCAAAATATAATAAAGGAAAGTAGGTGGGCTCAATTATTATTTTAAAAAGTCTAAATGGCCCAAAATTGAACAAAAGTGGTTTGTTATGGCCTAAAATCATAACTCAAACTTGTTATGGCTCAAAAGTGGAAATGACTACTTGTTATGGCCTAAATTAACTATTAACTCTTAATATTATTACTTATATAGAAGTAATTATTAATTTGATCTTATATAAGGTTTTAAAATATTTATAAGTTTTTTTTCCATATAAATAGTTGTGGATGATGACTTGCCCAAGTGACAAATTCATGTCTTCCAACCTTATTATTACATTCGGACGTATATAAAAAAAATTTAAATTAATTTTGAAATAGGCTTAATCGGGTTTTTAAAAAATTTAAAAACTGACCTATTTAAATAAATATGCCAGACGTAAGCTATACAATAGGTCTATCAAAGGTAATAGGTCGTTCACCAACAGCAGTTGGCTTGAGTGGATGGGGGCTCTAGTCGCTTAAGCAATGTCTCGGGTTCGAGCCTTGTGTATGCAAAAAACTGCTTTGAGAGAGGCGCCCTTAATTGCCCTTGCAGATCCTCGAGTGATTAGTCTTAGGTCCAATGTGGCATGGGAATACCCTGGTATTCACCTAAAAAAAGGTAATAGGTCGTTCAAGCCTAAACGTCTAGCCTGGCCTCACCTAATGTAGACAGAATTAAAAATTGTAGCCTAACGTTGTTTCTTATTGAAAAAAAGAGCAAAGTAATTGTACGCGTATAATCTTAATTAGGGAGGCTGTTTCCAAGTTGCCAATACAGTCACTAGAAAAAATTATGGTCATCGATGTTTTTTTTTTACTCAGGTTCCAATCCTTCTATAAAATCATGAGTTGAGTTAATACTAGATTTTTTCGCCCGCTGCGCACGGGCGGTGGCGGAATTACATGAGGCTTGGGGGCCGTCCCCCGAGTTTGAAATTTTCTTATTAAGTTTTATATAATTACGTTATTTTAGCTATATTATATAATCCTGCCCCTCAAACTCAAACCTTGGCATTAATATTTTATACAGTCGTGTAAATTTAATTATATTAGAATCATTTTTCAATAATTTACGGGGAAGAAGAGAAAAAAGAATACAAAATGTTTATTTGTTAATGAGCTTTTTTAATACAGGGTTATATATATTCTTTAAAGATATAGGTTGAGATAGAGTTAGACGAAGAGAGTGACATCATTAGCAATCCAAAATAAACGAAAATCAATTGATAGTTATTCTATGGAAATTAGATGAAATAAAACAAAGTTATTTAGTCACATCCTCACCCCCTGCCTCATACACTCTGCGTCTGCCACAGTATACGGGTGTTAAACCTATATGCACACTGGTGTTGAACTTATATGAGTTTGTAAAATGAGAATATAATTTTTTTGGATTACATGAGGTTAGGGATGAGAATAGGCCATGCTACCCGACATGAGTATATGGCCTAGTCTATCTAAGACCATGTCAGACCAAATTTTTTGATAAATAGGCTAAGCTTAGGCTTTTTTGAAAGCCTATTTAGCTAAATAGGTCCGGACCAAACTTTATTAAAAAAAAAACCTATTAGGACTATCAGGTCGGGATAGTAATCATTATTTTTTTTAGTGAATACCAGGGTTTTTCAGGCCAAGACTAATCCCTCAAGAATCGGATGGACATAGTTATCATTATTATTAGTATGTCTATGTTTACTGCATATAAATATGTCGTATCATTGTTGTTATTTTATGTGAAAATAATTATTAGTTTGATTTTGTATAGGTTTTTATAATATTCATAAGTCTTTTCACCGTATATAAATAGTCATGGATGAATACTTACCCAAGTGCACAAATTTATGTCTTCCAACCTTATGATTACATCCGGACATAAATAAAATAATTTAAACTTAATTTTGAAATAGGCTTAATCAGACTTTAAAAGGCTTACAACCTGACCTATTTAATTTTAATAAGTCATGCTTAGGCTTATAAGATAGGCCATCGGGCCTTAATAAATCGACATAGGCCTAAGCCATTCAAACTTAACCTAGCATGGCTATAGCCTATTTCTACCCCTACATGAGGTTTTATGTCTGTTTTTTTAAATGGTGATAGGAATGCATGCAAAAAAATTTAAAAAGAGAAATAAAAGGAAAGAATAAGATGATAGAAGAAAATTCAAACCCCAAATCAGTTGGACAAAATATAAAATAGATTGCTTTTACAATTAAAAAACTAAATATATATAGTTTCGCTTTTATATCTAACATAATAAGAACAATTGAAAAAAGATACCATTAAACTATTAAAAATTTACCAACAGCAGTTGACTTGAGTGGATTGGGTTCTAGTCGCTTAAGCAAGATATCGGGTTCGAGCCTTGTGTATGCAAAAAATTACTTTGGAGAGGTGCTGTTAATTGCCCATACAGATCCTCGAGGAATTAGTTTTGGGTCCAATGTGGCATGGGATACCCGGTTACTCACCAAAAAAATTCGAATAAATTATATGTTTGCATTATTAAGGTTCTAAAAATATAATTTTACTCCCAATATGTTGTCCATTTTGACAATTATCCCTAAAACTTTTAAAGAATACTATCTATATATACTTTTTTTGTTATCTTTTCATTTTTCTAAGGGAAAAAAAAGAAATTTCTGAAAGATATACCCCAATTAAAAAAATTCTAAAATTAGTACTTAAACTAATTTTTTCGCAAAAAACAGACCCAACTTTATAATATTAGAAAAAACAATCAATTTCCACATTTCCCTTGGAAATATCATTTTAACGCTAATCAATTTTTCAAAGTTTTTATTTGGCCCTATTTTTTTAGAAAAAAAATATGTTTTATTCTGCATTATATAATATTGTGTAACACTCATAAATCTATATAAATAATAAATCCTGAATATTTTTTGGCATGTGCAGACTGTATTACCCTTATAAAATTTAATATTTTTATTTTAAATCTTATTAAAAAATATCAAATCAAGGGTATATCTGTAAATTATTATAAAACGTCATAAACATATCTACGGTTCCTATGATAACACCTCATAAACGCCACGTCATCATCTCAAAAATATCAGATGCTGACATGTGGCATCTATAAAATAATCTATTTTAAATATTCTTCAAAAATATCTTTCTAAGATTTCATCTATATTTAGTAAATAAATCAATATATTAATATAAAAGATCTTGAGAAAATATTTCAATGTATTTTAAAAAGATATAAATTGAAAACAAAATAAATTACATAATTATATTTTATATTTTATAAATATAATTAAAATTATAAATTATAAAGATCATATATAATATTATTAAATTAATTTTTATTATAATTCTATTAAAATTTGAACCTATAAAATATTAATAGAAATCAATAAGCTAAAAAATTCTAATTAGTAATAATCAATAAGCTAAAATTTGAACCTATAAACTTTATATATAATATTATTAAATTAATTTTTTTAGCTTATTGATTTCTATTAATATTTTAGGTTCAAATTTTAATAGAATTATAATAAAAATTCATTTAATAATATTATATATAAAGTTTATAATTTATAATTTTAATTATATATTTCCAAAATATAAAATATAATTATGTAATTTAATTTGTTTTCTATTTATATGTTTTTAAAATACATAGAAAGATTTTCTGAAGATCTTTTATATCAATATATTGATTTATTTACTAAATATAAATAAAATCTTAGAAAGATATTTTTGAAGAATATTTAAAATAGATTAAATTAATTTAAGATTATTTTATAGATGACACATGTCAGCATCTGGTATTTTGAGATGATGACGTGGCGTTTATGAGGTGTCATCATAGGAACCGTAGATATATTTATGATGTTTTATAATAATTTACAGATGTACCATTGATTTGATATTTTATTTAATAAGATTTAAAATAAAAATATTAGATTTAATAAGGACAATATAGTCTGCACAGGTCAAAAAGTATTCAGGATTTATTATATAGATAGATAATTTGCTATGGGGTGTTAATTTCTAGGAACTATTCTAGAGGAAAAAAAAAAGATTTCGTAATCATAAATAATGAATGGTGAAATTCATGGGAAGGGTTATGGTGCGGACATGCACGCACCATGCGGACGGTGATCTCCACCGTTGATCATTTCATCATCCAACAATTGAGATTATTTGTATGGTTAGTTTCGTAATTTTATTTATTAGTTATTTCATCAGTTGAATTCAGCGACGTGGCATACACGACTCAGCGACGGAGACAATTCAATTCAGCAACATATCATGGCCCTATGTAATTCAGCGATATTATTGTATTTATCTTAGCGACGTTTGAAGTTAGACCGTTTGAAGTTTATTGGGATTTTTAACGCATCTCAGCGACGAAGCTTTCACAATTCAGCGACATGGCCAATACAAATTCAGCGACATAAATGTATTCATTTTATCGACACAATTTTATATATTTTAGCGATATAGTTCTATGCATGTTAGCGCATCTCAACGACAGAGTCTCACACAATTCAGCGACATGACTCTATGTAATTCAGAGACAAGACCAACACAATTCAGCGACTTGATATAGTATTTTTCAGCGACAAGAATGATCTCAACCGTTGGATGATGAAAATGATCAACGGTGGAGATGACTATCCACACGTCTGCATGGATGTATCATCCGCACCCTAACATACACAAGGTGAAATTCATTATTATAAATTAATAATACCATAAAAAACATATTATAACAAAACATGACCCAGATTACGTTCGGCTAATGATGAATTTGCACTAACCAAAGTGCTTGACAACGAAAAAAAAAAAAAAAAAAGAAATAGTGATTAGTTAACCACAAAATGTTGGTTTATGTTAAGCACCTGTTAGCAATGTATCTAAGCATCACTATAAGGGTAATTTATCACAGTATTTTTGTTTTGAGTGAAATTCAGCTTTTGCAACATTCTTTTTATTTTTTTTAATTTTTATTTTCTATGTTCGTTAGCAACGGCAGTGGTTTGTTGCAGTGAGAGGGGCTTGTGGTCTAACAAGTTTTGACCATAGCCATACTTTGAGTTTTTATTTCCATGTTAATATTCACCTTCCAAAGACTTGACTTAGGCTCTGTTAGGTAGGACTCGTTTTCAGGCCTTATTATTTATTTTTATAAAAATAAGATCAGACCAAATCAGATAAGAAATATTAAGATCGGAACAGATTAAATAAGATCAGGCCATTGGAGAAGAATGTGGACATAGGAATGTCGGAAGGTTCTGGCCGGCACCAATCCGCTCTACGGCGGGGTAGAAGTGGATCGCCGGATTGGAGAATACGCCTTGGAATTCCGTACTACCCCATCATTGTTAGGTCCACGGGGAAGCAAGAGAGACACTCTATGCCAAGGTTCACTGATACACAATGAACTCAACCAATATTCAACAGATTCATAAACCACAGTATAACATATGCACAGCGGAAAGAATATAAAGTAAATCAATGAGACACGAAATTGTTGACCCAGTTCGGCCTTCGGCCTACGTCTGGGGGATACCAATCCAGGAGGATATTTTACTATGTGTTTCAACCATGGTTTACAACCACACACATGAGCAAAATATGAAAGATGCCTTCACTCTAATCTACAGGAAGAGAGTTGTTGGAACCAGACACAGTCCCAGCTCTGGTATAGGTTTCACCACCTATTTCAACTCCCCAAGGCAGACCCGCTTGAGTTTCTCCCCGTAGAAGTCTGTGAAGCACCCCCTCCGGAACAAGATGATATTGAACGATGTAAGCTTGTCTCTTGCAGAGCCTTAGACCGATCTCCTCAAGTGATTTTGTAATCTGTAAGCAATCGGAGATACGCCCAAGGCAAAATCGATCAGATAGGTTCAGTGAACACAGGGCTGCAAATCGATATGGGCTCTCTTCGTTGATTCACCCAAGGCTCAGTAACATTCAAAAGATGAACTCAATGAAATCGGAATGCCACTGTGAGTTCTCCAGCCAAATGGTATGAACACGATAGAAACAGGGCTGGAGAACCCATCTTCTTCCTCACAACTCCGGGATGATTGTAGTGGATAATTTCTGTGTAAATCCCATCCCCTTCATCTGCTGAAGAATGCAGGAACTTCTATTTAAGCAAGGAGCTCAGAATCTGGAACGGTCATTTTTTGAAATAGCCGTTGGGATTGTACAGTGTCCGTTAGACACAAAATCAAACTCTTATTTCACTAATCTGGAGGAGGAGTCCTGTAAAATAAATGTTAGTGAATAATCTCCCCAGATTAGGAAAGGATCCGTTGGGGCTGGGGCCAGTCTTTCCAAAAATCCACGTCGCACATGTAGACTGCCGCTCAGGAGGTTCATCCATAGTGTTCAAACATCGGCGTTGAACTTCTGTCAAAACTCAGGACCCAACAATCTCCCCCTTTTTGACAGGAAGTGAGCCATAATAATAATCCAGCCGATGATGAACTATTACAAGAAAAACAATGAACCTAACAGCACCATTCTCCCAACTACCATAATACATCTCAGAAAAGCTCCCAGTCTAATGCTCCGTACAACAAAATAATCAACAATAAAACCATGGAGCATGTACAAAGATTTCCTATCAAAACAGACTCCCCCTCAAATCAAACATTAATAAGACTCCCCCTGAATTTGATTCCTATTAACAGGATAGAACACAATATCAGTGAAATCGAATTCAAGAGGGTTACGATTAATACCTTTATGTTTGATCTTCCGATAGGGTGATCTGCGTGGGTATTCTCCCCCTCAACACCAGGCTTTCTCCTTTAACTCATCCTGCTATATGGATCTCTCCCGAAAGAGTGTGGCTCTGATACCAATTGTTAGGTCCACGGGGAAGCAAGACAGACACTCTATGCCAAGGTTCACTGATACACAATGAACTCAACCAATATTCAACAGATTCATAAACCACAGTATAACATATGCACAGCGGAAAGAATATAAAGTAAATCAATGAGACACGAAATTGTTGACACAGTTCGGTCTTCGGCCTACGTCTGGGGGATACCAATCCAGGAGGATATTTTACTATGTGTTTCAACCATGGTTTACAACCACACACATGAACAAAATATGAAAGATGCCTTCACTCTAATCTACAGGAAGAGAGTTGTTGGAACCAGACACAGTCCCAGCTCTGGTATAGGTTTCACCACCTATTTCAACTCCCCAAGGCAGACCCGCTTGAGTTTCTCCCCGTAGAAGTCTGTGAAGCACCCCCTCTGGAACAAGATGATATTGAACGATGTAAGCTTGTCTCTTGCAGAGCCTTAGACCGATCTCCTCAAGTGATTTTGTAATCTGTAAGCAATCGGAGATACGCCCAAGGCAAAATCGATCTTGCAGCAACAGATAGGTTCAGTGAACACAGGGCTGCAAATCGATATGGGCTCTCTTCGTTGATTCACCCAAGGCTCAGTGAACTCAATGAAATCGGAATGCCACTGTGAGTTCTCCAGCCAAATGGTATGAACACGATAAAAACAGGGCTGGAGAACCCATCTTCTTCCTCACAACTCCGGGATGATTGTAGTGGATAATTTCTGTGTAAATCCCATCCCCTTCATCTGCTGAAGAATGCAGGAACTTCTATTTAAGCAAGGAGCTCAGAATCTGGAACGGTCATTTTTTGAAATAGCCGTTGGGATTGTACAGTGTCCGTTAGACACAAAATCAAACTCTTATTTCACTAATCTGGAGGAGGAGTCCTGTAAAATAAATGTTAGTGAATAATCTCCCCAGATTAGGAAAGGATCCGTTGGGGCTGGGGCCAGTCTTTCCAAAAATCCACGTCGCACATGTAGACTGCCGCTCAGGAGGTTCATCCATAGTGTTCAAACATCGGCGTTGAACTTCTGTCAAAACTCAGGACCCAACACTCATCAGTTTTCTTTTGATATATTACCGCTCTATCCAAAGTTGAATTATCAAAAAGTACGGTCACAGACACTACACCCTGTTGCATATGGTTGCTACTCGTACACGGTTGAATCACAGTTGTTAATTTAGAACATACAGTAAAAAATGATACTTATTCCAGTAGTATTGAATAAAGGTGGAAGAAGAAAACTAAAAATTCAAGGACCATAAGCATAGCCTTGTTTTACAAACAGTTCAACAAAAGGCAATACAGAATCAAATGCTAAAAGTGTTATTACAAGAGTAGAAATTGCAATAAAGGAAGCACAACGTACAAATTAAACAAGCTAGTACTTAACTAGTACTACTAAGCTAGCTAGCTCAAATCCAGGTCAAGAAAACCGGGTAAAAGTAATAGAGTGTCAAAGAGAAGGGATAGAGGGCAAAGGCTAATATACTTGTCCACACATAATAAGTCTTGCACTTGGATGCAAGAATGCCTATAACCGCGCAAACGAACAAAATCGTGAACACTTCAGCTGAAAAATCCCATGTCAAGTCCTTTGCATACACGATTGCCAGCAATGTTGTCAGCCCCGAAACGTTGTTCATAATGACCGTGCCATATATCTACGTAACACATCAAACAACCATAGAATTGATTTATAATCTAGCATATACTAGTACTGCTCAGTCCTATTCCTATATGAAGAAATTAGTAAAGCTAATTAATTCGTGATGAGGTGATGGGGTGTATGTTAATTACCTCTGAAAATGTCAAAGAGGCGGTTCTCTCATTCTTCCGACTTGCAGGCATTATTGCTTGTATGGCACTTCTTGCATTCATCGCCACAGGTACTATAATGTAAGAGATGCTGAAGGATGGTAAGTTCATTGCATGAGATAACTGCAGAATGCTGGATGTGAGTGGTCCTCCCAGGAATGTGAGCATGAGGATGCCCAGTATGAGTTGGAATATGGATATGGTTAACGCCTGTTTGTCCAACACCGGTATCTTCCACCTCATCTGCACGTGAAAATTAAACTTAGCTCGGACAATCAAATTCATAGCTGGTGATCCAACTACTTACATTAGATAATGTAGTGTAAATTATACTAGTATACTAGTACTATATAGTATGACGCTTACCTGCTCGAATTTTTCTAGAACTTTACTTGTGTCCTCTGTTTTGGAAACTCTAACAGCCTCCTCCAGCCACTTTGATATGACTTCAATAAATTCTGCTTCTCCAATTACTCGATCGCGATTGGTATCAAAATGGTAGAAGAGGTCCACAATGATTTTCTCGGATTTTGCCTTCAATTCTTCAAATTCCACGCTGCTTAAAAATTGTGTGAGTTCTTTAGATGATACTTGTTCGTCCTTATTAGCATCGCACAGTTTGAAGAGACTGCAAGAACAAAACAAACGATGTCAGAAAAATTCTGCATCTGCGTCCACAGGAAGTGCATCTAGAGACAAAAGAAGAAGAAAAGAAAAAAAATGAAGATTATACCTCTTAATGGCTTCGACATTAGGCTTTCCATCTTCTGTGATAAGCTCTTCAGATTTTGATAGTTGTGTTTGAGCATACTTCAAAACCTTGGACATGATCTTATCAAAGTTCTTGGGGTTGTTCTCATTCGTGTCTCGGACTACCTTGAACAGCTGCATATAAACACAATTGGAGAAACATTTTACCCAACAAAGTTTAAGAAGGATACACAACGCTCACAAAGGACATTCAATACAGCAGAACTCATTACTTAGGTCAAAAAAATTAGCATTAGAAAAACAAAAGAAAAACGGACACAGTATTTATCAATTCTTTTCGCACAACTCATGTAGATAGTGTCTCAGTCCTACCTGAAAAATATTTTTCGAAGCAGAATGGCTACTTGTAGATGACTCGTTTGTTCCGTTAAACCAATTATCGCATCCTTGGCTGAATTCTTCCCAATCGATTCTACTATCATTGTTTTTATCGAAGGTTTGCATCATTTTTTCCAAAGCAAATTGTTCATCCATCTTCACATTCCCACCCTGGATGATATCCACCACCAAAGTAGCCAATTCGAGCGTTGTGATGGATTGGTTATGATCCTCATCCATTTTCAGGAATAATCTACAAATTTTATTAATCTGGCATCAAATACTCAACTTAAATCACACGTAACAGAAAAATGGCAGCCAATGATGATTTACAACAATTTATATGGATTACTTTTTTAGAGCATCAATTTTAAGTTTCCCCTGGTCATCCACAACCTCCCCATCATGCATGTGCTTCAGAAAACTTTTCCGAAGCATTTCGTACTTGGCATACTCGAGACTTCTTTCCTGAATCTTTGGATACTTAATCTGAAGAGCACAACAAAATGAATGCATGTTAGTTAACTCGAAAATATGAAGTTGTGTTTGATTGAATAAAAATCACTTAATTTAAGTTCCACCTGAAAGATGAAGTACGATAAGAGAGATAAGGCCGAAACAGTAAGCGCTGTCAAAGTCAATTTAGGGTTTGCAGACCAATTGTTGAACAAATCAATTAGTTGCACGACAACGTAAGGGACCAAAGATAGAACCACAATGCCGGCAGTTAACTTCGTCTCGGGATCAATATTAACACCAGTATCTGCAGTAAACAAGACATATATATATACATATATATATATATATGCGTTAGCCTTTAATCAATTTCTTTCGTCGGGCAATATGTATATAATTGACAGACCTTTCAAGTCAGCGAGTCGCTTCGGCAAACAAGATCTTTGCTGGAGTTCAATATTAGCTTGACCATCCGGCGGTGACATCAATTTCCTTCGACCAATTATGACGCAAGTCCCCCATTGAATCGTAAGGCTAAACACAGTCATACCAGCATAAATTCCGACACCCAGGGAGACCTGCGATTGTGCTGTGTCTTTGGTGTTGAAAACCCCCGACGCTACAAACAACAACGATAAAAACAACTCCTTTAAAACAACCTAGGTGCTAGTACTAAAACGAAATTTGATTCATGATCAAAAACATGATGATCAAAGAATGTAGTTCAACGAGCTTAAATCAGGCGTGGCCTTACCGATCATCAGCATCATCGATGGCAGCGACATAAGGATACGGAATATGATTCCCCCGAATTTCCCGACTCCGAGAATTTCGAAGAGGACCTTACTCCCGCTGCCTATCTGCTTTTCACCGAATATGAGCAGACCCTGATAGAGCAGCATCTGGAAAATATATCCCGCGGCATTTTCAGCACAGGGCAGGATCCCGTATGTGTGGTCGCAGGTGTTTGGGATGGACGGGGCGGCGCCGACGATCGCATTCAATGTTTGGTTTCTGGCGTGAGTGTCAACTCCATCCGAGACGAGATTATGGTCGGAAGAATGGAGCTTCAGAATTCGGCCCTGGACGATTAGGATTGCAAGACAGAAAAGGACAAGCAAGCGGAGTAGAGTGGCTGCCATTATTGGACGAACGAGGAAAAGAGGGTTTACTGTATAATTTGGGTGAACAAGGCATGCATGTTCGGGGATTATATATAATGTTGAATAGTAATACCATCCAGTGCAAATGAAATGAATTGAATATATATGCAAATTGCAATATAAGTAGTATAAGTGAAGAAGTTACAGTCTGAATACCCGATGGAAAAACTAAGAAATACAAATCCTTTCTTTAATCAAGAATCTTTAACGGCGTGATCAAAATGATAAATGAAATCCACTTGTGCTCGAGAACATGTGTGTCCTGCTCATCCAACATAACCGAGCAAATATTCGAATTTATTAACCGAAACTGAACATAAAATTTCGATTAACCGAAAAAAATGCTACTATCCGCGGATTTGAGATTACTCAAATCGAACCGAACCGAGTTATTATAACACAAATACGATGGGATTACTCCACTTCCAGAGCTTCACACCTCAGAGCTTCACCCCTCGTTTTTGTAATACATTAACTTCATCCATCTATAATCAAACTAGAAAACACAAAATGTTCAATGCTTTGGTGAAGTATAACATATCCAGCAATTTAAAATTTGATTGGGTAAAAAAACTAAAGTTATGGGCAACAAACCGACAAGATTTATTCTTCAGTAATGCAAAAACACAGAGCCGGCACTGTAGCAACACGAGCAAAAAGAAGGGAAACTGGAATCAAGCATCATTGCCAATAGAAAAGACGATTTGTACAAACTAAAAAACTAAAAGGACAAACAACAAAAGAATGGGGTGCAGGCCGGGATCTTTGTGCAGCGATGGGAGAAGGGATTATTGGAAGGAGCTGCTTCGCCACGGAAGGAAAGAAGGGCGGTAGGGACTGAGCGCTGTGCCGCTAACGGCTTGCTGCCTCGCGGTCGCCGAAGCCTGTAGGTGGATGAATGGAGAGGGTGTTTGGAAGGGAAGGCGGAATGGAGATGAGCAATTTGGTTACGTACAACACCTTCAAAAGCGGTGCAGACATCACAAAAAAGACATCTCGCATCACAAAACACTTCATCACACAACAAATATCTCTCAACATACAAACTACACCGTCTCATACATCACACAACACAACTCTCACATCACACACATGGTGGCTGCATGTGCAGCCACCTGCACACTAACCCCTTCAAGAGAGATGAGAGGTAATAATGGCGCTGGTCTTGAGAGTGTTGAAGAATCAGTGTTACAGATGGATTTTTTAGTTTTTAGTAGTATTTGTGTATTTGAATTTTGTTAATACATTTAGGGCATGTTTGGTACCATGTATTAGGGTGTATTAGGATGTATAGTACTATTATTATGTATAAAAATAATGCTAGATGACGTTTGGCAAGTTTTAAAGTTGCATAAGTATTAATTTAATGAGGGATTGGGTGTATAACTTAATACATGCACTACAAGAAAAATTGTGTTTACCGACAGCACGTGCGGTCGGTAACCCCGGGATGTGGGTCGTTTCGGGACTTACCGACCGCAAAGGTCGGTCAGCCCCGAAACGACCCGCATCCCGGGGTTAACGACCGCAAAGGTCGGTCGGTAATACCTTGGTAGGTATTTTTCCTCCGACCAAAAGAATTTGTCGCCGGGACCTTGCCGACCGCATTATCGACCACACGGTGGTCGGTAAATTTCCCGACCGAATTACCGACGGCAAATGCGGTCGGTAATGTCTGGTCCTAAAAGGTCCCGGAGAAATTTACCGACCGAATTACCGACCGCAATTTGCGGTCGGTAATTCTATTTTATGAAAAAAATGTTCTCGGGGGGGCTCGAACCGCCCACCTCAACATTACCATCCTCAACCGTAACCACCTTCGCCAACCCTTCACATTATCAATAGAAACCCGTCATGTGTCATATATAATAAATCCTCCACAAGTACTCCCCAAATAATGAAGAGGGGATTCAGACCCTGGTCTCCATGGGTTCTCACCCGCGCGTGTGCTACCCGGATGCGCAAACTTTCATGTCATTATATGCATTGTGTTATATATATAATATATGTAACTATATATGCATAAATTAATAAACAAAAAAATAAAATAAAAACTGATATTAATTACATAAATAATAAAATAATTCATTAATTAAATAAAATATAAAATTAAATTAAATAGGTAAAATTAATTAAATCACTAATTAAATTTAAGAAATGAAATCAAAATTATAATTATATATCTATAATTAAAAAAACATTTTTAATATTTATTTTTTCCTTTATAAACAATTAAATTATAAAATAAATAAATAATTAAATGGCTCCATAAATAAATAATTAAATTTTAAAAATAATCGAAGAAATATTTCATAAAAATATAAAATAAATGGAAAAACTTTAGAGACCGCAAATTTGGTCGGTAATGTGGTCGGTAGATTATATTTTTTTTAAAAAAATAATTAAAATTTTAAAAAATTGAAAAAAATTACCGACCGCATTTGCGGTCGGTAATGCGGTCGGTAATACCGACCGCAATAATGTTGGTCGGCGCAGTGGTTGCCATAAAAGTTAGGCCCCAGTAACGGCTCCTTTTTACCGGCCACCAGGTGCGGTCGGTAAATCCGACCCACAACCTGACGGTCAGTGATTTCGGTCAGTATTTTTAATTTTTCTTGTGGTGATGGTGGAGAGGTGTGTTTATTTTAATGAGGAGTTTGTTTTGTTGTTTATAATTTTTATTTGGTATTTATTTTGTCATAAATATTATAATAGATAAATTAATTTATTATAAATATTATAATATAAATTAATAAATATTATAATATTATTAAATATAATAATATTAAATTTAATAATATTATTAAATATCTTAAATATTATAATATTAAAATATACTAATTTTTATTTTTATATATATATATTTTTGGTAAACAGTGATACTCATGTGTCGGCAAATGTGTGTGGGAGTCCAAACCACACAAATTACAAAGGGATAATAAAGGGGAAGAATAGGGGGCCGGGTGGGGATCGAACTCCCAACATATGGTTGGGAGAAGGGGGACTTGACCACTAGGGTAAGTCTCCAACCTCTATTTTTTTATATATTAATTATTATAATATTAAAATAATTATTATATTTATTAATTTATTAAGTATATATCTGCGTGAAATTGTTGATTTAAAATATTAAGTCACACAATACTACATCGACATATATTTTTTATATATTTATTATATTTAAAATATTAAATTTAAGAAATTATTTTTAATAGAAATTAATTTTTTAATAGGAAAATAATAAATTAAAATCTATACAACATCAATACAAAAATATTGTATAATTATAATACAGTACACTACCAAACACTGTATAACATTAATTTAATACTCCTACAACATAATATTATACACCTGCATTAAATAATACAATACACTCTAATACAATACAGTATTCCAAACATGCCCTTAGTGTTGTTGGAACTTGGAAGTATAATACGGAGGATATAATATATATATACGTAGTATAGGTGTAAATATATATATTTTTTAAATTTAAAATTTAATAATAATATACGGTTCGGTTCGGTTAACCGGCGGAAAATTCCTGAAAAGCGTAACCGAACCGAACCAAATAAATACATGTGTTGAGGTATTTGTATTCGAACCGAATACCTCGGTTAACCGCAAATTCGATTCGATTTCGATTCGAATTATTCGGTTCAGCCAGGGGCGGATAATCTTGAAAGCCAATGGTGGCACATGATACCACTCAAATTCATAAAATTGTTATTTTATACTTTAAAAAAAATTAGATTTAACTTAATTTTGCTTTGTGCAACCACTGAATTTTTGTGGTGATACCACTATAATGAATTATAAATTAAGTCTTTTCACTAGTTTTTGTATTTTAACTATCATACTTAATTTCAACAATATTTTTATTACTTTTGTGATACCACTAGAAAAAAATTTTGGATCCACCGTTGGGTACGTACGTACTATAATGGAAATGGCTACCCTCAATAGTTGAATCGTCTTTCTCTTTAAATTTCAGTTGACAGTGGAAAGAGCTGCTAAATGAGTTGATTAATCTCGCCTCATTATAACTTTAAGAATATTTATAAGTTTGGGTTGACTGCAAGAACGTAGTATAAGCTTCTGGGCAACCTTATTTCATAATTCACCTTTGAAAGCCACTTCCTTCAGGCAAGTATGCAACCCCAAACCCATGACCAATTTTAGATTTTGATAGTATATAGATTAAATGAAATGATAAAATAGTAAATTTATCTCTATAGTCAATTGAAGTTCTGTTCGTTGTTTATTTTTTTTATACCATTATACTCTTCTTTCCCAATAAAGATATTTTGTTTGACCTGGACTGATATATATGTTGTATTTGATGATATTTTTATGCATATGTCAACTTAAATTGTTTGAGAAAATTAATAAAAATGGCCTTGATTGGATTGATTTTTGGGACATTGGTTTTGTAGGAAAGGTGGCAAAATTTCCAACATTGGGCAGCCTATTTTGAAGTGTTGGGCGTGCCCACGCCTAAGGACCAATTCGCAGCTGTGGGGTCTATGTGTGAAGCATCAAAATTTGCAAAAAGATCCTTGGGGCTAAATTGAAGTATCTAAATCTTTGGGCATCAAATCAAGAGGAATTTTCAGATTTTTCTTTATGGCATCAAATCTTTGGGCATCAAATCCTTGGGAATCAATTACAAAAGAATAATCAAAGGCATGATTTTGATGTTTTTGGATGCAATTGAGGGAGGTTTTTGGATGCAATTGAGGAGGCTACTACCATGAACATGCAAAAAGGGAGAAAGAAGAATAAAAGAATTGGTTTGTTTTGCTATAAATAGGAGGAGACCAAAGAGCAAAAAAAACACAACACATTGGCCATTATTCCACAAAACACAAGACATTGGCCAATTTTCCACCAAAAAGAGGTTCCAACCATTGGAGACACACTAGAGAGGATACTCCATTTTTGTTGGCACTTACAAAATTGGAGGATTCCAAGGGCAATAAGGATTCGATCCTTCGTGGGTGATTTTCTTGTTCTATTTCTATAATTGATTACCATGTTGGATTGTATGGATTTGGTTATGTTTTGGATGGATTGTGAGTAGTTTTCTTATCTAGTTTAGGCTTTGAATTTGTGTGTGGATATGGAATTGTGAGACTTATTTTGTTGACATATTTTTATGCTTAATTGAATTGGGTATTTTTAATTCCTCTATTTATTATGTTTTGAATTGCTTGATTGATATAGCGGCCGCGTGTTGATTGAGTAATTTATTGCTATATTGGGAAGTGCATCCGTAATTGTGTAATTTTCCAATCAAGTAGCAAACTAGAGGAAGAATACTCTAGTGAGGGATTAAAATCGGTTTTAAACACTACCTCGTAGGATTAGTGTTGAATCGAATTGTGTTTTTCTTGTGCTAAATGCTATCAAGTCATGTTATGCTATGGTCGTACCTAGTATTCACACTTGATTTAGGGAATGGTTTATGGTCGTACCTAAATCATCGAATAAGTATGGAAAAATTGGTTGGGAAACGCTTGTAGACCAACTTTAACCAATTTAGTCAATTAGCCAATTAAGTTAAATGCATGTCAATGATCAATTCCATATCCAATACATAATTCATGCCTAAACTAGAGTTTTAATTATCCTAAAGAGCTCACTTGTTACCTTGCATTTGTTTTTGTTTTTGTTTTTGTTTAATTGTTATTTTCTTTTTACTAGTTTAGTTGAAATCAAATCCCCCCATCTTTATAAATATAAATATAATTTATAATTAATCAAGTGATTGAAAATAAACTCTTTGAGCAAGTTCCCTGTGGAGACGACCCTACTCACTATATATATTACATTTATTTATCTTCTTCTGTGGTGTAGGACTAATATTTAATTTGCAGCTTTGCGACGAGTTAGCAATTTTTGGCGCCGTTGCCGGGGAATATCGCCAAAAGAGGATTTTTCATACCTTGGTTAATTTAATATATATATATATTTCTCTAATCTTTATTTCCACTTATTGGTATATGCCTCGCACAGATCGTGGTGGTGAAAAGAATTACGATCCAGAGATTGAAAAGACCGCACGCCGTTTGAGTAAAGAAGCCAGGGAACGAAGGAAAGAAGAGAAAGCGGAGGTGTCAACACCTTTGCTCAATTTGGAAATTCAAATAGCGGAGGATTCAAGTTCATCATCAGATTCTGAGGAAAGCAAAAAAGTGGAAGAGGAAACTGAAATTCCTCAACCTGCTATGGCACAACAGAGAACATTGAGGGAGCTAGCATCCCCTGACTTGGCTCAACAGCCACTCTGTATTACTTTTCCTACTGTGGCCGACAATGCGGCCTCTGTGTTGAAAACTGGACTAATACATTTGTTGCCTAACTTTCATGGTTTGTCAGGAGAAGAACCACACAAACACTTACAGGAGTTTGATGTGGTGTGTACAAGCATGAAACCAGCTGGTGTCACTGAAGATCAAATCAAGCTAAGGGCATTTCCATTTTCCTTGAAAGATGCAGCAAAGGATTGGTTGTTCAACCTTCCTGCAGGTAGTATCACCACTTGGAATGAGATGAAGCGTAAGTTTTTGGAGAAGTATTTTCCTGCTTCTCGAGCTGCAAACCTGAGGAAAGAGATATATGGTATTAAACAAGCTACAGGGGAGTCACTTTTCGAATACTGGGATAGGTTCAATAAACTTATTACTAGGTGTCCACAGCACCAAATTTCCGAGCAATTACTAATCCAGTATTTCTATGAAGGTTTAACCACTATGGACAGGATGCTTATAGATGCTGCAAGTGGAGGTGCACTTATGAACAAGACACCGGAGGAGGCCTGGGCATTGTTGAATAATATGGCAATGAATTCACAGCAGTTTGGGCCGAGAGAAGTTGTTCCAGTGAAAGAAGCTGGGGAAGTAAGTTCTTTACAGCAACAATTAACTGAATTAACATCTTTTGTTCGTAAGCTTGCTGTAGGGAATGCACAGGTAAAGGCATGTGGAATATGCTCAAACACGGATCATTCCACTGATGCTTGTCCCACGTTGTCTGAGGAAGTAGAAGTTAATGCAGCTGGATTTGTGCAAAGGAGAAATTACGACCCATTTTCCAACACGTACAATCCGGGATGGAGGGATCATCCCAATTTGCGTTATGGGAATCAACAAGCTCCTACACAACAACCTCCGGGTTTTCAACCAGCTCCACCGCCGCCACAACAAAGGGCAGCCCCACAAGCTCCATTCCCAGATAATTCTCTACATGATCTAGTTAAGAATATGGCAGCTAACATGTTGCAATTTCAACAGGAAACTAGAACAAGTATAAAGAATTTGGAGGATCAAATGTCCCAAGTAGTGAATGAGGTGCGTGATATGAAGCAAAAGGAAAAAGGAAAATTGCCTGCTCAAACGCATGCTAATCCTGGAAATGTTAGTGCAATGACGCTGAGAAGTGGAAAGGAATTAGAAGGTCCAAAGGAGATCGTTTCAAAGGAAAAGGCAGAGGATGAAATTGAAAAAGAAATGGAGCAAGAAGCACAAAAATCAAGTGATGAGGTAAAATTAAATTTACCAATTATTCCAAAATCTAATATTGCTCCTTTTCCTCATAGGTTGGTGAAGCCTTCAAAAGGAGACAAGGACAAGGAAATCATGGAAGTGTTTAAAAAAGTGGAATTGAGCATTCCTTTGTTAGATGCAATCAAGCAGATCCCTCGATATGCAAAGTTTCTCAAGGACTTGTGTTCCAACAAGCAAAAATTGAGAGGAGATGAGAAGGTGATAGCGGGAGAAAGTGTATCCGCCATGCTTCAAAGGAAACTTCCACAAAAATGCGGAGATCCCGGTATGTTTGTCATTCCATGCAAGATAGGTAAAATGGAGGTAAAAAGGGCTATGTTAGATTTAGGTGCTGCTATTAATGTAATGCCTAGATCTATTTTTAACTCTTTAAACATTGGACCACTTAAAGAAACGGGCATAATAATTCAATTAGCGGATAGGACTAATGCATATCCTGAAGGGATTATAGAGGATGTCCTAGTTCAAGTTAATGAATTAATATTTCCTGTTGATTTCTATATTTTGGATATGCATGATGAAAACTCACCAAATCCTTCACCTATTTTGCTTGGAAGACCATTTATGTGCACAACTAGAACAAAAATTGATGTAAAAACTGGAACTCTTTCCATGGAATTTGAGGGTGAAAAAGTCCAATTTAATATTTTTGATGCCATGAAATATCCAGTCGAATCTAATGCTTTGTGTTGCATAGATGTTCTTGATGCTAATGTGCAGGAGGTCTTTGATTTAAATGGGAATGATGACCTTGAGACAGCAATTATACAGAACCTTCGAGTCGATACTTTGGATGAAATACCAGTGGATGATGCTGTGAAGGAGATGGTTCAAGCTTTGCACTCTCTAGAACCTACACCATCAAGGTATGCTGTTGTGAATTCCATACTTAAGAAATCTGACAATGGTCTTTTGCCATCGGTTGTGCAGGCACCAATTTTGGAGATGAAACCACTGCCACCCACTCTTAAATATACATTCCTAGGAGCTGAAAAGACCTTACCAGTGATTATCTCAGCTGCCCTATCTCCTACACAAGAGGAAAAGTTGGTTCGTGTGTTGAGAGAGCAAAAAGAGGCTATTGGTTGGCAATTAGCAGATATAAGAGGAATTAGCCCTTTCTTGTGCACTCACAGGATTGCGCTTGAAGAAGATACAAAACCTTTAAGGCAAGCACAAAGGAGACTCAATCCGGCCATGATGGAAGTGGTGAAGAAGGAGATCCTCAAACTATTGGATGCAGACATCATCTACCCAATTTCAGATAGCAACTGGGTAAGTCCCATTCATGTGGTTCCAAAGAAGTCAGGAGTTACAGTGGAAGCTGATCATGATGGTAATTTTATTCCTGTAAGGAAGCAAACAGGTTGGAGACAATGCATTGATTACCGTAAATTAAATTCTGTAACAAAGAAAGATCATTTTCCCCTACCCTTTATTGATCAAATGGTTGAGCGTTTGGCAGGGAAGTCACATTATTGCTTCCTAGACGGCTTTTCAGGGTACTTTCAGATTGCCATTGCGCCTGAGGACCAAGAGAAGACCACATTCACTTGCCCATTTGGAACCTTCGCCTATAGGAGAATGCCATTCGGACTTTGCAACGCCCCTGCCACCTTTCAAAGGTGCATGGTAAGTATTTTTTCTGATTATGTGGGGAAAGGGATAGAAGTGTTCATGGATGACTTTAGCGTGTATGGAACTGATTTTGACACTTGCTTAGATAATTTGGAATTAATTTTGAAAAGATGCAAGGACACTAAGTTAGTGTTAAATTGGGAGAAGTGTCAATTCATGGTAGAAGAGGGGATAGTCCTTGGTCATTTAGTGTCATCTAAGGGGATAGAAGTTGATAAGGCCAATGTCGATATTATTTCTGCTTTACCCTACCCCACTTCGGTGAGGGATATTCGTTCTTTTTTAGGACATGCAGGATTTTATCGACGTTTCATCAAAGATTTCTCCAAGGTGGCTGCTCCTCTTTTCAAGTTGCTACAAAAAGATATCCAATTTGAGTTTGATGATCAATGCAAGAAGACCTTTGACAAGATTAAGGAGCTGTTGACTTCACCTCCCATTATTCAGCCGCCAAACTGGGAGCTTCCTTTCGAAATCATGTGTGATGCAAGTGACACCGCAGTTGGAGCTGTGCTTGGACAAAGAAGTGGAAGAATTCCTTGGGCAATCTACTATGCATCAAAAGCTCTAAATGGAGCCCAATTAAATTATTCCACTACTGAAAAAGAACTCCTAGCTGTTGTATTTGCTCTTGAAAAATTTCGATCTTATTTGCTTGGTACTAAAGTAATTGTCTTTTCTGATCATGCAGCTCTAAGTTACCTTATGACAAAGAAAGATAGCAAACCAAGGCTCATTCGATGGGTCTTACTCCTACAAGAATTTGATGTGGAAATTCGAGACAAGAAAGGTAGTGAGAACCTTGTGGCTGACCATCTCAGTCGACTCCCAACACCTCAAGAGAAATTATCTTTAAGGGAGTATTTTTCGGATGAACAATTGCTTTCAATTTCTAGCATTTCACCCTGGTATGCGGATTTAGTTAATTATTTGGTCACTAATCAATTTCCTATTGGTTGGACAAAGGCAAAGAAGGATAAGCTTAAGAGTGATGCTAGATATTACATATGGGATGACCCGTACCTGTGGAAGCGTTGCCAAGATCAAGTGATAAGGCGGTGTGTAAGTGAAAGTGAGTACGAATCCATTCTTAAATTTTGTCATTCCATGGAGTGTGGAGGTCATTTTGGTGCCCAAAGAACCGCAAGGAAGGTATTGGATAGCGGTTTTTATTGGCCTACCTTATTTAAAGATGCATATTCGTTTTGCAAAATGTGTGATAAGTGTCAAAGGGTAGGAAATATAACTGCTAGAGATCAAATGCCCCTAACACCAATGATGTTTGTTGAAATATTTGATGTATGGGGGATGGATTTTATGGGGCCATTTCCTAATTCTCATGGATTTTTATATATCATACTTGTTGTTGACTATGTTTCGAAATGGGTGGAAGCAAAAGCCACCCGGACTAATGATTCAAAGGTTGTTGCAGATTTCCTCAAGTCCATTTTCAATCGTTTTGGGATGCCTAAGGCGGTTGTCAGTGACCGGGGTACTCATTTTTGCAACAAAACTATTTCAGCTTTGTTTCGCAGGTATGGTGTTCTACACAAGGTCTCAACCTCTTACCACCCGCAAACCAATGGGCAAGCTGAAGTTTCCAACAAAGAGATCAAGGGGATTCTTGAGAAAATGGTGAGGCCGGACAGGAAGGATTGGAGCTTAAGGTTGGGAGATGCATTGTGGGCATACCGAACGGCATTCAAAACTCCAATAGGGATGTCTCCCTATAGGTTAGTCTTTGGTAAGCCATGTCATTTACCAGTTGAAATTGAACATCGTGCATTTTGGGCTGTTAAACAATGTAACATGAGTTTGAGTGAAGCTGGAGAAAGTAGAAAGTTGCAATTGCAAGAGTTGGAGGAGATTAGGAACGAGGCTTATGACAATGCCATGATTTACAAGGAGAAGAGTAAGAATTTTCATGACCAAAATATTTTGAGAAAAGATTTTAAGGTGGGCCAAAAGGTTTTACTTTATAATTCTAGACTCAAGCTCTTCCCGGGTAAGTTACGTTCTCGTTGGATAGGTCCATTTGTGGTGACTAATATAACATCTTTTGGTGCAGTGGAAATACAAAGTTTACACACGGACAAGAAGTTTGTGGTGAATGGGCATCGTCTTAAGCCCTATTATGAAGGATTTCAACCTCAAGTAGCGGAGGGAATCAAGTTTATTGAATCCCATGAGCTTAATTGAATTAAGACGTCATTGTGTCTACCAAAGACCTAAAAGAAAAGTGCTTCTTGGGAGGCAACCCAAGTTTCATATTTAAATTTCACTTTATTTAGTTGAATTTTCGAGTCTTAGTTCGAGTCTAATAAAGTTTTCTATGGTTTTGGATTTCAATTGTTGATTTCATGAGCCTTTGGAATTGCAGGACAAACATTGATGTTAGGCGTGGGCACACTTAAGAGCAAAATTCATTCTGGAATTCATAAGGAAAAAAGATGGAGAAACAGAGTAATTAGAAGCCTTGTGCGTGGGCACGCATAAGGAGTAAAATTACACTGGAATTTGGGTTCAAGTAAAGAGAGGGAGAAACAGAATAATTTGAAGCCTTAGGCGTGGGCACGCCCAAGGAGTAAATATACACTGGTATAGGAATGGAAGGAAGGAGGTCCACCAGACCAGGCTAAATGGGAGTCTTAGGCGTGGGCACACATAAGGAACAAAAATAGCCTGCAAATTGAAGAGGACATAAGTCAAAAATCAGTCCAAATATTCAAACTTATTTCAAGCCCACAATAAGCAAAAACTCCACAACTCTAGATCCCTTCTCTCTCTCCCTCTCTCTCTCTCTCTCTCCCTCACCACCGCCGGAGAACCACCGCCCACCGCCGCCGCCGCCATCGCCGCCTGCGAGCCGCCGCCGCCGCCATCGCCGCCTGCGAGCCGCCGCCGCCGCCTCCTCCTCCTTTCTCTCCTCCCTCCGCTCGCCGGAACCCTAACCTCGCGCCGCCACTACTTTCGCCGCCCAACCCTAGCCCCACCCAACGCCGGCCACCTGCTCCGGCCTCCATCCTCCTCTCTCTCTCGCGAATCGACGCCGCCGCTGCTCCGCCTCGTTCGAGCCCACCCAGCGCCGGCCACCTCCCGTCGCATACCAACGACAGCGCCTCCAGCCGCCGCTCGTCCACCCCGAACCAGCGCCGCCGGCCCTCCGCTCGCCTCTGGCCATCTCCTCGCTCGCCGCTCGTTCTCCGACGAACGCCGCCGCCGCCGCCCCTTCTCTCACTCTCTCTCGTTCTCTCTCTCGATCTATCGCGCCACCGCCGACCCTGCAACCCTAGCCGTCGCCGCCCTTCGTCACCTCCGCCCGCCCAGACGCCGCCGCTCGCCGCCCCTGCAAATCACCGCCGTCCCTCGCCCAGCCTCCGTCGTCTCTCTCTCGCCCAACCTCCATCGATCTCTCGCCGTCGCCGCCCCCGATCCACCTCGCGAGCGACGCCGCAGCTCACAATCGACGTCGTCGTCGCGCCTCGCCGTCGCCGCCTCTGCCCTCCACAACGCCGCCGCCCCTGCATCCGCCCGATCGCTGCCGCCCCTGTGCCCTAGGGGAGATTGTGAGTTTTCTTCTTCCCCTTTTGTTTATTTTCAATTTGTGCCCTAGTTCTTCAATAGTCAAAATTCCAAATCTGAATTGTTAAAATTGCTGTGGTGAGTGTTGAAATTGGATTAACAATTGGGAAATTTGATTTGGGGTTTGTTGCTTATCACTGTGTTGCTAAGGTTTTTGCACATCGCATAATTAGATTCAATTTGATTGAGGAATAGAAGTTGGATAAATGTGGAATCGTGTTGCTTGTTGGTTTGTTGGGTAATTGAATCAAGGGAGTTCTGAATTAATTGAGATCTGTTTTGCCATGGTTTAGCATTGGACAGGATGTATTAGATTGCATGTTTGTTCTTGGCATTGTTGGTATTTTCTGAGTGCAGGGATTTTCGAATGGGGAGAAACAACACCCCGGCTACTCGATCTAAAAAAAAAACCGTTTTGGCACCTACGTCAAAAGGGGTTTCTAAACCCCCAACAACGAAAGGTCCAACAAAAAAGAAGAAGGCCACTACCGATGCCTCCCCCTCCACGAGTGTTGCAATCATTCCTCTTCATCCGTCTTCCGAGGCACCTATCACAGCTCGAGCAAGGAAAGGACAAGGGGTACACGTTCTCCCTACATCCCATGTAGGTGGATATCTCCACTCCTTCACTGCTAAGGAGCAAAAGAGGTATAATTCCATTGCCTCACGAGGCGTGTATTCTGGTAAGGCCATTCACTCTCCTACTCTTGAAAAACTGGGTATTAAGGATGTTGTCTCCAATTATCTCTCTCGAATAGGGTGGGACGCACTCATGACTTTTGAATATGAAAGCTTTAATGAACTAAGTCGTGAGTTTTACTCTACATTTACATTTGAGCTTCCACCTAAAATCTTTGATGTCTTACACCCGAATGTAATTAAATTTAGGCTACTTGGGAAGCCATTTCAGCTTTCCATAGCCGAGTTTAATCATCATTTGGGGCTTATTTCTGCTGAGGAAATGGACAGTGAAGTTTTTGTTACATCACCATGTGCTTTCATTAAACCGTTTGCTAAACATTTTGCAAGATTGTGGGGACATTTTACTTGGGACCCGACCGAAAGGTTTGAAGGCGAAGGCTTTGGAAAGTCTTTGAAAGATCCAGCCCTCCGATATCTACACAAATTCTTTGTTGCGACCCTCTCTGGCCGAAAGGAGACTGGCAATATAGTTACCAAGACTGAATTCTACTTCCTTTGGTGCATGAAACAGGGAGTTCGACTTAATCTTGGTTATTTTTTAGCAATTACTTTCGGGGAAGTGGTTCGAAAAAAACGGTCCTTGGTTGGATCCCCTTTTGTCACTGCCCTTGCTCTAAATTTAGGCGTATTAAATGGTACTGATGATGCTTCTATTTCTTCATGGCAGTTACATAGAGCTTCCCCCATGGAGTATTTGAACATTCCTTCTCTCCACAGAATGAGAATGATTGCCAAAAATGGAGACAACTACACGCTCATTACTGGACCTGCCCCATCACATAGAGCAGCCGCTGCATTTGCTGCCTCTGAGGCCCTGTCTGAGGAGCCTCCGGACTACGAGGCAGAGGATGAGGATATCCTATTACTACCTTCCATTAATTCCACCGGCCCATCTTCCCCGGGTTCTCCAATAGGCCCCTTTGTCCACATGGCAGTTGAAAACATCAAGCAAGAACTTGCCACCTTGAAAACATCTCACACCGAAATTCAAACTTCCCAGGCTCGCCTTGAAGCAAAGATGGACTCTATTTTAGAGATCCTCCGGGCCAGACAATAGGCCCCGCGGGCGCTTCCACCTAATCCAGGGAAGTTCTTATCTCCTCCTCTTAATGTCATCTTTATTTTGCAATAGGGACATTGCATGATTTAGGTGTGGGGGAGGTTTTAGGATATGCTTACACATGAATTTGATTTTTGAACTTCCTAGCTTGTCCTCTTACGTTGTCTTGCCAAATCTTATATGCATTGCTTGAATTTTGTAGAGTTTGCCATGTTCTTAGTCAAATTAATTGAGGGGTATGCTTAGTTTTCTATCACTTAACCCTAAGTGAGCTATTTGAGTTTTTTTTTTTTTAAAAAAAAAAATATACATGAAATAAAAAAAAAAAAAAAACCCCATCACATATTTGCTCAAATTTTCTTGTTGTGTGAAACGCATGAGACTTGATTTTCTAGAACTTGCTTGATTATACATAGTTGATTGTACTCTCATTTTTGAATCTTGATGCAAATAAAATGATAAGGGCACTAGGAATACCCCATTTTGGCCTTGTTTTCCCATTGACCCATGTTTATCCTTTAGTGAACCACTCTGAGCCTATTGATGATATATCCATTTTTCTTGGTTCATGTTTAACCCATTAGCCTGAGACCTTTTTCTTCGATTATGGCCATACACTCATTTGAACCCTAGGAACATGAGGAAATTTGTTTAAGTATCATTACATGTGAAATTGGTTAAAGGTTGCACTTGATGTGAGTTGATTGAGTTTTTGTATTCGACATGTGATTTTGTTATTGTACTACCTCTCTCTCTAAAAAAAAAAAAAAAATACCAGGGCAGTGGAAATAAATAGTTTGGAACGTGTTCCTCTAACCGGAGTGTTATGAACGAAGAGTTGAAGTTATGTCTGCAATTTTCAGACAATGGAATTCCTCTCATAAACGTACCAAGCTATTGAAAGCCACCAAAAAAAAAAAAAAAAAAAAGAGAGAGAGGCAGACATGTTTGTATTAGCTGCAAGTGTAATTCTTTATTTTGAGAGCAGCATGATCATTGATGTCAAAGAGAATTTGTGCAACTTATGATTCGTAGCATGTTTTGATGGTTAGACAATTTCCTCAATTCCTTTTAACCTACATATTCCATATTTTCCTACCCCAACCTTAGCCCCGTTACAACCCTAATAAAGACCCTTTGATTATGAGCATCATGTTCTTATTTGAGATGTGAATTTACTGTGATTTGATAGCAAGCCTATGGGATTGATAGTTCTCTATGCGTATTGAGTGAAATCTAGCCTAAACACTTGAGGGTGAGTGATCTCTTATTATATTTTCCCATTTTGTGAGGATAGTTGGCTTTGCATACCTTGATTTTGATGAAACTTTGACATGGTTGAATGATACTTGGTTTGGCATGCACTTTTGATATTTGGTTTTGATATATGCTTGAGGACAAGCATGGATTAGGTGTGGGGGAGTTGATATATGTTGTATTTGATGATATTTTTATGCATATGTCAACTTAAATTGTTTGAGAAAATTAATAAAAATGGCCTTGATTGGATTGATTTTTGGGACATTGGTTTTGTAGGAAAGGTGGCAAAATTTCCAACATTGGGCAGCCTATTTTAAAGTGTTGGGCGTGCCCACGCCTAAGGACCAATTCGCAGCTGTGGGGTCTATGTGTGAAGCATCAAAATTTGCAAAAAGATCCTTGGGGCTAAATTGAAGTATCTAAATCTTTGGGCATCAAATCAAGAGGAATTTTCAGATTTTTCTTTATGGCATCAAATCTTTGGGCATCAAATCCTTGGGAATCAATTACAAAAGAATAATCAAAGGCATGATTTTGATGTTTTTGGATGCAATTGAGGGAGGTTTTTGGATGCAATTGAGGAGGCTACTACCATGAACATGCAAAAAGGGAGAAAGAAGAATAAAAGAATTGGTTTGTTTTGCTATAAATAGGAGGAGACCAAAGAGCAAAAAAAACACAACACATTGGCCATTATTCCACAAAACACAAGACATTGGCCAATTTTCCACCAAAAAGAGGTTCCAACCATTGGAGACACACTAGAGAGGATACTCCATTTTTGTTGGCACTTACAAAATTGGAGGATTCCAAGGGCAATAAGGATTCGATCCTTCGTGGGTGATTTTCTTGTTCTATTTCTATAATTGATTACCATGTTGGATTGTATGGATTTGGTTATGTTTTGGATGGATTGTGAGTAGTTTTCTTATCTAGTTTAGGCTTTGAATTTGTGTGTGGATATGGAATTGTGAGACTTATTTTGTTGACATATTTTTATGCTTAATTGAATTGGGTATTTTTAATTCCTCTATTTATTATGTTTTGAATTGCTTGATTGATATAGCGGCCGCGTGTTGATTGAGTAATTTATTGCTATATTGGGAAGTGCATCCGTAATTGTGTAATTTTCCAATCAAGTAGCAAACTAGAGGAAGAATACTCTAGTGAGGGATTAAAATCGGTTTTAAACACTACCTCGTAGGATTAGTGTTGAATCGAATTGTGTTTTTCTTGTGCTAAATGCTATCAAGTCATGTTATGCTATGGTCGTACCTAGTATTCACACTTGATTTAGGGAATGGTTTATGGTCGTACCTAAATCATCGAATAAGTATGGAAAAATTGGTTGGGAAACGCTTGTAGACCAACTTTAACCAATTTAGTCAATTAGCCAATTAAGTTAAATGCATGTCAATGATCAATTCCATATCCAATACATAATTCATGCCTAAACTAGAGTTTTAATTATCCTAAAGAGCTCACTTGTTACCTTGCATTTGTTTTTGTTTTTGTTTAATTGTTATTTTCTTTTTACTAGTTTAGTTGAAATCAAATCCCCCCATCTTTATAAATATAAATATAATTTATAATTAATCAAGTGATTGAAAATAAACTCTTTGAGCAAGTTCCCTGTGGAGACGACCCTACTCACTATATATATTACATTTATTTATCTTCTTCTGTGGTGTAGGACTAATATTTAATTTGCAGCTTTGCGACGAGCTAGCATGGACATGCAATTTAATTCACCTTTTTAACGGTTAATATATCAAAATATTAAGAAATAAAAAATGATGTAATAAAATATATATATTCTAAAACAATAGAATTAGACGAATTTAACAAGATCGGACTTGACTATTTTTTTTTCAAATAATATATTTGTAATATTGAGTCAATTTAAAGTTTAACAATAAACAGTGTCAAAAAGTTATACAAGACAACACGGAGAGTGTACCATTTTTATTTTTCAGCCATTTAATGATTTTTAATAATTAAGATCATTCGTGTAGTGCAAATCGGTCCTTATTACTGTATTAGTAGTTAGTACCATAACTAAACCATGCTTAAAGCGTGTGAGAAATTGTCAACGGCATGTGCCTGTCTGATGTTAGGCTTGAAAGAGTGTTGCATTTTGCATATGCATGTACTATTCATCATCTAATAGTTTATTACTTCGTTTTAATCTATTCTATATTTCTTCGTCATGGATATTTAGTAAAAGAATCACGTGCTTAAATATTTTTAACAAATCGAGATAGCCAAATTTATTAGTCATTTATCTCAATCAGTTTATTGTTGAGTAATTGCCACGATCTAGTTTTGCTGTATAAATTTTTATTTGAAGCCACTTAATAACATGCTTTTAACATAAATAATTATTTAATTGTCTTATATTATCTGTCACACAAAATATTATGTGTGTATCAGTATATGTGTGAACTCTATTATTTGATTACTAAATAGTACTACTTATTAAAATAATTTCGTTTACCAATTAACGAGCATAAGGGCTGTCCGAGGTTAGTTTTTGGCAAGTTGTATAATTGTAAACCTAGGAATAGTTGGATTGTTGTATCTCCCAACACAATTATTAATACTAAATGTCATGTTTCATTGTACTAAATTCGCAAGTCGGAACATGCTTCATACCAATTTTCGCTGCCAAGAAATAAAAGATAAATTAATTACATTATTAATGATGATTATTGATAAGTACTATAGGATACAAACACGTCAAAAAGTAGTGCAAGCGACACTTTCAACAAAGCTTGAGTGTCCCAAGAGTAGAAAATAAAAAATTGTCGCAAAAAGTATAAAGTATAGCAAAATTCAAATTTTATAATTAGTGAAACTTTAATTTCAACGATAGTTCTAAGTGCCGCTACTAATATTTTGTTTTGTTTTTCTATGAGCAAGACCGCATGAGAGACATTGCATATGGTCGTTATTATTCTTCCGTCACGGTTGAATGAGTACATGCATGTTTTTAGAAGAAGAAAAAAAAAATGTTACTTATTGAATAAACGTGGAAGAAGAAATATTAAATTCAAGGACCATAAGCATATACTCCCTCCATTTTCAAAAAATTGCAACACTTCTTTATTTCACGCAATCCAATACACATTTTTAACGCTTATGTAAAAGTAAAAATTATAAAATTTAATACTCCAATAAACTACGCGATTAGACGAATCCAACAAGATCTTACTTGATTATATTCTATCTTATATAACTCTGTTAAAAATTGAATCAAAGTTACTCAATCAATAGAAATACTTATGCAAATATTTCATTTATACAAAGACGGAGGCCGGGAGTATATCATAAAATTGAAAAGCAAAAAAAATAAAAAATAAAAAGGACGGTTGGATGAAGTAAAAAAAAAGTTCTAAATCTATGGCTTTGGAGTTTCGAAAGTGAATATATAACTATGAGTCATTTGTTTTGACTTTTTTCATTCCTTTTGACTTTTGCTTTACACAAAAAAAAAAAAAAAATTAATACTTTTTAATTGTTTGTTTTGACTTTTCTAAAAATGAAAATGAGAAGCAAACGTTGAAATAAAACAAATTGTAAATACTCTAATTAAGTTGATGTCTATTTTAATAATTTTAATATATAAATTACCTTTTTAGGTGAATATCATGGTATCTGCAAGGGAAATTAAGGGCGTCTCTCCTAAAGCAATTTTTTGCATACACAAGGCTCGAACCCGAGACATTGCTTAAGCGATTAGAGCCCATATCCACTCAAGCCAACTGCTGTTGGTATATATAAATTACCTTTGATAAATTATTTTATTAAAATAATTATATATTCACATTTAGTTAAGCGATTAATACCCTTAATTATACAAGTTAAAGAAATTAATGGTGAGTTCCCACGCAAATACAAGGTACAGTAATATATGTAGTTTATTTATTGTCACCCATTGTCGTTTAATTTCTTTAATCTGAACTAAATTCGCAGGTCCTGTTGGCCAGCAATAAAAAATAAATTGATTACATCATATTGACGAAGGTTTATTCATATGTAGGCTACTTACACCATAAAATTAAAGAAACTGGGTGTATTCATAGGACACACTGAAGAATTCAAGAGAAATGGAAGATTGGCGGAATAATCGTTTCATTGAATGAATGAACAACTGTACAATACATTAGACGAGTGCCAAGAATTAAATACTAATGGACCAAATTAAACATTCTATATTGGGCTCAAAATACAAATGAAAGCCCAATTAAAATAAAAAGCCCAAAAGACTACGCATTCTGGTCCAGGCTCTAGGCCTGAATTTAACTGAATTTTATAAAATCTGGTCTGATCTGATCTGATCATATCTATATAACTATATATTATTATAATTATTTGATCTGATCTGTTCTGATCTAATCTAATCTGGTCTGGTCTTTATTTAATCTGATCCGATTTTAATATTTTTTATCTGATCTGATCTGATCTAATTTTTTTTTTTAAATAAGTAATAAGTACTAAAAATAAATCTTAGAGAATGGGGCCTTAGCCGACTCCACCTCTGATGCTGGAAGCTGTTGTAAGCGCCTTCTTGGAGTCTTTACATTCAATACACACAAAGAAATATGGTAACTTTGTTTCTTCTTTTCCGAACCGCAAACTAACTGTACTATATATATAGAGAGAGAGGTTGCTAATACATACATATGTGAATCGACTAGAGTCCCGTTGGCTTAAATATATAGCAGTCTCCAAGTTTCCCAAATTGACAACAACGCTTAAATTGGCAAAGAGAAGAAATAAGACATGATCTTGAAATAAGACATGATCTTGAAGTTTTGTGAAGAACATGATCTTGAAATTTTAAATATGGAGGAATGCTATGTTATTTCAAGAAACTGAAGAGCCATCGTTACCGATCAACATCGTTTTGAAGTGGATATTTTTAAACAATGTTTTGGATATGCAAATTCAAGAATTTAATATTCGTACTAAACTGCTTATTAATATGGTAGCTTTGAGTCCATGTGTGCTTCATTTTTCATATTTGATGCTTCAAAGTTAGTAGAGTTGAGCAAGTTTTATCCTCATGATTCCTGTGATATGGAAAGAAATTCTCTGGAGCGTGAAATTCATATCTAATATGAGAGCATGGATCAATATGAATGATTTTCTAATTTAGATGGTTTCTCCAACCTATCTAGATTGATGGTGGAAATACAGAAGCGTATTTCTCATTCATATGTATATCGATTTTTAAAGTTGGCTTTGGTAACTGCTACAGTAAAAAAAAATATTTAAAGATGGGATAAGGAATTGAACCCCATTATAAAGTTAACAATCGAAGACCTGACCACTCATTCCCGTATAATATATTGATCATAAACATTTATATCTTTAATTCTTAGTAGAAGACTTGTTACAAAAAAAAAAAAAAAAAAAAATTAGTAGAAGTTATTAATATTCCCAATTTAATTCAAATGCACAAAAATAAAATATAAACAATTATACGTCATCACTCATCAAACATGTAATAGATCACGCACTTTTTATGAGACTTATTTAATAAGTGTACCAACTAATAACCAAACTTCAAGGATAAGCACTATACATTCTCGTATTCTATCTACTAGTACATTTTCAAATCCGAATAGGTTCCTATGCAGACCTCCTTATAATGCTGACATGTTCTTTTGATGCACTGTTTGTGCTGTGCTTGTGATTTCATACATATGGTAGTATAATTACATATTTTGTTTCCTTATTAAGGTTGTGGTAATTGAATCTATTTTTGGGCTAATTTAATACATGTGGGGTTCTTTTGAGAAAACTTATCCAGTAATAGTATCATGTTAAAAATAGACATACACGTGTTTTGGGATTACTGACATAAAAGTGTTCTGTAATGATATCAGTTATGCTATTACCATGTTGCCACCGTGTTCTGTAATGGTATCAGTTATGCTATTATTCAGCTACCACTGTGTACTGTAATGTATCAGTTATGCTCTTATCCCGCTGCTACCGTGTTCTGTAATGGTATTAGTTATGCTATTATTCTACCGCCACCGTGTTCTGTAATGTATCAGTTATGCTCGTATCCCGTCGAATGGCCTGCTTTTTTTTCCGATATCAAAATTGCATCACCAAAATATCTGTAACTGATACATTATGCTTTTAGAAGTTACTAAACATTCACTTAATTGCGTCCACTAATTGGGGATAATCATCCATTAATTGGGGACAAACAGATTATCTTCTCATTTGCATTAAATGGCTTCATTTGGAAAGGTTCCACACCATTAATTGGTATTATGGCTGGATTTTTATTATTGTAGCACACTGGACTCTCCACTACAACACATCTGCAAATGCTGACTAAAAATAGTCTGAATAGTAACTTAATTGTTTCAAATCTATGTGTTCTATTACAAATACATAAATATAAGGAAACTATTTATTATTGTCCCACTTGCAACCTCTTATTATTTTAGTAATAACATTGCTTCTTCCCGTTGTTTTAGTATAAATATTGAAAGACAAAATTGTCTTCTATAAGTACTTCACAATAGTCATAACTCATAATCTGTAATTGAAATAATCAAAACCGAGTTTAGAATACCAAAAAAATCTCACTATTACATACATAAATATTTGTGTTAGAGAGAGGGACTGGGCTTCAACTTAAAATCAATTGTTAGTAGGTAGAGTGGCACATATCCATATAAAAAGTGGATAACCCAACATATAACCGATGTTGGACTTTAACATATCTCCTTGAGATGATATTCATCTCGGAAACAACGAGATAAGCAAATGATTACACATGTCTTTGATACCATGTTAATTTTAGGGAATGAATAATTGTATTATTGAAAAATGAGAAAATACACAAATATATATTTACAGTAGAGAGCCGGACTATTATGTTGGGCCAATAAATATAACTATGTAATATATTTTCAACAATATAATCCCTCAATTTCAAAATAAGTGTAACATAAAGAAATGATACGAGATTTAATGCAAGGAACAAAAGTACTTTAGTGGAAGATTTTTACCTTTAAAATCATTCTATATATGGTAATGTAACATTTTATATGAAACACCCAAACAAGAAAAGTGTTACACTTAAAAAGAAACGGATGAAGTATTTAACAATTTGGATTGACTTGGAGAAATTTGCACAGGTGAAATTACACCAACAGGGTTGAATTGATCAAAATCACTGAAACATAAATTACATACTCGTGAATTTTACATTTTACAACACAACCACAAACTTCAAACACGATTACAGAACATACAGAGGCTGCGTAATAGCTTTGTTGATTGTATTCAACACATCTATAATGAATCTCCTACACACATATAAATACACCCCATGGGCACACAGATGTCACGGTTCTGTTAAGACCATCCAAGAACAGCAGTAACGAGGTAGATCAAGGCCAGGGAGATTGGATACAGCGACAGCACAACGTACCCCATCCAACGAGGGAACGTTGTCCTGATGCCCGCAAACCCAGTCATCACCACACAGATGATCACCACGATCAAAACTTCAGCAAACACATTAGCTGACAGGTTCCGTGCATACACCGGTGCCAAGAACACTATCAGCCCGATGATGTTGTTCATGTACACCCCACCGTAAATCTGCAAGACAAAGAAAATATAATGTTCATTCAAAATGTTGTCCACCGTAAAGCTGTAGGTTATGTTCAACTTTTGAAATTTTACGCTCATCCTAGGTTCTTCCCCCTTTCTCTCTATGTGTCCACCATTGTTCACCCAAACCTAGAGCTGTAAACGAGCTGAACCGAACCGAGCATAAAGTGTTTGAGCTCTGTTCGTTAAGCTTAACGAATGAACACGAACCGAGCCAAAAATCTTAACGAGCCAATTTTCATGTTTGAGCTCTGTTTGTTTAACCTCACGAACGAGCTAATAAAGAACGACCACGAGCCTAGTCGAGCTCAATTAACGAACCATTTATTTTATTAATAAATTTATTTATTTTAGTATTAATTTAGGTGTGAAAATGTAATGTATATTGTAATATAATTTATGAGAGAAATGTGATATTAATACAAATGAAAAATAGAAAGAACAACTAGATAAAATATTTATTTTTTATAATATATATTCCATTAAAAAAGAATTCCAAACTGTTCGCGAACTTAGCGAACGAACACACAAACCAAATTATGTGTTTGAGCTCGGTTCGTTGAACTTACCGAACGAACTGTTAACGAACGAACATGTGTCGAAACGAGCTCAGCTCACGAACTGTTTGTTCTACTTACAGCTCTACCCAAACCAATACTATCAGAGCACTTCTATCTCGTTGCTCTATTCATGAATTAGCTTTGATATGATGAATGTATTTAGATGAAAGTATTAAATGTTGATGCATTTGGGTTCTAATATAAATAGGTGATGGTTGTCCATTTTGAAAATCAATCATATATGTACAAAATTAGGGATGAGAATAAGTAGGTTACCTGCTAGGGACCTATGATGATCTAGCTTACCAAATGTCATATCAGACCAGACTTTTTTTTATAAATAGGCTAGACTCAGATTATTTTGAAAGTCTATATAACTAAATAGGCTCAGCCCAAGTTTTATAAAAAGCCTATTAAGCCGGCATATTTCATTAGTTTTAGTCTGTTTATGTTTACTCTATAAGAATATGTGGCATTATTATTTATTATTATTTATTATTATTATTATTATCATTATTATTATTATTATTAATTATTTTATGTAGAAGTGATTATTAATTTTTTTAATGAAGCCAAAGCCAGATAAAAAGAAAAAGTAAAAATAAAAATAAAAAACATAAGGAAAAAACGCAGCAGAGCTAAATTCTAGGGAACCACATGCCCAACGCATCTACCGCCAAGTAGTCCTCAAGCAAGAAATCCGGAGGGAACGCCCAAGTAATTATTAATTTGATCTTATATAGGTTTTTAAAATATTTATAATAAGTTTTTTTCCGTATATAAATAGTTGCGGATGACGACTTGCCAAAATACACAAATTCATGTCTTCCAATCTTATGATTACATCCGAACATATAAAAAAAATTAACTTAATTTTGAAATTGGTTTAATCAGGTTTTTAAAAAGCTTAAAAATTAACCTATTTATTTAGGCCAGACTTAGGCCTATAAACGGTAATAGGTCAAGCTTGAACCTTAAAAAATTGACGCAAGTCTAGGTCATTCAAGCCTAAGCTTAGTCTAGTCTGACGTAACCTATTTCCACTCCTAACAAATATTCAGAAATTCTCCTCACATCTAACCAAGCCTAGGCTTGGTAAGGCTCCAGCCCCACCTCAAAAAAAAAAAATAAAAAAATTATATATATATACATATACATATATATATAGTAGTATTGAATTAAGTAGGGTTTTAGTAAAATGAAGGGTTTTGTTGACTTTGTGGTGCCTTAGAATTTAAAAAATGCTCCGTTTTATTACTGTTAATGAAGTTTGAGTGCATTATTCTTTACTATTTCAAAACTCTTCTTTGTATTTGGAGTTTCTTTTAATTTGCCGATTCTCAAGCGAATTATTTTTTGTTCTTACCTATAATCAAAATCAAAGTATTGTTCTTGCTGAGTGAGACATAGCTTGATGTTTTCTACATCCAAGAATCATTCTAATCAATGTTATTTGTCCTGTAAATTAAAGTCCAAAACCTTGTGGATCTTAAAAATTACATTGAAACTGGACACGAGTGGCAAGGAATTGGTTGTTACCCAAATTAAATTAGTGTTGATGAGACATAAAAATTTGTTCACGCTGCTACTACATAAAACAGATTGAAATGATTTGTTGGGGCTCACGGGGATAGCTTTTGCTACCTGTTTTAATTGTCTTCTAAATGCATATTTTAACCACGCTATTAAACTTTTATATTGAATTATAGTTATATTCTGTTAATTTAAGTATATCGTATTATATTATTTTTCTTGTGGATAAATCTCTCATATTTTTTACTTTTTTTATGAACAAAATAGTATGTAATACTTCCTCCGTTCCTTTTTAAATGCTACGGACCCACATTTCACGCAATCCAATACATATCTTTAATGCTTCATAACTCAAAGTGCATACAAGTAAAAATTATGAAAATTTGATATTCTAAATCTATGCGATTAGACGAATCCAACAAGATCTCACTTGACTATATTTTATCTTATATAATTGTATTAAAAAGTCGAGTCAAAGCTACTCAATGAACAGTACCAAAAGTCAAAACGTGCATTTAAAAAGGAACGGAGGTAGTATTTTATATTGTTACGGTTGAAAAAATGAATTTGAGCCCTACCTATAAGAAAATTATGGTGCTCACATCTAAATATTTTTCCTACCGGTATTACTTCTCCTTCCGTATATTCTGACACTCTGCCGCCCATCTGCATTAAATATGTTCAAGTTCAATCTAATATGTCAAATAGCCATCCCCTCCCGCTCGTTGACCTGAGGGAAGCAAGTTCCCACACAACGGGACAACCTGTCTTATACAGATATACACCAACACAACTGGAATTGATAAATGATTTTTGTGTAGTCACAGATTCTTGATTCGATTAAAGAAAGGATTTTCATTTTTTCATTTGTTTCATACTGTAACAACTCTACAGATTGCGATTTGAAGGGAAAGGATTTTTATTTTTTATTTTTTTTCATACTGTAACAACTCTACAGATTGCGATTTGAAGGGAAAGGATTTTTATTTTTCATTTTTTTTCATACTGTAACAACTCTACAGATTGTTTAGCTAAAAACTCTACAGATTGCAGGGTTTTTTTCTATTAAAAAAAAAAATCTTAATCTATTTCATTTGCAGCTGAATGGTTTTCTATCAATAGTTTGTGTGTGTATACACTATACACAGTAGTCCCACCCTCTGTTCCTCAGTTCGTCGATCAATATAATGGCAGCCACTCTACTCCGCCCGGTTGTGCTTTTCTTTCTCATAATACAAATCCAGGGCCGAATTCTGAAGCTCAATTCTTCCGAAAACAACCTCGTCTCAGATGGAGTTGACACTCTTGTGGGAAACAGGACATCGGAGGCGATCGGCGCCCCGTGTATCCCAAACACCTGCGATCACCAATACGGGTTTCTGCCGTGTGCTGAAAACGTTGCGGGATATGTTTACCAGATACTGGTGTATCAGGGTCTGCTCATATTCGGCGAAAAGCAGATAGGCAGCGGGAGTAAGGTCCTCTTCGAAATTCTAGGCGTCGGGAAATTCGGGGGAATCGTGTTTCGTATCCTTATGTCGCTGCCATCGATGATGCTGATGATTGGTAAGTTAAAGCCGCCTAATAATTAAACTCGTTGAACTTCATTCTTTGATCATGTGTCCTGATAATTGTTGGAATACTGCTCTGCAGTCAAACACTCATTACATTCTTGAATCAAATTTCGATCTAGTACCAGGAGTGAGTATTAAAGGAGTTGTTTCTATCGTCGTTGGTTGTTGTAGTGTCGGGCGTTTTCAGTACCAAAGACACAGCACAATCGCAGGTCTCTCTGGGTGTAGGAATATATGCGGGTATCACGGTCTTTAGTCTTACACTCCAATGGGGGATATGTGTGATATTTGGTCGAAGGGAATTATTGATGTCAAAACCGGATGATGAAGCTAATGAACTCCAGCAGAAATCTTGTTTTCCAGAGCGACTCGCTGCCTTGAAAGGTCAGCCGTCATTTGTTTGACTAATTGGTTTTGTGCGCTGTGAACAGTTGGTGGAGAAGAGACTAATTAACATGATTGTCATGTTTGCTGCAGACACTGGTGTTATAATTGATAGTGAGACTCGGTCAACTGCTGGCATTGTGGTTCTATCTTTGGTCCCTTACGTTGTTGTGCAATTAGTTAACGTCTTCCACACCTCGTCGGGAAATCGTATCATGACTTTGATAGCGCTCATTGTGTCCTGCTTATCTCTGCTATCATACTTCATCTATCAGGTGGACCAACCAAGTGAATTCTCTTGTTAATTAGCTTAGAGTGTTTTTTTGTTGAGATTGGTAATAATAGTTAACGTGCATTTTAATTTTCAGATTTTGAATCCATGGATTCAAGAAAGAAGTCTAGACTATGCAAAGTATGGCAGGACTATCCCTGACGCTGAATTGGTCAAAGGATTCATGAAATGGGGCAATACTCGCGCTGAGGCCGAATTGATCGCAAGATTCCAGAAATCAAGTCATGAAAATGAATCATCTGAACTTCATTTACCTCCGGAATTATTTGTTCAGGTAAGGCATATTCACAATTTCACAAGAAATCTGCTTGTATCGATTGTTGTTTGGTACCGTTGTTTCCTGGATTTGATTCATTAAATGATGCTGAACATTGGTTTATCTGCAGCTGCGTAAGTTATGGGACGAGAGGGACGAAAATGATTCCAAGGAGCTTGATCAAATAATGGCCAAGTTTTTGAAGCATGCTCAAACAAAGCTGCTGAAATCCGAAGCGCTCATCACTCCAGACGGAAATCCTAATGTTGAATGCATTAAGATGTATAGTATAATCTCCATTCTTTCTTTGTTTATGCAATTCATGATCTGGATTTGGATGCAGAAATATTTTATTATCATTATTGCTTTGATCTTGCAGTCTCTTCGAACAGTACGATGCTGATAACAATAACACAATGTCGCTCCCTGCACTAAAACAGCTATTCAGTAGTGTCAAATTTGGGGAACTGCAGGCAAAATCTGAGAGGATCATTATGAACCTCTTCGATGAATTTGATACGAATCGAGATCATGTAATTAGTGAACAAGAATTTATTAAAGGCGTATCCAAGTGGCTGAAGAAGGCTGTTAGTGTTGCCAAAACACAGGACACAAGTAAAGCTATAGACGAATTCGAAAAGGTAATTAAGCGCCATAATATCTACTAATTTCTAATGTTGGATCACCTTTGAATTTGATTGTGACATAACAATATTAACAATTGTGCAGATCATGTGGCCGGTGTTGGACAAATGGGCGTTAACCATATCCGTGTTCCAACTCACATTGGGCATCCTTATGCTCACTTTCCTGGGAGGACCGCTCATAACGAGCATTCTACAGTTATCGTTTGCAATGAACTTTCCATCCTTCACTATCTCTTACATTATAGTACCTTGTGCGATGAATGCAAGAGCTGCCATAACATCATTAATGCCAGCAAGTAAAAAGAATGAGAGAAGTGCCTCTTTGACATTTTCCGAGGTAACTCACACTGATGAGCTTAAATTACATATACTGTTGTGCATCATAGTCATAACCTCATCAACCTCTCCATGCGTATGCAGATATATGGGGCGGTGATCATGAACAACATCGCGGGGCTGACAACACTGCTGGCGATCGTGTATGCAAAGGACTTGACATGGGATTTTTCAGCTGAGGTGTTGACGATTCTGTTTGTAGGGGGAGTCATAGGCATTCTTGCATACAGATGCACAACTTATCCTCTATGGACGAGTATATTAGCATTTGCACTCTATCCTTTCTCCTTGACTTTGTATTACTTTGTTCAGGTTTTCATGAGCTGGAACTGACCACCTCTGCATGCAGTCTGTAGAGCACTACTGTATTAGTTTAGTCGTCGTGTTTTGTTAGTATGGTCATTTTCACTGTTATAATAATAATCCGAACATTTGATTCTGCTTAATATGATGTTGCTGCATTCCAGCTGGCTTAAGAAAGAAATGTATATATAAGCAAGGGGATCTGTTACGTGAGTCAATGCGTGTGTATGGGCTGCAGCCTATGATGTATGGGAGCTAGGGGTGGGCAAAATATTCGAATCGATTCGTTGAACCGCTGAATCGAACCGAAATCGAACTGAATTTCCGGTTAACCGAGGACCCCGGAGCAAATACAAATATCATATTTCAATATTCGTCCGGTTCAAATACAAATACAAATACTTTAATTTTTTTCCCCAGTTAACCGAACCGAACCGAATATATTTATTTTATTTTAAAAGTTATATATATCGTAAACATTATAGACATTTGATGGTATAAAATTATATATAGATAATATATATCATTATTTATTTAATTATTTAAGTATATAATAAAATAAATATAAAAAACTAAAGCGCTAATTATCAAAATATATCACCATAATTAATAAGCCTATATTGATTTTTGTCTTTCATAATACCCTATTATTGAAATATATCTCTACACTAAAATTTGTTACATATACTAACATATTTTGATAACATTGAAAAGAACCACTTGATTCCATAGTTATATAGTATATATATATATTTTTCTGAGTGTAATAACCTCATACGACCCTCTTAAAATGTATAATCAAATTTTCATTTCTTAAATCTTTGAGTTTCGTAGATTTTAAATATTCGAACCGAATCGTTTAACCGCTAAATCTAATCGAAACCGAACCCCGGTTAACCGAGGACTCCGGTTACAAATACAAATACTGAAATGAAGTATTTGCCCGGTTCAAATACAAATACAAATACCTGAAAAATTCAGGTTAACCGAACCGTGCCCACCCCTAATGGGAGCCACTTCTATTTGGGGGTGCAGACACCCACCGCTCTTGATGTACTAACTAGAACATCCAATTCACTACCCAAGATTTTGAGTTTTGGCGACCAACAATTGCGGTCCCTAGGGGACTGTTTAGAGTTGGAAAAAACCCTTAGTGACCGCATATATAAAGCCGGTCGCGATAGTGCTAGTTGGTAAATGGGCGACGACCGCACGAGATGAAGTCGGTCATAGCAAGTAGCGGTCGCTGGGTTCATGCAAATGCAAATTTTTGCTTAAATCGGCGGCGAAATCCGGAGGGAATAGTATATTGAAATAATCAAAAGGGAGTTTAGTTTAGAATACCAAAAAAAATCTCAATATTATATACATAAATATTTGGATTGACTCTTGGAAATTTGCACAGGTGAAATTACACCAACATGGTTGAAGAGTAATCACAATCACTGCAACATAAATTACATACTCGTGAATTTTACATTTTACAACACAACCACAAACTTCAAACACGATTACAGTACATACAAGGCTGCGTAATAGCTTTGTTGATTGTATTCAACACATCTATAATGAATCTCCTACATACATATGAATACACCCCATGGGCACACAGATGTCACGGTTCTGTTAAGACCATCCAAGAACAGCAGTAACGAGGTAGATCAAGGCCAGGGAGATTGGATACAGCGACAGCACAACGTACCCCATCCAACGAGGGAACGTTGTCCTGATGCTCGCAAACCCAGTCATCACCACACAGATGATCACCACGATCAAAACTTCAGCAAACACATTAGCTGACAGGTTCCGTGCATACACCGGCGCCAAGAACACTATCAGCCCGATTATGTTGTTCATGTACACCCCACCGTAAATCTGCAAGACAGAGAAAATATAATGTTCATTAAAAAATCTATGAATAAAAACAGGTTTGTATTGTGTAATTGCAAACTTTAGGTGCTAAAGAGAAGCATACAGCGGAGAGTGTCAAGGAAATGGATTTCTTGGACTTCTGTCCGGCAGAAGCAAGCGAACCTACTGCAACACCGTAGTTCATAGCCAATGGGATAGCTAAGTAGGAGACTATGAAAGAGTTGAAATGGGCAACTTGGGAGAATATCACAACACTTTTGATCATTGGCTCAGACAGCGCGCACAGCATCACAATTCCGATTGTGACAAAGAAGAAGGCCTTGGCGTAATTGAACAATGAACTGATAGGCAATGAGGTTCTGGGCTTGGTAGGGGGGTTGCTCAGTAATCCCTCCTGTAATTGACTCTTGTCCTGTGATCTGTTTCCCTGGATGAATTTGATGAAATCTGGTGTGTGATCCGATAGATCTGAAACTAACTTGGTCATGCCCTTGACGAACTCATCTTGATTGATGCGATCGTCTGCATCAGTATCGAATGATTTCAAGATGCTCTCGACATCCCTGTTCGTGTCCAAATCATCCTCATCATCAATGTTCACTCCCATGAGCAGAACCCTGAGCTCCGTGGCTGTTACCGATGCATTCTTGTTCTTGTCGATTTTACTAAACAGGCTGTAGATTATGCAGAAAATTGTTTATATAAATAAATAGAGTCAGGCCTCTAACTGAAAGCACAGCAGAAGATCAAAAAACACAACAACAATGCATACTCTCTAATTTTTGGAACATCGGGCTTGCCATTCTTCGTCAGGAGTCTCAGGAGCTTGTCTTTGGCGTACTTGTTCATCAAGTACTCAAAGCGACGGTCCTGAACCCATGGCTGGAACACCTGTACCCCACATTCATTTCAAGAGTATAAAGACAGTGATTATTAATCAAGTTTCAACAGGAGCTCTAAGAAATCATTCACTGAATTTATCCGTATGTTCCATTGAAGACATTTTGTCACCTGATAGAACATGTAACCGATCAGCAAAATAACCGTGACAATGAGAGCGATCAGAAGAACCACTCTTTTGGCAGCAGGGGAATGGAAAGCTTTCATTAGCAAAATGATGAGAAAAGGCAGCATAGTTATCACAATGAGCCTTGCAGTGTAGCTCGTTTCGACATCAGTAACAACACCAAAGCCTGTTCATCAGAAACACCCACCCCCTTCATTAATCATTACTGTATCCACATTACTGTGTAAAGGATATTTATGTGTGCATTGTAGACTTATTAATTAAGTAATTCCACCTCGTGGCGTAGTGACTGTGGTCGAACCATCATCGTTCTCAGTTGTGGCCGAGAGATCATAGCTTCCCAAAACAACTGATAAGCCCCAAATCAATGTCAGCAGCATAACAGCTGTCCCTGCTATCAACCCAATGCTCAAGCTAGCCCGTTGTTGCGCGGCCTCATCAGATCCAGACAGGGCAGACACTGGATGGAAGAAAGAAATATGTATAAATACATATGCCACGTATTCATTAGAATATTATTACACAAGTACCGAGAAACATACCAAAATAAGTCCTTTTAACTTTTAATTAGCCGCCGGTGAGTTCCACATGCAATTATTTATTCTAATTGCACCATTAATAAATGATAGGACTTTTTTGAAATAATTAACATACTATAATTGAAGGACTATATGAGTCTAAAAGAAAAAAGAAAGAGAAGGGCACAATTGCGAAGAATTAAAAGTTAGAGGAGTTATTTGCTATTTTTCTCCATAAGTACGGTTTAAGTTTAGTAATTTAACCATTTATCATAAGACAACTATCATCAAACACAGTTGATCCACTTGCTTCAGGACACTTATGGCCAGTGGCCATTCTGTGACTGACAAATGACAAGTGACAACTAATGGTTATTTTATTCTCTTATTTACTAGTCCACGTTCCTTTTTATCTTCCATTTCTTGACTTTTTCTGTTCAGAATTTCAGGCAATGAATGGAAGACAACCTTGCGATGTCTTTTTGCCAGCTTGGAACTATTTCAAGATTCAACTAATCTGAGATTCAACTTGCTGTAAATCGACATCAGCATCTTAATTAATTTTCTAATGGAAATATCTGCTGAGTAATTGGGGATAAATAAATGAAGATAAAGTAAGCCAAGAATGCAGATAATCAGCACAAGACTTTTCCAACATTCGTTCCCCTTCACTCGAAAATGGTGTACGCAACTCGTAGGTTGCGTTAACAAGTTTAAGACGTCTGATTAACGCCAAATCAATTCCCAATAATCTAAGAGATTTCAAATTCCGGAAATTGAAATTAGACACACGCGTGGATACTTAAAAAATGCAGTAATAACTAAACAGAACAACAGAGAAGAAGAAAACTGGAGATTAAAAATGGAACAAGAACAGAACTCACCTAGAACAATGACAATCTGTGGGATCGTGCCAAGGAACTGAAACAAGCTCCCTCCGAAAATCCCCGGGCCGATAATCTGGAAGAAGAGCTCCGACCCCTTCCCGACGTACTTGCCTCCAAAGGACAGCAGTATCTCATACACGACGATGAGGAAAAGCAGGCCCCAAACGTTGGTGGAGCATGGCAGGAATCCATAGGTCGGCTCGCACGTCTCCGTGGTGGCTGAGAATCCCCATTCAAGAAAAGATGGCCCCGGAAGATCAACCGGGACTCGAATTGAATCCGAATAATATGAATCCTCCTCCTTGATGGAACGGCTGTAAGCAAGATGGGCCGTGAAAATAATGAACAGGGAAAAGATGCCCAATCTTCTCATAATCTTGGAATTCATGATAGATAGCACTTTTTCGTTGGTGGAATGGAATGGGATGTGTGTAATGATAGGTACAATTCGTTAAATACGACTTTTAAGAGCAGCCAGGAAATGAATGGAGATTCAAAATGCCATGTTGTTCTAGGGGTGTAGGCTTATATATAATATATTGTACATAACAATTAATAGGCAAAGGCAGTTGACTAGAACAGGTATAATGTGCGACTGGTTGTTGGCTGGCAACAGTGTCTCTGTACTTTTACATTAGCCGCCGGGCTGCCGAAACAGTCCAACTCAACGAGCAGTAAAAGCACGTTTAATTCATTCATTTCGTAGCTCACTCTTGAGACTTTTCCTACACTGGATTATTGGAAATTTTGATGTAGGGAGGGAAGGGTGGCCGAATAATTTTGGAAATATTACGTAAGTGCATTATTTTGTTGTCTTCCTGGCTAAGGAAATCTTCACCGGCATTGACAGCTTGAAGGCCACGGAAATTTGTTGCTATTAATAGATTACTTAGTCTAATTGCTTTCCTCTCATGGCGGTAAAGATCACCTATAAATAAAGGTGCTTAGTCCATTGCAATGTACACAACAATTGATCAAATCAGATTCTCTCATCCGTCCAATATTTATACTCACATCATCCCTATAGCAATATTACACTATCCTATTACATACACTGTCCGCAACTTTATACACATATTCTAATAGGCTTTTAGTTATATTATATAACACGTTATCAGCACGACTACGCGAGGAGATTTTGCCGAAGTTCTGTCTTTAGGTATAATTTTCTATCGCTACTTTTCAATATAAATTATGTCTAACCTGGCAAAGCAATTGTTTACGCCCCTTGAAGTTTCCGGAAGAAACTATCAACTATGGGCAATAGATGTGAGGATGCATCTTGAATCAATGAATTTGGAGAGAACTATTGAAAAGGGAAATGATATGGCTAATTCTGAAAAAGCCAAGGCGATGATTTTTCTGCGCCATCACTTTGATTCAGCCCTGAAGTCTGAATATCTGACTCTCCAAGATCCTGCAGATCTTTGGGAGGATTTAAAAGAAAGGTTCGATCACCTGAAGATGGTCAACCTGCCAAAGGCAAGAAATGATTGGCTGACGCTGAGATTGCAAGATTTTAAGACGGTCAGCGAGTATAACTCTGCCATGTTTAGAATCACTTCACAGCTGAAATTGTGCGGTGAAAATGTATCTGATCAGGAGATGCTTGAAAAAACCTTTACTACATTCCACGCCTCGAATATGCTCCTGCAGCAGCAATATCGAGAAAGGAGATTTACGAGATATTCTGAACTCATTATGTGCTTATTGTTGGCTGAACAAAACAATGAGTTATTATTAAAAAATCACGAGACACGACCCACTGGTGCTAATCCATTCCCAGAAGCGAATGCGACCCATATTTCTAGAAACCACCAAACATGGGATAATACACGAGGTGGTCACCGCGGACGTGGTCGCGGTCGTGGTTATGGTCGTGGTCGTGGTCGAGGTAGTGCACGTGGCCGAAATCACAAATCCAGAAGATTTGAGCCATATAATCAAATGAATGAAAAACGACAAGATGAAAGAGATAAATGCCACAGATGTGGAATGGAAGGACACTGGTCCCGGACTTGTCGTACCGCTGAGCATCTTGTGAAATTATATCAAGATTCAGTAAAGGGGAAAGGCAAAATGGCAGAGACAAATATGGTTACAAATGATGATATTATTATGCCTATCATTCCAGCTCCTGAAGCAGCTGACCCTTTCAACATGGATGCTGGACCATCCTTCACGGCCAATTTTGATATAGATGATTTTGTGGAAAATATTGATTAATATTTTTGTTATATTTATTTCTAGTATATCTTTTTGTATTTTTATTAGTTAGTGTATCAAATTTTGCTATGTACCCGTTGTACTCTTTTGGCATGGATATTAATATAGTATTTTTCTTCCAGAAGAAGAAATGAATACAAGTTATAATGAGACATGCCTAATTGACAGTGCCAGTACGCACACAATATTGAAAAATGAGAATTATTTCTTTTATATAAAATTGGGAGATGCACCAATTAATACAATATGTGGAAGTGCAAATATGGTCAAAGGCTCCGGAAGAGCTGTAGTGTTCCTTTTGAATGGGACAAAACTTATTATTGAAAATGCACTATTATCTCCCAAGTCTCGAAGAAACTTGTTGAGTTTCAAAGATATTCGCAGAAATGGATATCATGTTGAGACATTGACCGAAGGGACTGATGAATATTTATTAATCACAAATACTGCTCATGGTATGAAGCATATATTGGAAAAATTACCGTCCCTTTCATCTGGGCTATATTATACGAATATATATGTCAGTGAAGCCCATAATATAATAGACCAGAAGTCTATAATGCCAACTGAGTTTATGATTTGGCATGATCGTTTTGGCCACCCTGGATGTACAATGATAAAGCGAATAATTGAAAATTCGCATGGCCATCCCCTGAAGGGAAAGAAATTTCCAAGTTCAAATGAATTTACATGTGTTGCGTGTTCACAAGGAAAATTGATTATCAGACCATCAGCAAGCAAAGTGGGAATTGAATCCCCTGTATTTCTTGAACGAATTCAGGGTGATATATGTGGGCCTGTAGATCCACCATGTGGACCATTTAAATATTTTATGGTGTTGATTGATGCATCAACAAGATGGTCTCACGTCTGTTTATTATCGACTAGCAACCAAGCATTTGCAAAGTTACTTGCACAGATAATTAAATTGCGAGCACAATTCCCTGACTATCCAATTAAGAAAATAAGATTGGATAATGCTGCTGAGTTTTCATCACGTGCATTTGATGATTATTGCATGTCCATTGGAATAACTGTTGAACATCCTGTTGCATATGTTCATACACAAAATGGCCTGGCAGAGTCATTTATAAAAAGATTGCAACTTATTGCAAGACCAATATTGATGAGGTCGAAGTTACCTACATCGGCTTGGGGACATGCTATATTGCACGCAGCAACACTTGTAAGAATAAGACCGACAAGTTATCACCAATATTCTCCCCTACAATTGGTTTTCGGTCATGAGCCCAATGTTTCACATTTGAGAATTTTTGGGTGTGCGGTATATGTTCCAATTGCACCGCCCCAACGTACAAAAATGGGCCCCCAACGGAGATTGGGAATATATGTCGGATATGAATCACCGTCTATAATTAAATACTTGGAACCGAAAACAGGTGATTTATTTACTGCAAGGTTTGCAGATTGTCATTTTGATGAATCAAACTTTCCGACATTAGGGGGAGATATGAATCAACTGAAAAAAGAGATTAATTGGAAAATGGCATTTGATTTCCTTGATCCTCGTGTAAAGGATTGTGAACTTGAAGTTCAGAAAATTATTCATTTACAAGGAATTGCAAATCAATTGCCAGATGCATTGTGTGACTCCGGAAGAGTTACTAAATCACATATCCCAGCAGTGAATGTTCCAATTAAATTAAATGTCCCTGAAGGAAAAATAACAAGTGCTAATGAATCCAGTACACGCCTGAAGCGTGGTAGACCTATTGGTTCTAAAGATAAGAATCCTCGGAAGAAGAGAGATTCAAATGATCAAAATATAAATTGTGACAAAACTCAAACTCCTGAAGAGCAAACTCCCGAAGAGGAAGAAGTTATAGAAACTTCAATAAATTTTGTCACTAATGGAAAATACTGGAATAAGAAAGATACTGATGTGAACAATGTATTTTCCTACAATGTAGCACTTGAAATTATGGAACAAGATAATGATCAAGAACCCAAATCGGTTGAAGAATGTCGGCAAAGAATTGATTGGCCAAAATGGAAAGATGCAATCCAATCTGAATTGGATTCGTTGGCAAAACGAAATGTTTTTGGACCTGTAGTCCAAACACCCGAAGATACAAAACCCGTGGGTTATAAATGGGTTTTTGTTAGAAAAAGAAATGAGCAGAATGAAATTATTAGATATAAAGCCAGATTGGTTGCTCAAGGTTTTTCTCAAAGACCAGGCTTTGATTATGATGAAACATATTCTCCGGTGATGGATGGAATTACATTCAGATTTCTAATCTGTTTGGCAGTATACCAAAGGCTTGAAATGCGCCTTATGGATGTTGTTACTGCTTATTTATATGGGGAATTAGATACTGATATTTATATGAAAGTGCCCGAAGCATTTAAAATGCCTGAAGCATTTAAATCAAAGCCTAAGCAATTATATTCTGTGAAATTGCAAAAATCATTATATGGGCTTAAACAATCAGGACGAATGTGGTATAACCGTCTTAGTGAATGTTTGATTAAAGAAGGTTATACAAATGATCCAGTCTGCCCATGTGTTTTTATAAAGAAATCTGGATCAAATTTTGTAATTATTGCAGTATATGTTGATGATATTAATCTAATTGGAACTCCTGAAGAGTTACATACTGCAATCGAATATTTGAAAAAGGAATTTGAAATAAAGGATTTCGGAAAGACAAGATTTTGTCTTGGTTTACAAATTGAACATTTTGAGAATGGAATATTTATTCATCAAGCGAATTATACCCAGAAGGTATTAAAACGATTTTATATGGATAAAGCACATCCATTGAGCACCCCGATGGTGGTCAGATCGCTTGATCCCTTGAAAGATCCATTCAGGCCTAAAGAAGAAAATGAAGATATACTTGGTCCTGAAGTACCATATCTCAGTGCTATTGGGGCACTTATGTATCTTGCTAATTGTACAAGGCCTGATATAGCATTCTCAGTTAATTTATTGGCTCGCTTTAGTGCTTGCCCCACAAAGCGACATTGGCAAGGTATTAAGCACATTTTTCGATACCTTCAAGGTACATATGATCTCGGCTTATTTTATTCCAATAAGTGTGATAATGAACTGATTGGATATGCTGATGCTGGGTATTTGTCTGACCCGCACAAAGCCAAGTCCCAGACGGGCTATATATTTACTTGTGGCAGTACTGCAGTTTCCTGGAGATCTGCTAAACAAACATTAACTGCCACATCTTCCAATCATGCTGAAATATTGGCCATTCATGAAGCCAGCCGAGAATGTGTTTGGTTAAGATCAATGACCCATCATATCCTGAAGAATTGTGGGTTAATATCTGAGGAAAAACTTGCCCCAACATTATTGTATGAAGATAATACAGTTTGTATAACTCAATTGAAAGGAGGATATATCAAGGGAGATCGAACAAAGCATATTTCACCAAAGTTCTTCTTCACTCATGATCTTCAAAAGAATGGTGAAATTGAAGTGCAACAAATTCGATCAGACAATAATCTGGCGGATCTATTGACAAAGGCATTACCAACTGCGACGTTCGAGAAGCTCGTAAAGAAAATTGGAATGCGGCGGCTTCGAGATTTTAAATAATGTCCAAATCAGGGGAGCAATATATACAAGAATATTGTACTCTTTTTCCTTCACTAGGATTTTTTCCCACTGGGTTTTTTCCTAGTAAGGTTTTAACGAGGCATATTCTTTGTATAGAAGACAACAAAAGGGGGAGTATTACGTAAGTGCATTATTTTGTTGTCTTCCTGGCTAAGGAAATCTTCACCGGCATTGACAGCTTGAAGGCCACGGAAATTTGTTGCTATTAATAGATTACTTAGTCTAATTGCTTTCCTCTCATGGCGGTAAAGATCACCTATAAATAAAGGTGCTTAGTCCATTGCAATGTACACAACAATTGATCAAATCAGATTCTCTCATCCGTCCAATATTTATACTCACATCATCCCTATAGCAATATTACACTATCCTATTACATACACTGTCCGCAACTTTATACACATATTCTAATAGGCTTTTAGTTATATTATATAACAGGAAAATAATTGTACGTCTTAAATTTCAAGATGAAATTATTGTACTTTCCTTTTTATTGTAATACAAGTATAAGTATCATTTAATTTTTCTATAAATGGAAAAAAAGAAAGTGTATATAATGCATTTTTTTAAAGTACAAACAAAGCCATCAACGAAATACCAACTAAGAATTAAAAATGAAAATAAATTAGGACCATATACGTATCATTGTAGATAAAATAGTAGAATAAGAACAAAGTCTGCATATGATTATTCTTGTAATAATAGAAAGTAGAAAGAAAGCCATCAATTACCAAAAACCAACTAACAAGAATCAAACAAACTAGAGAAGATCCACTTGTAACATGTAGTATAAGTTGAGGCCATGCATGTTCACTTCATCTTATCCCATATATATGTTTTTATCTGTATTTATTAAAGTCCTCTTATTTAATCTTGTTCTTTTTTTATTTATGTATTTTGAATTTTTAGAGTGGCTACAATTTTGATATAATAAGCGCAATTCTCATTATTTGGTCTGATATAAAATAGTACTAACATAAATTTAATAAATTTGATACTAAAGGTTGCAATTGTGACATAAAATCAAATCAACCCTTCAGAAATTCTTATCAAAACGCATCAGCTTCAGTGAATAAAAACAAACTAAAATGTAAACATGTAATCCATACAGTAGTATTAATAATTGGGATGTTTGGCCCCTAAGGCCGGCCTACCCCTTCGAATAAGGTATCAGCCGCTCTATTACAATTTCTAGCTCTATTACAATTTCTAGGAATATGTTTGAAAACAACCCGGCAATTCCACTTGAGCATTTCCAAGATCTGCACCATGGTTATGGAATGAGGACCTTCAGTAATATCTGCATAATTCAATAGATCGATAACTTCACTATTGTCTGATTCCAGGACGAGTTGTTGGACACCCAAATCCCACGCGAGTTGAAGACATAGAACAATACCCCATACTTCAGCAGTGGCTACAGTTGAGTAACTCCCTTGCGCTAGGACACCACCAATCCAGATTCCATTTGAGTCTCTCAGATTTTGCTCTCGAAAAAAAAAAAATAATTGGGATGTTTGGGAGTCAGCGGATCCGCTAGCAGATAGCAGATTCAAAGAGCAGATTGTCTCACAGTTCTCTCTCCGAATCCGCTATCCGCCAGCGGATCCGCTAACTCTCAAGCATCCCTAATGTGCATATGTATTGCATTTTTTTAACTAATTTATACAATAAATAAACTTATACTACCTCCGTCTCAATGTTTTTGCTACGGACTCACCAGGCACGTATGCCGATGCACATTTTTAACAGTTAGTAACTTAAATTGTGTACAATAAAATATTATAAAAATTTGATATTCTATAACTACAAGATTAGACGAATCTAACAAAATCTTACTTGACTATGTTTTTTCTTACATAACTATGATAAAAATTTGAATCAAACATAAACAGTGAATAGTGTCAAAAGTCAAACGTAACAATTATATACGGAGGAAGTAATATCTATTCAATATAATGTTTAGGCTATATATTGATTCTATAAAATTAACTTATTTAAATGATTTGATTTAATTATTATATAATAAATTTAATTACACAGTTCTTTAATAATATAATTAAAGTATGGACTTCCACCACCTCTTTCCTAGTATTTATAGGTTGTTCAGCAAAAAAAATATATATATATAATGAAAGTAAAAAATTGAATGTCAAAAATTTTATTTTGAAAAATAAAATGTTCATGTCGTGGCACCGACTGTATCATAGTTACAAATCTTGACCCAAACAAAATCAATTGATATAACATTGCAAGAAAAAAAAAAAAAAAACCTTCAGTAGGAGAAGCAAAATCGCGAAGGGAATGAAAAGAATTCAAGTGAAATCCAAGTCCAAAAGATACCACAAGAAACCAAAATTAAATACACACTTAAAAGTTAAAACAAAGAGGGGGAAGCGTTCCGTGCATTGTAAAATTAACTTTAGGGAACTTTGAGAGAGCATTGTTCTGAAAGGGACACTGTCTGACAAAACATGTTTTTTTATGCCATTACCGCTATGGACATAGAACAATACACGTGAGAATCGTGAATTTACTATTTTCAAAGTCAGTCAGCATCCCTCGAAATAACTGCACGGCAGTCGACAGTAACAAAAAAATGCTGTGTGCTCCGCGGATCTTAAATAGTATACAGTAGTATACTACTAGATATTATACGTATTAGCCCCTAGTTGTTTAGTTACTTATCTTTTTCTTTTTTTTTTGTCTCACCATATCATAATTATTTTCCAGCTTTTCATTAGTAAAATACTACTAGTAACTGATTTCTCTCCTAGGTCTTTATATACACTATATATCCTATACATCAACTAAAAATTAATACAAGTTGGCTTGTGTGGTTATAGAACTCTAACCACTAAAGCTTGCTTGGATTTTAAGACAGATAACTGCTTTGGGAGACTTAAACGTCACAGAGAACGTTATGAACCAAGAATTAGCTTTACACTAAATAAATATTCCATCTTCTTTCTATATGACGGCGACGCTTTAAGAGGATATGAGATTATGAGTCACAGAGCCCAACTACACTTTAGTGAAAAAGTATAGAAATATGGTAGGAAAGAAAACCGTATCAAATAGGAATTCAGATACACGCCCCAGCATTTTTTTTAAAAGAAAAAAGAAAAAGAAAAAATACTAGTGTAAGTTACAATTAGTATACTCAATGAGTAAGAATTCACCAGTGAGTAGCTCTGGGATCGAGCTGCTTTTGCTGGTAAAATTGTGGAGCAACCTCAGTAAGCCACGATGGATCTATGGACATGACATTTCGCATGTATTGACGATCCGTCGAGACAATTGAGTGGAACACCACACACTTTGGATTTACCCTGTCCAACAAAAAATTCAAGAGGATAAATCAGAATGTTTTCATTCAAATCTCAAGAGGATGTATTTCCAAGTCATAACAGGAGGAGTGTTTCAGTTTCTGCTCTTGATTAACTTGTTACATTGCTCCAACAGTCGATTTACTTTTCTTATCAATGGTCTGTCTGAAGAGATGTTAAGAAAACGAGGATGCAGCATATCATCATCAGTGAGATTCAAATGTACCTGAATAACACGGAGGAAGGATGAATATAGACTTCCTGTGAACTTCTTACAGTCTTGTATAACCCATTGTGACTGAATGCCTAAAAATTCAAAAAACCAAACAAGTAAAAGATAGGCTCAAGTCATTTTGAATCATCATCGATTCTTTGGTGTGAATCAAGAAGAAATAAAGCTCACTTCTAATCGACAAGCATTAGAGAAAAATCCAGCAGTGACTGCCTTCCTCACTGCCTGCAGGGCCAAAAGACCAAAGGTTATATGTTGCCTGGAAAAACACGAAGAAAAAGCAGCTTTGTCGAAAGTCAATGAATAAGGATGCAAGAGTCCTCATGTACTGACCTGCATATCACCTTCACAAGATTTTAAGGAGAGGCCTAACCGCAGCGCAATTCTTCTCAATTGTTTTCGAATTTCATCAACTTTTTTCTGAAGGCAAACCAAACAAATATCTCACAAACAGGAAACCTGAATGCTCACAGTGAGACTAACACAAGAGAATACTGACCATAGCGTGGAAGTTCACATGGTTCTTGTGGCACCAGCTTGAAGATTTACCCGACTCGACAAACCCTTTATACACGTTTAAAAAGGTGACATGATCACCCTGTAAACAACAAAGGTATTACTTTATGGTTGCATGAGAGCTCAGATTGACAGAAATTTGTGACACAGTATTCTATCAAACAGGTAATATTAAAATATAGTTCAAACCTGGAAGAGACTAAAAAGGCTTAAGAATCTTGTCAATTTGCAGCAGTTATAAGGTACTCAATCTGAGCATATCTAATTATAAGAATATGCTAGTTATCCCACACAAACAGAGCAAGAAACACACACACACACACACACACATGCATACTGAATTAACTTCATCACAATTCACACTTCAAAAAGTACCATTCACAGAATATATCTGAGAAATGGGGAACAACTAACTGGAGGAACATTTCAACAAATTGTTCTGACACAACAATTGTAATCACTTGTCAAAGAAATTAATTTTACATGAATGCAACTTATTTGTTGTTGTGGAGAATGGGTCAAAGAGAACAATACCTCAGCGGCAGCAAATCTCAACTTTGCTTCATCCAATTCCTTTTGTGCACCCCTTACAGAGAACCAAATTGACTGCATAGAAAGGGAAAAAGATGGAGGTACCAAATGAAAAGATAGTTTGGTCTATGCATACCATCAAGAGTAAGATCATTATTGGACTGCCAACCAATACGTCCTAAACAGACCTGTATCGACAGCACAGCTGAAATGGTGATGACTTCCTCAGTGCAGCCATAATCATTTGAAGCTAAAATCATTTTGGAAAGCATAGGATCCTACAGGCAACATACAGCTTTTTAAATCTGGAAGTAAAAATTTACGTAGACTCAATCTGTCAGAAATTATCGTTGCAATCTAACAATTTGATAAATTATTATATATACACTGCTCCAAGGACAACGCGAAAAGCAACAGCCAAAATATAGATTTAGGCCATTAGAAAGAAAGCTAAAATACCACATCCACATATAGGTTTTTGGTTGCAAGAATTCAGATTGGAGGAAAGAATTTGTAGGAATCATTTGAAATAACTGCAAGTTACATGGATTCTAATGCTTTGTTTGGTAACACCACTTATCACTTGAACTTAAGGAAATAAAGTACTTATTTAAAAATCGTGCTTGATATAATTGCATTGACTAAATTAAGCGTTTTGAATGTTAGGAGTAAAATGAAGTCCAGAATTGGGTGATTTGATTTTCATTCATTACTATTGAGTTAAAAGCAATTCAAATATTTTTAAAAAAATAAAAATAAAAATAATTTTTAACTATTACTTTATACATTTTTTTTATTGCTTAATAATTCAGATTCAGTCACTTAATCCTTCAAAGTTCAAATTCCGATCCCATTTACTTTTATCAAACAGGCTGTAAGTTCAAACTCCATTACAAACCATGGTAGAAAAGGACGTCCATCTCAACAAGAGAGTTCACTAATATGGAATTCTTACCTAAAAATAACAATAATTTTTTAAATAAATAAATAAACTGTAAGATTGGACAAGCCCAAAATTCTACTTCAGGTCTTGCACTCTTGCTAAGCTCCTAATCCACCGGTCCTATTCCTAACACAACCCAGAAGACAAAATCGACACACACACACTTGAGTTATTTCTCCACTTCGGCAGACGGTAAGTAATGTTGCCTGTGCCATATGTTTTCACTGCAACATTGATTGCTATATATGGAATTATGGAAACCTAAAAAGTAGTAGCTAACTAGCTATGGATGCAGAGGCATACCAATGGAATCTCTGCAACTTGGAATCCACTAGGGGAAGTGAGTTTTGCATCATCATCAAGGACTCCAAGAGAATACAATACTTCAAGCGCTCTAATCAGTGCTTCAGGGGACGGTGCTGCAGGCCAATCAAACCCCAAAATATTGTCTATCCCAAGGGCTTTTAACTACCACGAAGAAAATTAAAACAGTTACTCTTTGCAAAGAACTCAAAGGCCAAGTACCAACGGAAGTAATGAAAATATGAGGAAATTACAGGTGCATTCTATTCGCACTGTCATTTGGACATTTGGTTGAGAGAATTCAGCAGCAAGAAGACGAAAAATATACAGAAGTTTAAGAAATTGTAACAGAACCATCTATAAACATCATTAAATGCATCCATCAATGAAATCAATGTGTAGTATTTTCTGAAGAGTAAACAACATAGGAAAATGAAACACTTTATAAAATCTCCAGTTGTTTCAAGCAAATTGTGTATAGCAGTATAGATCACCATTACGTGTCTTATACCATTTCCCTACTTCACCATTTCCTTCCCAGGTCCATATTTGTCTTTTATCATATTAAAAGGAACGCATAAATGAAGGATTTGAGAACTAGGAATTTGGAAGACAACATTATTAGCAGTAGATGCAATAATGCATGCATTGATTGTCTTGAATAATCATCAAGCTTCATGGTCAACTAACCACCACTTGTGACAAAGAGAGAAAATAGATCCTCTTGAGACACGTCATTATTCATGAATGAAGTGCAACTAGAAGTATCAAACATTATTTCTTTGGACTAAGGATAGACATTCTGCATGTTGCTGATTCACAAGCACTCACCTGAATCACACAGGAAACAAGGTTTGATCTCTGCATTTCTGGAATACCATCAGTAGCCATCTCTTTCACAAAATATTCTTCTGTGTAGAGCCTGGTTATTGTTAATATCAAGAAAGAAAATTGCATCAATATCTCTCTCTCTCTTTTCTTTTTTTTTTTCCTTTTTTTATGTGCCATTCAACAACTATCTTTTTTTCCAATTACAGTTAATTTGGATAGAGCTAACAATAGTCAACTCAAGGAAGGTACATATCAGACCAGCAATTAAATCTATTCATCAGTAAATAATCAAAGCAGGAATAATCTTATTTTTAATGTCCACATGAGAGAGATTATAGGAGAAGAAACATGTAACACTTGCAAATAAGGTTTATCAAAAAAAAAATAGGAGTGCCATGTGGGCAGTTGATTTGCTTTGTTAAATATGTATTGCCTTCCTTTTCATTTACTTCGGCTGTTTAAGGCTTATTTTCTTCATTGATCTAAAAGATTACAAATTATTTCTAGCTTTTACCATTGCTACGTTTTTGCCAAAACCACAGCTTGATTAATGTAGATCTCACATATGTCATATGTAAAGCAAATATTATATTCAGTAAATGCATTCACAAAGTTCTCTTTTCCTTTTTTCTGCAGAATCATTTTACCTGTAACACTTTCCTGGACGAATTCTTCCAGCCCTACCAGCCCTTTGTCGTGCAGAAGCCTTAGATATTGGTGCCACGACCAAATTTTCAATATCAGTCAGCTGTTATATATACATATATATACACATAGATATATCACACGGTCACATAAGGGATAAAAAGAAGATATTAAGATAACAAAAGCAGTCATACATTAGTGTAGTTTAGTCCCATCAGGTAAGAAGAAAATAAACAAATTCTAAAGCAGCAGGTCCATTTGAATTCCCTTTATACTCTTTGGGATCAATGTTAGCGGCCCCAGAGGCTAGAAAACCAAACCATAAGTTTGGTGACATCCATTTAATATTAGCCTTGTCATATGCGCTGTAGATTTGCAATTACAGCATTAAATCAGTCTGTACACCAATGACTCGAAAGTTGTAAAACTCTAAGGAAATAACATTCAGTACTGACTGAATCAAGTTCACTAGAATCACCAAAAAGAGATGAATGAAAAACAAGGTACAATGGCAAGTATCGACCGGAAATACATGTTAGAACTAGGACCATAGTTTGCTCAGTTGAACTAAGTAACTAACTGGACATCTCTTTTTTTCAACATTGGGTTGGGTTACTCATACAGGACCTAAAGAAGCACCAACTTGCTAATTATATAAATTGGCAACTCTTTGCTTCAAGAATCAGAAAATTTATAAACAAAAGAAATCAGAGAAAAATCAATTTGCGAAAGGAGATCTGAGAAAGTTTACAGGATTGTAGAAGCGTTGTTTTGAGAACCCACAGTCAACAACGTAGACAACACCCTGAGATGAGAGTAGGAGACTGTAAGAGACAAACATAATCCCAATTTCATGTCTTACTCCTATGATTCACCTTCAATATGAAGTGGTTACCTCTAACGTCAACGACGTCTCTGCAATATTTGTTGATATTACCACTTTTCTCTTCCCACGAGGAGTTGGAGAAAATATAAGATCCTGCAATAAAAGAAAGGATACATAAACAACATGCAAGCAGGCATCTTATATCTCTTGAGCGGGAAAATTAAATACTTGGTCTGAACGTGGCAATCCAGAATAGAGAGGCAAAACAAGTAATCCTGCAAGAGAACAAAAGATAAAATAAATAAAGATGGGGACATGAAAACTTCAAATAATTCGCCAAGTTCAGCCAAATAAAAACAAATTACAACCAATTAGCTGCCAAGTTCTGATGATTTGAAATACAACTGCTATTGTGGTTATGAGAATTACAGGCCATTGTTCTTGTAGGGGAAACCATCTTGAAATCGAATTGAATTACAATCATCTAATCTTAGATGCTCAAATCAAGAACCAGGACAGTAAAAGAACTATGTAAAACCTAAACACTGCGATTATCGCCCCAATCACAAATGGAAACCTGTGAATTGTGATTCTTTTCTATTATGAGGGCTTTTCAACTTACCTTTTGTTCTACTATGAGAATCTTCTGTTAGCAACCGAATTGCAGCATCAATATCATCTTGACCAGTGAGAAATACAAGAATATCACCATGTGGCTCCTAGAAAGGCACAATATTAGTACAACACTGAAAGTAATACTCTAAGTTAGCAATATCAGTACAACATTGAAAGTAAAATATTCTAAATTAGCAAGGCAGAATAATAACCCTTAAATATGACAAAATTGAGCTAGAACTCTAAAGAAGAAACGAAATTAACAAATGATTTTACAAGTAATCAGTAAACCAAATGTTGCATGAAAACAGATGTGAAGGTTCACAAGCAAAAAAAAATAGATTGGCTCCAGAACATACATTAACTGAATGGTTAAAACAATGAAAATAAACATCTCATTATATGCAATGTGGTCCAAGACTAGAGTGCAATAATCCAAGAGTTGAGGAGCATCGAAAACATGATTTAGGAACATTTTCATATGAAATGAAATTGAAACTTGATGTGACGTACATAATTCCCGGACCATAAACAATACTCAGAAGAAGCAATGCAGGAGGCTAGTCTTGAATCAACCATAAACTCTCACTTTCTTATTTAGAAAAATAGAACAGCTTTTGCAAATTAACATCTAAATAAAACAAGAGACAAACTAAAACAAAAACATTCGAATATGAAACTTTGAAATCAGAAACAATTTTCCAACCTATTGGCCATTGCCAGATCCCATTTTGACCCATTTCACTAAGCAACTAGTCAGCCCCATAACTCAAATGAATCCAGAATTTGGAATACCTCATCATGTATAGAAATTACAGTAGAAACTGCAGATTGAATATAATCCGAAACAGGTTCCTCAACATAAAAAATTTCCACATCAAATCCTCTGCCCTGCACAATCAAAAAAAAAAAATCAACAAAATAGCACCTTGGACCAAAAACTCCAAACTACAGGAATATATGTTGGGTTCAATATTTAGAATGCAGATCATGAGTAAGTTACCTCAACAGACAGAATTGCAGGGTCTTTCCTTGGTCCAGGCTCTACACCGTCTCTTTGTTGATGCCTTCGACTGCCATGGGTCATATTTTCAAAGTTGAGCTCAAATGGACAAACACCAATTGACGAATCACATTAATTTATCACCATAATAATAATAATAATAATAATAATAATAATAAAAGAAACAAATAAATAAATAACATAGCTAAGCAAATGACAGGGGTGGCAAAGAAAGGAACACGGGGAAACTCGACGCCAATATCTCAATGCCGAGGAAGCTAAGAAATTAAATACTGTATTATATACTGCTATACTGCTATAGATTAAAATCAGAAATTAACCTGGTATCGAAAAAAGAAGCCATTGATTTTGCTTCAATTGTAGCTGATGCAATTATGAGACGAAGCTCCGGCCGACGTCGTTGAATCTGATCACCAAATATTAGTTCAAGAAATATACAAAAATTTAAGCAGGAACATTACTTGTATTTTAGAGTAAGAAAGAAGCAGCACATATTGATGGAAAATACCTTTTTCAGGAGACCCAACAAAATGTCCGTTGAAAGAGACCGTTCATGAGCTTCATCTACCATGATTACACTGTTCAGCAAAAACTAAAGGTTTCGCACAAATATGAAATGCAAATGCATAGTTTGCCTTAAATAACTCAGCAATGCTGGAAAGGGAAACTTAAAAAGGAAATTGAAAATGTTTTCACTGTTCTAGTGATCTTCGGTCTAGAATTTTAGACACATTGATCTATTTTTGATAAATATTAATGTTAACTGCAATTTTAGCATTCACAGTAAGTGATAGTTTAAATTTGTGGGGAACTTCAATATGCATTGTACTTATAAAAGAGTTTGATGATTTTTTATTTTCTTACAACTCTCAAAATAGAACTGAAATTATTGCCTTACCTATACTTGCTTAAGAGAGGATCATCCATCATTTCTCTCAGCAACACTCCATCAGTCAGGAACTTAATCCTTGTTAGATCCTAAACATCAACATTACAGTTCATTAATACATAATCTGATGTTATTAAGAAATGCTGTAAAAGCACTGCAAAAATCTGACATCTAGTATTTATAACACTGAAACTATCTGCAACTTTTTGAAGAAAGATGGAAAGTCTTGCAACAAGTTCTTAAATCAAATAAAATGGAAACTAATACAACTACTCACTGCATTAGTAATGTCTTCAAATCGAATAGTGTAGCCAACTTCATCTCCCAATTTGACACCCATTTCTTCAGAAACTCTTGACGCAACAGACTGCAACCCAAATAATTTTTAACATTGAGTTTATCTAATATGATTAATACAACACCACACTATTCCAGAAAAGTTACAGGTGATAACAAAATTGTTGCATGTGATGTTTAAAAGAAAAAGCTGCAAAGCATCAATGCTTTAAGGTGCACAACCAAAAATTGGAAATAATGGAACATGGTAAAAACGGTACTATAGGCATTGTGATAGGAGTATAATATAGAACTACTATTAGTGATACTAATAGCCCGTTTGATAAGATCTGGGTCTGAATTTGAAATTCAAAGTCAGAATGATTAGATGTCGAATCTGAATCATTAAGTCGTAAATTTAAAATAAACATACATAATCCCCAAAATTTTTTTTTAAATTTATTAATAATAGTATACTTTTAAGTATGTTCACATTTAATAGTAATAAGCGAAAATTAAACCACTTAATTTTTTATACTAATTCACAAATAACATTCACCCACTTAATCAATTAAGTCATGAATTTAATGTCATGTAACAGGTTGATGATAAATACTCACTCCATTAAGATTAACTGATAAATCAATTTACCAAGGTAAACTTCCAAAAGGCATTGACTAAAAACAATGGATTCTCATTTACATGTGAGAATGAGAACAAATAGTATGGAGTGAATTTCAATTCTAAGAAATTATTTACAGGCAAAATAGATAAAATGAGCTTGAGCCAGCTTAAAAACAGCAACTTATTGCAAATTCAACAACAATGCAAACATAAAAATCAGAATCACATCCCTGAAGATGCAAAACATTTCCATGAGGGATAAAAACACAAATTTGAGGTTCCTCATACTAATCTAATGCAGTCACACACAATATCAGGCTACAGTGGCACACCTGCACAGCCAAGCGCCTCGGTTGTGTGCAAGCTATCATCCGGCCACCCTCTGCCCATCCAGCTTCTTTCAAATACTTCAGCCAGTTGCATTGGAACAAGAAAATTTCTATTACATAAATAATCATTTAAAAGCAATATCCAAGAGAAGATAATTACAAAAATTAATACCCAGGAAGAAACACTTTAAAATTTGGGCATAAATAAATAGGAATTCAAAAACAGTACCCAACATATATATTACTCCCTCCGTCCCACACCCAATTGAGATGTCACATTGGGCAATTGAAGTGGGACAGGGATGTGACAGATGTGAATGTTTGTTTGAAGGAGTAAAAATTTTCTATATGACAACTGAAGTGGGACGAGAGGGAGTAATACCCAAGAAGAAAATTTCAAGAATTGATTTTTCAGCATTGGTAACAACCTGGGGTATCTGCGTAGTCTTCCCACTGCCAGTCTCGCCGACAATAATGGTGGTGGCGTGCGTCTCCACTAAATACAATATTGCCGTTCTATACTTGTATACTGGAAGCCTCTTTCTCTGTGTTTCAATGTTCGCATACCCATACCTGTTTGCAAATTCAATTAGCAAGAAACGCCGCTTAGCCAAGACAAGGGGAAAGAAACTTTGCTCACCCCGAAGAAGACGATAGCGAGGTTGTGTAGAACAAAACGCCGCCTTCTTCATCATCAACGAGGCGCGGCTTCTCCGCACCGGGCTTCCAAAATCTAGACATGATTTATTTTATTTCTGAGTTTGCTCAACTCTGGAGCGAGCAACAATTCTGGACAATTTCGGCCAGTGGTACTAGGGGTGATTAACGACTCCTGCTTGAATATTTTCAATATTTGAGATCGACTCGACTCCAACTCGACTTGGCTGCCTCGACTCGAACTCCACTTGAATATTTGAGCTATAAACTCTACTCCATAACACCATTAACATACATTTTATTTAATCTGCATTTTATACTTTTCCTCACACTTCTCTCTATTTTCTATTAAAAAAAATATATCACTTATTTAAAATATCTAACTAAACAAAGAAAAATAGTCATTCTAAAAAATTAAAAAATATTTTTAAAGAATTTTAGTTTTATCTTTAGTTGTACAATAATCAACACAATATTCAAATATCAAATTAAATTGTGTCTTTTAGGCTATGATTAAAAATTCAAAATCAAATGTTAAGAAAAATAAAATAAATTCATACTCAAGCTACAAATTCAAGCTCGAGCTTAGCAAAAAAAGAACACGCCAACTACTCGAACTTAAACTCGAACTCGATGATACTCGAGCTCGAACTCGACTTGATGATATTCGAACTCGAGCTCGAACTCGAATATATGTTGTTAAGTTCAAACTCAAGTACTATGATATTCGAGCTCGACTCGATATCACCACTATGAAGTAGTACAATACATTAAGCTAAAACATTTATTTATTTATTTTGTTTTTAAATTTTTGAAAAGCCATAAAAGGCCAGAGAAATTAAGCCTACATTGAGGCCCAATTAAAATTGGCCCAAACTCACAAAATTGGGCTAGAAATGGACGAACTCATCCAGTAGGCGAACTTGGCACTTTCCTTTATTATCCCTTAATTAATCCCCTTTTTTCTTGTTGAAAAATAACAATCGCAATACTGCCAAAATACATCCATTACTAGCAGTGTATATAATATATACTCCTATATCCATCCTGGCCCTCCACTACGCATGCGCGCAGCCCACCCCTGGATGGGTTTAGAGTCATCACAACTCAGAGCCCTTGTGGCAATATTCCTAGTATTGTCAAATTTTATCCTAAATGTTGTGAGTGCACTGGAAATGTTAGAAAGTGCAAACCACTTTGCTACAAGCCCATCAATGACAGCTAGGAAACCCTTATAACATTGACAAAAAGAATTCCCCAAAAATTCATATATCATCAGGGGTTTGTGGCATTGTGGATGATTCTTTGGCCCCACAACAATGAATGGCGTTGGTGTTGGTGTTGGTGTTGGTGTTGGTGTGGCTCTCTAGAAATGACTCAGTTAAGTGAAAACTGAAAACCGCCCTGGTTTTTCATCAGGTCCACAGAATTCTGCATTCCATAATGGTTGCTCTGGTCCACACCTTTCTTGTTCTTGACAAATGACTACAACCAGGAAAGCCCATCAGCAAAATTTTTTACAATATAGTATGTGAATTCAATTTGAGCAGTCACATAAGTGGAGGGGGGCACTGCTGAATTTTGTACAGAGATTAATAAAAAGGGCTCTGAGATGACAAATTGCACATGCTTGGCATTCAATGAGCTAGGTTTTCTGAGTTGGCACATTGCACCCCCTCCCAGTGATTGATTTCATTTTCCAGTTTACATATTTCAATCTCAAGAGCAATAAAAACCTTTCCTTGTGTTGTTTCATTTAGTATAATCTTGGACCTCATCACGGGATTTGATTCTCTCTATTTAATACTAGTATTATTCCATTTTGTCTCAACAACAGTACATAAAATGAGGATGCAAGTGTACTCCACTTTGCATATATATATATGTTCTGTCCTCACTGTTTGCTGTATTGTCCTAACTTGTCAACTATATTCATCTTGCTGTGAAGGCAGCGATCATGTCTGTCTCCCCCACACCATTGCTTCTCCTCATTTTCTCCTTCACTGCCCATCTTCTTGCACTACCACTTCACCCATTGCCCAATTCCAACCGCAAGCCGCCCAGGTATCAACTGTCTGTTGATTTCTATGCAAAGTCATGTCCTCAGGTTGATAATCTCGTTGCTTCCATCACCTCACAGCAGTTCAAAGAATCCCCCATCTCTGGCCCAGGAACCATTCGTCTCTTCTTCCACGATTGCTTTGTTGAAGTAAGCACCATGTACAAAATTCCCATTTCCATCCCAATATATAATTCTGACAGTTTGTTGTGTGCTTAATTACATTGTCTTTGTGTTTCGCAATTGTTGAAAGGGATGCGATGCATCAGTGCTGGTTTCATCGAAACCCGGGAGCGGAGTGCTGGCTGAGAAGGATGCGGATGACAACAAGGAGCTGGCACCGGAGGCGTTCGACACCATAAACAAGGCTAAGGCATTGGTGGAGAGTAAGTGCCCTGGAGTGGTGTCCTGTGCGGACATCATCGCCATCGCAGCCAGAGATTTCGTTCATTTGGTTAGTGCATCTCGCTGATTATTACAATGATTGTTGAATAATGAGCTCTTTCATCCCATGCTATTAATTCTCGACAATGACTCGTGCATCTGCATTTTTATCACAGCATGGCCCTACCTGTATCCCTATAACACCGTTGAAAATTTCTTCTCCGAATATTATGCATATTGGTCAAGTTAATTTGTTACAAGCAAGCAACATTAATTTAACATTGTCAGGAATCACGAGACAGATATAATATAATGATTAAGGATTGATTGATGGCGATGCTATTGCTGAGACGAATCTTGTAGGCATTTATACACATTGTTGACTGCAGAAATCTAGAAGCGACTGCAGAATAGGACACATCCGAGACAGAGTGATCCACTGTAGTTTAATATGGGAGACTTTATGCTTCTATTATTTTTTTCGCATCAACAGTATGCTTAGTCCAAACTTTGATGCAATTTTGGGCATTTTTTTAAACAGCCAAAAAAAGCTGTGCAAGTTTTGGCCTTTACTTGTCCGGACAAACTCTAGTTTAGCTTCATGTCTTAGCTAACAGCTATCAGCATCACATACCAACTGAAAGATTTAATTTTTACATTTGAGCAAATGAGGACAAGGCTTATCCTTTGATAAAATCTTACTATAATATTACAGGCAGGAGGCCCTTATTACCAAGTGAAGAAAGGCAGGTGGGATGGAAAGATTTCCCTGGCATCCAGAGTGCAAGCCAATTTGCCTCGAGCAAACTCCAGCGTAGACGAGATTCTTACGCTGTTTAAATCCAAGGGACTAACGCTCGAAGAAATGGTAATCCTTGCTGGAGCCCATTCCATAGGTTTTGCACATTGCAGGCATTTTGTGAACCGATTATACGACTTCAAAGGCACGAAGCAGCCGGATCCTTACATCGATCCGAGGCTCCTCAAGGCCCTCAAAATTATGTGCCCACATTTTGGAGGGAACACTGATATTGTAGCACCATTTGATGTCACAACACCCTTCACATTTGACAATGCATATTATGGGAATTTGGAGGCCAAAATGGGGCTGCTTGCTTCTGATCAAGCACTGTTTTTGGACACTAGAACTAAGCCTTTGGTTCAGAGACTGGCCAAGGATAAAGCCGAGTTTTTTCAAGCATTTGGGGCAGCTATGGACAAAATGGGATCTATTGGTGTGAAGAGGGGATGGAGACATGGTGAGAGAAGAAAAATTTGCAGTATGCACATGGGATGACTGCTTTGCCATTTTCTTTTAATTGATTGATGATTTTTTGTATCTTCTGTGGTCTTTTGATTCTTTCTTCTGGTGTTGTTTGCTAATTGTAACGATTGTGCATTGAAGCTCAGTATTGATGGTTTGTTCTGTCTTTTGTTTTTCTGTTATTGATTTTTTTTTAAAAAAAAGAAAAAAATAAAGTAAAATAAAATCCCGACTGGGAAAACAGAAAATTTATGAAATGGCAGAACTGGACCTGGGCCCAGAAACAAAGGGCCAAATTGGGCTGGTTCATTCGCTTTATTCCCAAGCTCTTATGAGGACGAAAGCAAATAGAATTGGATAGCCTAACCATGCCTTCAATCAATATTGGGATTTCGTTTAATTACAAATCCAGGCAGAGTCTAATTTTCCGACGCCACTCTGCTCGTAAGTATTCGAATCGCGCCATTTTCGGCGGAGGAAGGAGGCCGGCAATCAAATCTATGAGGGCAGTAGTTCAGCGCGTGGCTTCTGCCAGTGTTGAGGTCGTTTCATGAGCGATTGTTCTCAACTACACTCTCAAATCTTGAGTGCCTCGTTTACGATTTCGCAAATATATTGCAGGTGGAAGGGCGCACGGTGTCGGCGATTGGACCGGGATTGTTGGTTCTCGTTGGGCTACATGAGACCGATACTGATTCTGACGCTGATTACATGTATGTGTGTAAACTTGAACAAAGTTGCCCCCTTTCTAATCATTGGAATTCTGCTAGTGCATTTTTAGGGTAACTATTATTATTGTTTATGTTGGATTGCAGATGTCGCAAAGTGTTGAACATGAGATTGTTTCACAATGAAAAAAGTGGAAAAACTTGGGACCAGAGCGTAACTTTCTTTCTTGCCACTTCTTACTATTGTTCAAAGATTCTGGCTTTTTCAGTTCATGCTATTGTTTTTCGCTTGAATTTTAATATATGTTAGCATCATGAGTTCTTGTTTATGATTACCAAGTATTAATTTGGAGCAAATTTTTGTATTATGATTTTTTGTTTATGATTACCAACTGTTCTGAAACAAGCAAGCAGATAGTCAAATAGATGTTAAGTCTATTCTTTCTTTGTTTAAGAAAGATGCGTTTAAGGGACGATGTTAATGGCTTAATGGTAATTGGCAGGTTATGCAAAGAAATTATGAAGTTCTGTTAGGTATATTAGACCTTCTCTATTTTCATCAACGTTTTCTAGCCTCGTGTTGTGGACATGGTTTTATTGCTCCTCAAAAATTTATTGGGTGTAGGATTTGGTGTTGATGGCTAGTTTGTCATTTGGTGCAGTAAGCGAGTTTACATTGTATGGGGTGTTAAAAGGGAACAAACCGGATTTTCATGTGGCAATGCCTCCTGATGCAGCAAAAACATTTTATGCATCACTTGTTGAAAAGTTTCAGAAAGCTTACAGGACTGATTCTATTAAAGGTGATCTGATGTGACCCTTACCCCCTCTATATATATATATATACAAATTTGTTTCCTTATGTTGGGAATGTGAGATTATTGCCAAGAAGAAAAGTGATTTCATAGTAGCTGCAGTGAAGTCTTTTGGAGCCAAAAGCTCATGCAAATTTAGTATGGAAGTAGGTTTCATTCTCTAGGGTTATGGCATCCTGAAACATTCCTAAGTTCCATTGATAATCTTCTTAACCTGGCAATTGTTCATTTATGGTTGGGGTATAAATACACACTAATGGTTGTATTGAATGCAGAATTCTGATTGTTGGACCTTGCACATGTGCTCATTGATCTGTGAATTTGTATTACCTCAATATTCCATCTTGGAGCAGAAAAAAGAAGCTTAAAATGGGGTTACTATAAGTTAATTCAGTGTTGATGTTAAATGTGAGATGGTACATGTTTGAATTAGAGAGTAGATACAGTTGATAGTTTAGATGTCTCTTCCACAAACAAAAACAGACAATTAATTCTTTTTCTAACTGCTGGTCATTTTTTATGCAGATGGCATATTTGGAGCAATGATGAAAGTGAGATTTCAGAACTTGTTTTGAGTTTTTCATCTCTGATTTTGCACTTTTTAGATAGATATTGACCCTTACTCAGAGTCTCAGACACGAGTTATGTTTACTTCTTGCTGTTATGCAGGTTAACCTAGTCAACGATGGGCCAGTGACAATGCAGCTTGAATCCAGTCAATCATCTAAGTGAGCGCAAGCATTTTTTGTAACTCCAGTCACATGTAGTGCTACTGGAAGGACGTGGATTTTTTTGTTGGTGATGGATTTACGTAGGCTTCTAATCTACCCTGTATTATTTCAGGAGTGCGAATGGGGTAGTAGATGGTTCATAACTGAATATCTTTGGTGCTGGTGAGTTATTTGCTACCTCTTGAAGTCTGCTAACGCGAACAAGGTGAGAGCGTAAAGGCGGTCATTGAATAATACATGCATACAAATTGATGTATCCTAGATAGAGCACATAAAAACTTATGTACCCTCATTTTATGTGGCACATAGTGCTGTAACCCAGAATCCAGATATTCTTGTTTCTACTGCTGCCTCAATGACGATGTCCAGAGACTTGAGATGGGGGGAAGGTGACCCCAAAATCCTTTTGGCAGGAACTGAATCGAAACATCCAAAAATCTTGACCATCTAGAGTAGATAAAGTATGTTTATAATATTATATGTACCAACTAGTTACTTTTACTAAATAGTGCAAACGACAATTTATGTAGCCCTTGAAATTGGGGTGGTGTTAAAACGATAATTTTTACAACTATGAAAGGTGCTCCTTTGTTTTTATGAGCCCTTATTTCACAAATTTCACATATATAATCCAAAATACGGACGAGGATGCCGGTGGAAAATGACTCAGATATTTGTAGACTTTATTAATTCAGATATTTGTAGGCTTTATTAATCGATGGTGAAAAAGAATGTTGAAGGAAAATCTATCATGTAAGAAAAAAAAAATGGGGGTAATATTTCTTCATTGGCATTGCTAATTCAAATATTCCTTTAAGGCTCAAGGGTTTGAGTGTCTCTCTCAAGAGCATCTCCAATCCTTCACCAAATCGAAACCTATAATATGGTGTAAATCTCTCTACTCATTAGGAGTATTTATATTTTAGGGGTACATATAAAAAAGAAAAAAAAAATGCAAAATGCAAAATTTGTTATAAGGTACTACTAACTACCTACCATACCACCCATATTTCGTTCTTCAATTTTAAGCTCACTAATATGTTGTTTTTAGAAAATATATACTACTAGTATTTAATGGATGGTTTGCATATTTAAATGGAGATAATACATTTACCTAAAACACCGTTCGACGACTTTATATTTTAAATTACTTAACTTGCCCTATTCAACTCCAAGAACCTAACAAAGAAGAAGTATAACCTAACATTTTTCTTCTTCGGAAAATAGGAGGAAAAATAAAAGGCTAACTCAATTCAATAACCTCCTTTACAGCTCTTTTGATTTGATGGTGGAGCTCAACATGTGTTCAGCTAGAATTAATATATGCATGTGTGTATGTGTGTGTATATATGTATATAACATCTATCACGAATTTGTTTCCTCAGTATTGTACTAATTTTCCAATGATGTTATCTTTCGTCAAGACGTTGAGTTTGGCAATAATGGCTGCTATTCTCCAACTGTGTCCGAACCATGTACAAGCCACTAACTATGCTGATCAGTTTAGGCTCATGGCAGCCGAACACAACATAACATGCGTCTTGGTCTTCGGAGATTCCAGCGTCGATCCGGGGAACAACAACCACATCCATACAGCACTTAAGAGCAACTTTCCGCCCTACGGCGACGATTTCTTTGGTGGCCAGCCTACTGGGAGGTTCTGCAACGGCAGACTTCCCACCGACTTCCTCGGTAAATTTTTTGCAAGATTATTATATGACTTCAACAACCACCCCTGCATTTTTCAACAATAATGTCCGGCGTTCTCATTTCCTCGTCTATATTCGTGCCCATTTTCTTTCTTTGTCAACGTAATACGTCTGCTGGTTATAATGCAGTCGAAGTACTCGGCTACACGGATGTGGTGAGGGCGTTTCTCGATCCCAATATTACTAGGCATGACCTGCTGCACGGCATTAGCTTTGCATCAGCTGGTTCCGGCTACGATCCGCTTACGTCCTCTTTGTGGGTGAGTAATGTGAAATTCTCGTTTACTTGAGTGGTACTGCGCTTCCACTGTGAAGCTGATGCATTAATTGATATTCTGGCGTAATGTGCAGAACGTTATACCGATATCCAAACAGCTGAACTACTTCAGGGACTACATGGATCGCCTCAGCAGCATGGTTGGAAGAAAGGAAGCCGCAGAGATTGTCCGAAACGCCTTAGTGTTTCTGAGCATGGGAACCGATGACTTCCTTCTGAATTACTACATCGAGCCAATCCGTGCAAAGCAGTACAACATAGAGCAGTATCAGAACTTTCTGATTTCTCGATTGGAAACCGTCGTCAAGGTTAATTTCATTATATTAATGTTCAATTAGTGATCTTTTTAGACTGGTGTTTTTATTTTTCTATTTTGTCCTGTTTGATTGTTCTGTTCCTTGTCTGCATCAGACAATGCATTCTCTGGGCGTGAGGAAACTGGTTGTGTTTGGAACCGTTCCATACGGATGTATGCCCATTGCCAAGACGTTATTTGGGCACGGCGACATCATAAATTGCGATGATGAATTGAACAAAGTTGCAGTCTCGTACAACTTAAAGGCACAGAGGATGTTGAAAAGGCTGCAAGGATTGTCGCAGGGAGGCATTTATGTGGATGTATACAGTATTTTACTGGACGCAATTGAGAATCCAACCAAATACGGTTAGGACACAGTCACACTACAAAAGTTTTGAAGAACAAAATGAAACACTATATATATATATATATATATATATATATGGGCTGACAGTTGATGATCATATGTTGTTTGCTTCCTGCATTAACAGGTTTCACCGATAGTCAGAAGGGATGCTGTGGGTCTGGCACGGTTGAATTCGCCGGAACGTGCGGGATTTCCAGCACGTGCCCCGATCGGTCCAAATACGTATTTTTTGATTCCATACATCCCACTGAAAGAATGTACCAGATTATTGTTGGTCATATCTTGGAGGTTCTCGTCAAAGAACTTTTCTGACAGTGATATGAGTTGAAACAATTTGAAGGGATGCATATATGCAATCTCTGAGTTGAATCAATCTAACCAGGCCAGGTCCCAAAAATAATACCCAGCTGCCTTGACTTATCGGCACCGGAAAAGTGAAAGCCTGTAATTAAAATTTGAAATATAGTTTTGATATGTGGAAGTAAAATAAGAGGGAACTTACCCTAGCAGTTAAGTGCCCTTCTCCCAACCAACCATAGGTTGGGAGTTCCATCCCGACCCCCTATTCCTCCCCTTTATTCCATTTTATAATTTGTGTGGTTTGGGCTCCCACACACCTTTGGCGAGACATGAATGTCACTGTTTACAAAAAAAAAATAAAAAAATAAGAGCGTTGTGGGGTCAAATGGATTGATTGTTTATAATGGAAATTAGAAATCTACTTTACGTTCATGTACAAATAGTGGGAACTCAGCTCATCTGTGGTCGTGTTATTATTATTACTAGTATTTCCCGTTCATTGTGGACAATATGAATAAAATTATTCAATTTAACAAATAAAATGTTAAATTTTATTATATCGATTACATTCTCCAACCTCCTTAACTTATTTTAAGCATTACATGAGTATATACATTGTATAGAAATTGACCAACATATGGCATTACCAATATTTATTACAATCTAGTATCTTAAAAATTATTATACTACAAACAATAGTTGAAAGGACAAAAGAATGAAAAAGCAAATATAAAAACATTTCTATTCACGACTCTAATATCATACATTGACAAAGAAAGTACGTGAAATCGTATTGTACTCGATAATTGATTGTTGATATTGATTCACACTCTAAAGCGTTAAGATATTAGAAATTTCATAAAGTTGTAGATATTTCCAAATTAAATTAGAAAAATATAAGAAATACTCTTGTAAATGAATCCATTGTCAAATTAAAATGACTACAGTTCCATCAACTTATTGTTGTATTGCAATTTATCTAATACAAATATTTGCTATTCATTAATGAATTTAATATCAATCTATAAAGTACTTATTAATAATTTACAATATATTCTTTAACTATAATTTCAAATAATAGATTATTAGTTAAGAATAATAACACTTGAAATTATATTTTTAAAGAATAAATATAATATCAACCCATAAAGTTTTTGTTACATCCTTTATTTGGTAGTATTCTTTTTTTTTTTTTAGAGGCTCAAAGATATTCATGTTCATTGACAAAATGCACAAAAGAAAAGAAAAAAAAAAGAAAAATATATTAATCGTATATTCAACACATACTTGAATTTACCTCAAACCATGGACAAAACATAGTAATATGTGACTTTTGAAAATTCTACATTGGAATATAGTATGTGAAAATTCTACATCGGAATATATAGCTTACTTGAGCAAATGTGCGAGGTCGGGGTCATCCAAATCTAGGTCCAACCATCCATTCATCTTCATGTATTCTATGTAGTGATCTGGTGGCTTTATAGCTTGTGGTTTCCGTGGTGTGAAGCCATAAATTCTTTCAAGATCCCGAGCAAGCCAATAAGTATACGCATGGTCTATAGGAGGTACAACCTTTACCATTATCCTTTCGTTCCTTTTCTGCACAGGTTTTGCAGGTTTGTTCCCCATTACCTATATCACGTACGTAAGGTTGAGACTTGAGAATGGAGAGAAGATTGAAGCGATCTTTGCCTAATTTGGTAGTATTCTTTATCTATAATAATTAATGAAATTAAATTATCTAATGTGAATTTCGTTCGAATTTGGTTCTCCTATTTTTGAAAGTCCATTATGGTTTTATTTTTAAATAATTCATTCAATGAGAAAGGATTGACTTTTGCTAATGTTTATTATTCAACTATCAATCCATATTATTTTTGTTACATCTTTTATTTGGTAGTATTTTTTATCTATATAATTAATGAAATTAAATTATCTAAAATGAATTTCGCTTAAATTTGGTTCTCCTATATTTTGAAAGTGCACTATGTTTTTTTTTTGTTTTTTTTATAATTCCTTCATTTTTATAGCAAAAAGGAATTGACTTTTGCTATGTTTATTATTCAACTTTAACTATTGCTTATACAACATCTATATAAGAAAAACATAGTCAAGTGGGATCTCGTTAGATTCGTCTCATCATGTAGTTTTAAAATATCAAATTTTTAGAATTTTTCTTGTACACATTTTAAATTATTAATGAGTTATTGATCATTAAAAATGTGTATTGGATTGCATTCAGAAAGTGAATGTTAAGGAAATAAGTAGGTTACTGTTCATAAGGGAATTTTTGTAAGAGAAAATTGATAGGTTACTGTTCATGGGATATTGTTTTTATATATTATATAGATATAGATTATATAGATTATGGAGATGAGTTAAATTTCTATTGTGTTGCATATGTATATGGGGATAGAGCTATTATCATATTAACACATAATAATACCAAGTAAGTAGAAAAAATAACATAACCAACACAATTAAATACAAAATTCATATATTATTCTGCACAAAAACTATTGTTAATATTACATCTATATATTACAGTAACTAAAATCACACAGCAAACTCACACTCATAAATACAAAAATAACATATAATATCACATTCAACGATTCATTACACAACGCAAACTTTTATTCGTTACTACTAGTATATATGTTTGAAGAAAGTGAGCTGACGGCAGACAACCCACGGACGTCGACGTCGAAGCAATACATGAAAGAAACGCTAAAATAACAATTCAATCAATCCTTCAACAATATATCAATAATTGGACGAACGGTTTGGAAAATTTTGTAATAAACAGCCTGAGTGGGGTGAATGGAATCCCAGAACACGTACTTGGAGTCATCTGCGCAAACCACCGACAACGGGTTGCAGAGGAATGAAGTTTCCAGAAGACCACTTCCGCAGCACCCACAGTAGACATTTTCGAAACCTACAGCATCATGCAATAACAAGGTCATAGTATCATTCAATCCACTCGTGTTTTTCAGTCAAGAACATAATTCAGGCATTTTGGTTTTTTGTATTAGGGTTTACCAAATCGTAGAGGGTTCCGGATCATGTCATTCAAGGGGTTAAATATGTCGACGTAAAAGACACGGGCGTGGGTTTGCACTTGCAGAGCCGTCAATTGGGCCTGAAGCAACCGGTTGTAATCACGCGCCACGGAGGAGAGGGATTCGATGCATCCGCGGTGGGCCAAGGCGTTGTCTGAATAGAGGGTGATGACAGCTGGCAGGCATCCCATTGGCGGTAGTCCAACGAAAAGAATATTCCGCGCCCCCATCTCTACCAGGCTCTGTGACCGTTTGCATTATTCAATTTTAATTTAGCTTAGTAGTGCGTTAAACTCCCTCCTCCGTCATAAAAAAATAAAAACTAAAATTTATTAACCACATGTATAAAGAGTAATATATCACATTTTATAAAATAAAAAATTATAAAAATTTAATACTCCCTCCGTCCCATTTATATTGTCTTGTTACTGTTGGGCACGAGAATTAAGATAGAGTTGATTTGTAAGTATGTGGTGGGGTCCAAATAGTTGTTGATGGGAAAAATTATTTTTATTTATGAAAAAAGACATTTATAATGGGATATCCAAAAATAGTAAGTAGGACATTATTTTAGTTGGGGCAGAGGGAGTATTCTAAAACTATTTGATTAGACGAATCTATATGTGTTAAAAATTCGAATCAAAGTTACTCCATACTCCCTCTGTTTTTTCTAACATTACCCTTTGAATAGTGGACATTATTCATCAAGAGGCTTTAATTCAACTTTTTAACACAGTTATATAAGATAAAACATAGTCAAGTGAGATGTTGGATTCGTCCAATCGCGTAGTTTTAGAATTTGAAATTTTTTATAATTTTTACTTGTATATACTTTGAATTATTAATAATTAAAAATGTATATTGAATTACGTGTAGAATAGAAATGGAGAAGTTATGGAAAAAACGGAGGGAGTAAATAGTTTTTACTATGCTAATGTTAATATTATTGAATAACGGAGGGAGTATATTTGAATTGCATGTACGGAACACTCTTAGATAAACAATTTGAAGTTGGGGGTTAGTTCAAATTGAACTCTTAGATATTTATATGAATGGTAATTACGTACTGCCATTGCATATTGGGCATGTTGGACATGCAGCGTCCTTACTCCATACAAGTGGGGTGGGGTACTGCATGCCGAGCCCGAGTGGCTATATATTTCAATTTTATATTTTTATGTTTTATTTATTTTCATTTTATGAAAGCCAAAGTACATTTAGGAGATGTTTGGGAGTCAGCGGATTCGCTAGCAGATAGCAGATTCGGAGAGAGAATTGTGAGAGGATATGCTGATTGAATCCGCTATATGCTTCTTAATATGCCGGCTTCCAAACATTCCCTTAGTATGCCAACAACCTCATAATAACTACGAATGTCCAAGGTGCTACTAGTGTGCCTCTACATATATGTGATATGTCAGTGATCGATATGCACACATATCTTAAATAATTAAATATTGCAGATCACTTGCAGTCTTATAATTAATTGTGCAGGGTTGGTTTGATTGAGACATGGGAGTCGAGAGACGAGAGATGTACCAGGACGACGTTGCGGCCAAGCTGCAATATAAACTGCTGGTAACCGGAGACACTACTGTACTCCTTCCGCCGAATCAAAGTCGGCCCATAATAGTTGAGCACGAAGTCGTTTGTCCCGGCGCTTATCACGAACACACCTCTGCCGATCAACCTCTTTGTCTCCGCCTTACCAATGTACCCTTCCATTCTTGATTTGTACTCCCTGAAATACTGCAGCTGACTCTCCATCGAGATCACGCTCTGCGTACATAGTTAACACTTTTTCCTTTCTGAATTCTGCATGCTTAGCTCTTTCCATCTATAATAATTTCATTACTATACGTGCATGATTTTATTTTATATATATATATGTAGAGAGAGATAGAGAGACAAACGGTTTGTAATGCAGTAAGAGGGTCGAATCCTGTGCTGGCGGAAGCAAAGCAAGCTCCTTTCCGAAGCCGATCGAGGGTGAGCGTCGGATCCAAGTACGCCGGAATCGGCTCTTTAATACCCGCATACGAAGCTGTGTGATTTTATTACCACCAAATTACTTGTACGAGTACTATGCTGGTGTTACTACTACTATCGAATGATGCAACGAAAATGATAACAATTAGTACTACTAATTAACAGTTCACCAACATTATATTAGTCACATGACTCACAAGTCCCATCCACCGGGCAGAGGCTCAAGACGCTAGCTTGATGACTAATTCAGGGCATCTCAAATAGAATACAAGATTGATATTAAAACAAGAGGGGAAAAAAAAATAAATGGAGGTGCTTACCGACATAGTCGGTGACGAGTTTGCCATTGGTGAAGCGTCCGGTGGCAATGTGGTTGGGGAAGTCCTTCCCGTACGGTGGGAAGTTGCTCCTCGCGGCGGTCTTAATGTAGTTATTGTTGCCGGCATCCGCCGTGGAGTCGCCGAAAACAAACAGCGCTGGAATTGACGACGTCGACGATGTGGTGGTGGAATTAGCTTTGCCGACAATTCGAGTTTCAGCAATTTGTGAAGAAAAAATTAGCAGCAGAAAGCAAATGAAGAAATGACAAGGAAATGGAAGAAGATCCGGAGCGGAGAGACAGGTCATGATTGAATAGAAAAATAAAAAATAGTAGTAGTAACTCTTTCGTAGAGATGAGAGGGAAGAAAACTGCTCTTTTAGAGTATGTGTGGCGTGTTCTTATTTGTCTCAATCTCTCTACATACTTATAATAGTATACTCCACTTATGTATACGTATGCAGCTTGCCTATCCAGCAATGATCTATCTACCTGTCATGTCTAATGGGATTCAATTTCAGTATAGCTATCGCCTATCACACTGACATGTGTTGAATAAATATATATAAATGCAGTTATCAGTTCCCTTGCTGTCTGATGTGCAGCATTCATTGAGCTAGTTTCTTGTATGCAAATTACAAATACTCAATATATACCAGTATTGACGACGACGACCACGACCGGGATTAGAAGGAAGGAATCCAGATATAATTGTTGAATCCAAATTCAACAATCATCTTTCAAGAGGTAAATAGTAGTAGTATTCTTTTTCAACATATGGAGATGTTGATCACCTATTTAATAATTTTACAGACATACAGCTGAGAATTCATCCAACACATGCAATCCGATCCGCCCACTTAATTGTTGATGAAGAGACTGTGTCTGCAAGTTTGACTGAAGGGGGGCATGTTGATGAAACTCATTCAAAGATCTTCATAATATGTATACTGGCTTCCTGATTTATTGGCACTAGTTAGGACACGAACTTGTTCCCTTTTTTCTATTGTTTTTGGTTTAGTAGAATATGTATTGGGGTTTTGTGAATCCCCTTGGCATAATGGCATAATGAAAAATTTACCCACAGAGTAAATCTTTTCTCCATATTTGATCTCTCTTTTCCAACATTAATCATGTCAGCATTACAAATTCTTCTTTTTTTTTTCTAATTTATTTTTCTAATCGAAGTTTTAAAATGCTTGCACCAAATATATGCAATATATACGTATATGACATAACATAAATGTGCAATAACCTCATAGTACTATTTTTTATTTAATGTTGGTGCCGCCTATTATAATATTTTCGATTCTTAAAATCGAAATGAACTACATATCTTTACTGGATACAGCTCAAAACTTATAAATACAAGGGAAAATACCTAAAAAATACCCAATTCCAAAAGAACTTACCTCTTTAATACCCCAAACAATTTTTCTTCCTCTAAGCCCCCCAACCAAAAACAACAATTCCTTCAAGGTACATGGAGAGATAAAACTTTAAATTAATGACCATTTTACCCTTAAAACCTAAAATCAAAGAAATAATACCTAAAATCCATTCAAAAGAGTTTAACACTTCTCTAAAAAGTGCCCAAAAACACACCCCCTCTAAAAAATTGGTATCAGAGCATAAGTTGCGATTTTAGGGCTTATGGCTAATGACGGATTAAAAGATAATCAAAATACGACTAAATTAAATGAAAACATTAATTACGAAAAATTCTTAATAATTGACATAGAAAAGAAAAAGCTATTCAAAAACCAAACTAAAGATTGTAAGATCTGTAAACAAAATAGAATAAAAATCAAAAGAATAAAACTCAAGAAAAATAGAACTTTTAAAAATTATTGCAAACTAATCGTAAGGTTAGAAGCTTTAAGACAACACTTAAAAACTCATGAATAAAATATCAACAAATAAAAACATGGATATACAAAGAAGTCTTCAATCAATTGAAGCAAAACTGGATAAGTTAGAATTATTAGAAAAACAAAATAATACAAATCTTAAAGTTATATTAGAAAACCAAACGTACTTATCAACCCAATATGATAAATCATCTAGTGGAATGAAAAACTTATCTAAAACCATAACAACACTTCAATATGAAAGTTCTAAACTAGTTAATGATGCCCCAAATCCAAGGAAAAACACTAACCATAGTGAAGAATTAAAACAACTACAAGACAAGGTTGAAAAGCTCGATAAAGAAATAAAGGAAATTAAAAGCATTGTTGAAAACAATATTGAGAATGTAAATGAAATGTGTAACAAAATCATAAAAATTATTAAAGGATAATGGAAACAGCCTTGAAAGAAGTTAAAGAAACAATAGAAAACTTTAAACAAGAAATCAATAATAAATTTAAAGAATTAAACAAAGAATTAGTAGAAGTAAAACTAAATATTAATAATCTTCATAAGAAGATTGGAGAAAAAACAGATCATAATAGAACAAATAACACAAATATTAGTCTAATTGATAAGAAAATAAAAGAGCTTGTAACAACTGAAATACTAAAGAAAAAAATTGATGATATACATGTCCATATGGAAGACATGAAAAAATATCAAGACCCTGCATTAAGAATAGCCATTGAAAGCATAGATGAAAAACTTGAAAGAATACAAGCTGTTAGAATACCTGAAGATAATACAATAAAACAACTAGCTGAACAAATTGCAAAATTACCTGCAGAAGCTAGAAGGAAAACTAAACCACAAGAAAAACTAAATTTTTGGGTTGTAAAACCAGACGAAAAATATTTACAAAAATGAGTAGGAGATCATTTTCTCTTACTAATGAATCCAAAAACAGTCTAGTAGAAAGAAGTAATTCTCAAAGAATTGAAAGTTCAAACTTTGAAAAAACCTTAATAGATAGGATGTTCAGAGAAAAAACCAAACTTGAAGAAGGGCCAACAATAATTGAAGAAATAATTGACCCTGATATTGAATTTGAAAACTTCAAGAAAAGAACATTAATCCAATTGGAACCAAGATTATTGTATGACCAAAGATTCCTTAATTGGAACACAGGTTATTACAAATATCATTATACGGAACCAATAAGCTGTCTAAAAGATGACAAAAAATTAATAAAATTAATAAGCAATAATGAAGCAATTAGGCTTCAAAGACAAGGACAAAAATACATGCATATGGGATTAATCTCCATAGGAGTAAAAGGTTTAACTAGAAAAAACTTAGGAACTAAAGTCCTAATGACTGTCCTAGATACAAGGTGGACTAATCCAACCCAAGCTATCATAGGATTAATGGAAATTGATATGAACCCTAATGTGGGAGTATGTTATTTGGCACCAGATTATATGATACAAATAACAGATTTTATGAAGCATATCCAAATAGGAATTCAAACTGTAGGATATGAAGAAATGGAAACTGGTCACAACTTAATGATATGTGTAGGCTTCTTAGGAAGAATCACAAACAATGGCCAAACCAGGCATAAAACAAAAATCGAAACTGTGGTAAGTATCATAGGAAGTGAAGGAGTAAAAATGATAGGACCAACTGAAATATCATCGGAAGAAAATGCTGGGAAAAATTGGGATCTATCAAAATTCTTTGAAAAACCAAATGTTAAAAATTTAACTCCAAAAAATGTAAATTACTTCATTAACTCCAGAGGAGAAACGTCAGTAAGATTTAATGATTATGAAACTGCAAAACGACCAATAGATTTTACAGAAGAAGAAGGTCAGGAAAATGAATAGACAAATGAAAAGATTTATTGTGGAAAAACCAGTAACGGATAACTATGTAAAATATGAAGGAAAACAAATCTTTCACCCTAGTGAGGATGAAGTGGAAAGGATTGCTAAAGACATACAACATATTTGTTTAAAAACAAGAAAATTCGAAAACTTTAAGAAAGGAAAAATTCTAAATAAAAGAGAATACCATGACAGGTATGAAAGAGTTTTCTCACAACATGTGCATTCTGCACTAACTAAAAAATTTAAAAACAAAGGAATATTACCTCATAATTGTCAAGATTGTAAAATTGATCTTGATAGAAGATATTTTGATAAGTTAAAACATATGATCCATTTAATAGAATGTCCAAAACATAGTGGATATTTTGAGAATTGGATAGAAAATTATGAAGAAATGATAAGAGAAATATCAAAACTAAATGAACAAAAACAAGAATTAAAGGATAAAATGAAAAGAAAAAATAAAGAATGGAAGAATAATTTAGAAGATATTATTGAGAAAGAAGTACAGAAAAGATTACAAAAAATACAAATGAAAGAAGAACAACAAGCAGATATAGAAGCTCACTTGTTCTTAAAGGAAAACTCACCAGAAGCAGGACAAAGTTCTGATAATATATTAATGGAACAATATATGGGAGACCATATCTCATTACATTCTGAGAAAACAAATAAAACAGCTAAAGAATTCATGAACAAAGATGTTGTCATGAAAAATACAGGAGACAGTATAACAAGAGTCCCTGGAACTCCCTTTGCCCCATACCAAAGAGGGACTGAGTGGAGACCTGGAACTAATTATACTGGAAACAATTCTAGACACTCAATCACACATGTTCATCCAGAATATCCTTATGGAAAAATACAACCTGGGATGATAACAAAACCTAGAGGAATTAGACAACCTTTAGAAAGAGGATATTATCATAACCCAGCAATATTAGAAGTAACAAATGTAAGCCCTCAAGAATGGGGCTCAGTGATTGCAAAATGGAAAAACATAGTTGTAGCCGACTACATCAAAAACAAAAATGATTATAATGATACAGCTGAATCAATGTATGGATATCTTGAAACCTATTTAGGAGAATTCGCACAGTCAATGTGGGAAGTATTTAAAAGAGACTATCCAATGGATTATCAAGACTTAATAGAAAGAGGACCAAATCCTTATAACTTTGTAAATAAAATATCAAGTCTAATAACGGGTGAAGATGGTAATTCAGGACATATAACAACACAAATGGATGCCTTAATCCATCTAGACCAAATGCACCTAGATGACTTATATGGAACAGTAGACTTCTTGAATGAATATGTCTACTATACAGGCCTAGCAGGAGGTGCTTTTAACCAAGAGTTAGGTGAAAAATTATTTATGAAAATACCAAGACCAATTGGTCAAGAAATTCAAGATACATGGAATAAAATGGTTGAAAAGAATCCTCAACAATACACTATTAGTATGAGGGCTGTTCATGTGGTAAAAATACTAAAAGACAAGTGTACAAATATAATTGCACAAAAACAACTTAAGAAAACTGATTATTCATTCTGTAAAAGGATATACACTCCCCAACGATATGGTAGGCCGGAACCATTAAGGAAAAAACCCAAATTCATAACAAGAAAGAAGTATTTTATAAAACAATCAAATAGCAGAAAACCTTTCTTGAAACAAAAACATCACGTCAGAAAATATAATCCTAGTAGAAATTATACAAAGAAACTTGCTTGTTTCACATGTGGTGATGAAAGCCATTTGGCAACAGCATGTCCTAAAAGAAAAAACCAACATTCAAGAGAAGCAATTCTTACAGAATGTATACAACAAGATATATTGGATGTAGACTCAGATGTTTCTGAGACTGAAACAATATATAGCATAGTAACAGTGGAAGAAAATGTTATAGAAGAACAAGGGGATGATGATCCCTATGAATTGATTAATATGCTTGCAAATGAAAACTCATATAATGGTATCACATATAAAGAGTATATGATGCCATATGAAACTGAGTATATGATGAGAGAAATTAATGAATGCGAAAACCATAATTGGCTTTTCAGGGTAGGCACTGATTCTACACCTTGTATAAAATGCTCTTATTACCCATCAAGAAAACTTAGAGCTAAATGTACAATATGTCATGTAGAAATATGCCAAATATGCTTGTTAAAATATTATAAAATTAAATTCCCCGAAGAAATGCCAATAACAAAAATTGATGATAATTATACATTCATCACAAAAAGAATAGATATAATAGAAAGAAAACTTTTTGATTTACAAGAAATAATGAATCCTAAGGAATTAAAAACCAGAATTGAAAACATAGAAGAAATCTTAGAAGAATATAATATGTTAAGTCTTAAAAATACGGAAAATAAGGGAAAAGAAGTTCCTGAAGAAGAATCTAATGATAAACAAAACCCTAGTACGGAGTACATGTTAGCACAAAACCCTGAGTACATACCTGTGTGCCACGATCCTTCATCATTAACTACACTAAGGGTACCAATAATCTTTAAATTAAGGGAATTGGTATTCCGTACTAATGCAATAATCGATACAGGATGTACAAGAATAATAATAAATGAGAAACTTATCCCAGAACATCTACAGAAAAACTTAGCAAAACCCATTAAATCAGAATTAATGGATGGAAGAATATCATATACAACAAAACAACCTATTTCAGGCGGACAAATATTCTTTGAAACCAATTGTGGAATATCAGAACCCTATGGAGTTCCTGATAATTCATATATAAAAGACTTAGTCATAAATGCAGATGTAATCTTAGGATTACAATTCTTCTTACAAAATAATGGAGGATTATTTATTACAAAAGATTATATCCAAATTGTTGAAAAAGCAACTTTGGCAATGTTTGCACCTAGTATTAGTAATGCGGAAACCAAGCTATTAACAACATCAGAGTTGCGAGAGAAGCGTGGTGGAGCCCCTACTAATACAAAAACAAAAAATAAAAAACTTTTAAAAGACAAGGATATTGAAAATTGTAAATGCAAAATAAAAGGAGCATGTAAACAAACTTGTAAAGAAAACATACAAATTACAGAGTTTGAAGAAGAATACATTCCTGAAACCCCAAAACTGAAAGAATTAATAAGTATAACTAGATTTAAGCCTGAAGAAACCATAACAAAATGGATTGAGAGGTTAGAAAAATCTCAAATTATTGGAGATAACATCCAGAAATATTGGGAAAAAGATGGAACAATATGTAAGCTTAATATAATAAATCCAGAATTAAGAATCTCAACTGCAGAAATTAATCCTACAAATCTGGATATAGCAGATTTCAAAATGCATATTGATGAATTAAAAGCTTTAAAAGTAATTAGAGAATCAAACTCCAGACATAGGTCTGCAGCTTTTATTGTAAGAAAACATTCTGAAATTGTAAGAGGAAAATCAAGAATGGTCATTAATTATAAAAGACTTAATGATAATACAAAAGATTTTGCTTACAATATACCAGATAAAACAGTCTTAATAAATAGAATTCAAGACTCAAAAGTGTATAGAAAATTTGACTGTAAGTCAGGATTTTGGCAAGTAAAAATGCATCCTGAGTCAGTTGAATGGACTGCATTTACATGTCCAGAAGGTTTATTTGAATGGTTAGTAATGCCATTTGGACTAAAAAATGCACCAGCTATATTTCAACAAAAAATGGATAAAATTTTTAAACCATACCAAAAATTTGTTTTGGTATACATTGATGATATTCTAGTATTTTCAAAAAATAGTACTGAACATATGAGTCATCTTGATACAGTGTTTAGGCTATTTGAAAAACATGGAATAATCATCTCAAAGAAAAAGATGGAAATTAATAAAACTAAAATAGCATTCCTTGGGGCAGAAATTGGAAAAGGAAAAATAAAACTCCAAGATCATATTGCTAAAAAGGCTATTGAATTCCCTGATAAAATGGAAGATACAAAACTATTACAACAATTTTTGGGATTGGTTAATTATGCTAGACCATACATTAAAAACTTATCCTCATTAACAGGATCATTATATAATAAACTGGGAAAAAATGGTCAAAGGTATTTTAACCAAGAAGATATAAAAAATGTACAAAAAATTAAAGAAGCATTAAAAACACTTCCAGAATTGGTTTTGCCAGAAGATAGTGATTATCTTATTGTGCAAACTGATGGATCACATGAAGGATGGGGAGCTATCCTTTTGCGAAAAAAGGATGTCTACTCACCTAAAAGTAAAGAAGAAATTTGCCAATATGCATCAGGAAAATACAGAGAAAAGGGTAACCTTTCCTCAATTGATGCAGAACTATTAGCAATAAAGTACGCACTTGATAAATTTGAACTGTTTTTAACAGGAAAACCAGGATTCACAGTAAGAACTGATTGTGAAGCCATAGTAAAATTTCATAGCCAACTCCAAGAAAAAAGATCAATGTCTAGGAGAAGGTGGTTGAATTTTACAGATGTTATTAGTCAGAAAGGCTACAAAATAAAATTTGAACATATTAAAGGAGAAGATAACAAAATTGCTGATATACTATCTAGAATTTTGATTAAAGAAAGGGAAAAACCATTATATGACACTGAATTTAAAAACGAATCAATTGATAATTATGATGAAAATGATGAGGAAAAATTTAAACTAAAATGGGATCAATTTTACAGGGAGGATTGGAATATTGAGAATTGAATAATATTGTTACAGGAATGGCAGAAAACTCCCAGAAAAACTCTTTGAAAATCAGCAATGAAAATGGAGTAAAAACCACAGGGATGGTGAAAACCCCAGAGGGACATTACACAATCCCTTCTAAAACCAGCATCCCAGAAGGGAAGAAAAAAGATAAACTCCCAGAAAAAGGAGTGAAAATCTGCTTTGGCAAAAGAGCAGAAACAGGCAATAATGTAGAATTAATCTTATTTGATAACATGAAGTACAGGCCTATCACAGGGTTGAACTACACAGAGGAACAGATCTGCCTTTGTGATAACATCTGGAGAGCATCATTTGACAAAAACAACAGCAGGTATATTGTTACTTGTCTCTCTGCTTTAAGCATGTATTTCCAGAAATTCAATAACATAAAACCATTTTTATATTATGTAATCTATGAAGGTTATAAAAAAGGAATTTATGATAAAAATGATATTTTACCTCTTAATGAAGATAATGAAAAACCTCTTCATAAAGGATTTTATGACATAATGTCTGCAATTCAATTTGCAAAAACCACAATGGGCTCAGATTTCTTTGTAAGCCCAAGTTTGAAAAACATTGTTGATGGTTTGAGGCCAAAAACCCAAAATCCTACAGGCCCAGTCCAATATTCAATTGGACATTCTTCTAAAACCCACATTGTGTTTTGTGACCATTGTGAAAAAATGGCCAAGGAAGTTTGTAAATATGAAGCCCAAAAGGCCGAATGGTTACAGAATTTTGAAAACCAAAAAATGAAAACCCTTGAAGCAGAGCCCAGATTGAAACCCTCACCAAGAAACTTGAAATCCTTCAAAACCAAAATGAGAAATTGACCTCAAAAATTGTGTCCCTCACACTAAAAACACCAAAGCCAGAAGAAAAACCAGTCTATGGTCCAGAACCCAAACCCACCAGTTCTATGACTGCAGTAGAATTGGCAAAAGCCTGGATGCAGCAAAACCAGGAAAATTCAACTCCTGAGATCTTTGAGGATCAAAAGTTTGAATCTAGTCCGTCTCAAACGGCAGACGGTAAAGACGAATCAAGTCCGTTGATAGCTGATGCTTTGCTAAAAAGCATAAGTTCAGATAATTTTGAACCAAACCAGGGAAGTTCTAACCCTGAGGTCTTTGAGGACCAAAATGTTGAACTAAGCCCATCTAGTCCGGTAGATGGTAAAAGCACATTAATTCCGGTTATGGCTGGTAGTTTGCCAAAAACTATGAGTCCAGTACAGACTGGAAAATTTGAGAACCTCAGTGAGGAAGAAATTCTTCATAAGCTTGAAATGGAATTAAAGCCTACTTTTGCTGAAGCAATGGCAACCAGAAAAAATGGAAGGTTTAGTGCACTGGTAGCACTAAAGAAAAATGAAGCAAAATTCCAGGCCAATAAAATCATAAAAAATCAGAAAAAAGAAAGTGGCGGACCCCACAATGATGAAGAGTACTAAGGGAGCCACGCAGAAATGAGCTGGAATTCACAATAAATACCAGCATGTGAAGGAAGGAATCCTGAAAAGAAAAAAGTCAAGAAGAAAACAAAATGCTAGTGGAGCCAAAAGCACCACTAACCATGTGAAAGAAGGAATCCGAGGCGGATAAAACCAAAAGGCAGACAAGAGCCATGTGACTCTTGGAAAACCACGTTAATGGGCACTAGGCCCTCATTATTATATTGCATTATTGTACTAGTTGTTTGATTTTTCATCCGAACCTTATCGGATAACTTTGCCACTTGGCACGTTTTTATTGGTTGTTGTGGATTACTTAGATGACATTCCCATCTATAAATAGAGGGATGGTCTTCACTTGTAACACACACACTCACTTTGCTCTCTCTCTCTCTTAAGGTTTTTGAGACTGCACTCTTGCTACTCTCGAAAGCTCTTTCTCTTTCTAATTCTCTTGTATTCCCAACCCTTTCAGTAATAAAATTTCAGTTTGTAAAGAAAGACCCGGTGTGGATTGCTTCCTCTTTTCTTTACTTTCTGAAATACAGGGGCCCGTCTGAACGGGAAAGCCTCTCCTCTCTCAAGGTATGGGTTAGTTTATGATTTATGTTGTGGTATGATTGTTCCATGTATGGATGATAATGTTATAAACATAAATATGTGACCTTTTAAAACTTAATTGATGAGATATGCCATTAGGGAAGTAAGATAAAAATTTAAAAGGCTTTATGCCATAAAAGCTGTAAGAAAGACTCGTTAGGGGAACCACAATTCAGGGATGTTTGTTAAACATAATGGTGTTTTGTTACTGTTGTCCCTTTTGATTTGCCCCTTAGACCCCCTACTTACATTTCAGATCTAGGTCTGGATAATGCTAATTTGAATTTGAAACCCGAAACAGGCCCAGAAAAATATCTCATCAGTGACAGTAATAAAAGGATTGCGGACTTAATGTTTATAATAATATTTCCATAACAAAGGACAATCGGACCCATAACACATAATCAGAAATTTAACACGACCAAGAGAACAATAGGAGATGGCAAGTACCTAGTAAGACATCACGACATATAAGTTTTTCGCGTACAGAAAATCAGTGTTTTAAAACCATTTGAAATAATTAATATCTTTTATCAAAACAAATGGAGAATATGATTAAAACTGCTGAAAACCCTAAAACAGAATCTTTTAAAAACACAGAAACAAGGTTTGTTATTATACCTTACCCGAAAACACACTTTCTATGCCAAGAATGTGAAATTTGGCTTATTAGACTGATGAATAAGCGAAATCAAATAGACATGATTTGCAGAAAACAAAGATTGTTTGAAAATATTATAAAATGGAAAGTGGCTAAGGAGGCTGAATTTCTAAAAAATGAAATAGAAATTCTAGAAAACAATTATCAAAAGCATACTAAAATCTATAATGTTTTTGAAAAATTACAGGATAACCATATAAAAAGATGTGAAAACTATTTTATAGCATGTGAATATGAAGAAAAAATGTGGAAAAAATTACAAGAAGAACGTTTAGCAAGAAATAACTGATTTGAAAATGGAAGTACAAATACCTTTTGATATTTGTCCTGAATGTGGAAAACTTGGAGAAACCATGTGGAAAATAGAAAAAGAAATAAAAGACCTTAAAGAAACAATTATAAGGTTAACAGAATATAAAGAAAACGAAGAAGAAGAAGCACATGAACTCATATATGTGTTAAACCGTGACGAAGAAATAAAAACTATTTTAAATTCGGTTCATATATATGAAGAAGTTATAAGTTACCAATCAACAGACCTCAAAACAAAAATAGAAGAGTTAAACACTTCTAAAACAGAATTCATTAATCATATCAGAAATCAGCATTAAAGATGACTTATAAAACAATAAGAGACTACAGTAAATGGGAGAAAACTGCGATTGAAAGATATCGCATTAAAAAATAAATTGTAAAAATCCAAATCGAAGCAAAAATAAAATGTTTGCAACTCTTAAACAGAAAAAATCTCATAATAGAAGAATTAGATTTAAGTTTTTGGATAAATGATGAAATCAACAACCTACAGGCATATGAAAAGGGATTAGATCGAGAAAGGAAACAGTGGCAGGTTAATTATATCGGTTAATCACAATTAAAACTCCAAAAAAAAAAAAAAAAAAAAAAGTATTGAAACCCAATATAAAAAGTACTGAAATCATATGCAAAATGTACAAAACTGATAAGGAAAACATACTAGACTTAAGTAAGGGCAAAACTGTCAAAATATTAATCTCTCTCCTACGAAAAAAGTGTTGGGTACTGAAAAGGGATAAAAAACCCCTATGGGTACTGAACAGGTAATAAGGATGGGAAGGGAGGTATTTATTTCGAATTTTCCCTAAATAGGTACAATGCTACAATTCATTTATGCACAACCAAAATACAATTTCTATTTCCAGTACAGTAACTTACTTTATGACATACTTCCTCCGTTCCTTATTGTTTGACACATATTGACTTTTGTCACTGTTCATTTAGTAACTTTGACTCGACTTTTTAATACAATTATATAAGATAAATATAGTCAAGTGAGATCTTGTTGGATTCGTCTAATCGCATAGATTTAAAATATCAAATTTTCATAATTTTTACTTGTATGAAATTTGAGTTATTACGAATTGAAAACGTATATTGGATTGCGTGAAATGTGGGTCCGTGGCAATTAAAAAGGAACGGAGGAAGTACATTATTACATATGTATAGAAATAAAATATAGAAAAGAGAGACCAAAAATTTGGAGGTTGATATCATGTCATATGTTGTTTGCCCTGATTAACAGGTTTCACCAATAGTCAGAAGGGATATTATTTTGATGGCCCTCTCAATTTTTTTAATTTTTTTTAAAAAAAAATTATTATCTATATCAATATATAATATACTCCTCCTATTTTTAACAATCATAGTAAACTCTTTGATAATAAATATATGAAATAGCATTCATATAAGCTTAATGTCAAGAGTTTTAGTTAGCTTCCTACCAAAAAATATTTGATAGACAACTAATCTTGACCATTAAAAATAATCCTTCCTCCGTTTTTTTAGGTTTGCACCATTAACAATAGACACGCATGCCGATGCACATTTTCAATAATTAATAATTTAAATTGTATACAATTAAAAATAATATAAAGTTGATATTCTAAAATTAGACGAATTTAACAAGATCTCACTTGACTATATTTTTTCTTTTATAGCTATGATTTAAATTTGATTCGAAGTTAAACTGTGAATAGTGACAAAAAACCCTTGTAGCAAACCTACAAAGACGGAGAATGTACCATATTATTGTTGCTGATCATGTCTTGGAGGTTCTCGTCAATGAACTTTTCTAATAGTAATATGAGTTCAAACAATTTGAAGGGATGCATGCAATCTCTGAGTTGAATCAACTTAACCCGGTCCCAAAAACAATACACTCCTTGAAAAAAGTGAGAACGGATTGTTTATATATAATTGAAATTTGAAATCTAGTTTTGATATGTTGATGAAAAATAAGAGCCTTGTAGGGTCGAATGGAGTGATAGTTTATAATTGAAATTTGAAATCTAGTTTACGTTCATGTGTAATAATTCTGGGAATTCAGGTCATCCGTCGTCATGTTATAATTATTTTATGTCCGAAGAAAGTGAGCTGAAACGGCAGACAACCCACAGACGTCGAAGCAATAAATGAAACAACGTTAAAATAACAATTCAATCAATCCTTCAACAATATATCAATAATTGGACGAACGGTCTGGAAAATTATGTAATAAGCAGCTTGAGTGGGGTGAATGGAATCCCAGAACACGTACTTGGACTCATCTGAGCAAACCACCGACAACGGGTTGCAGAGGAGTGAAGTTTCCAGAAGACCACTTCCGCAGCACCCACAGTAGACATTTTCGAAACCTGCATCGTCATGCAATAATAAGGTTAAATCATTCAATCATTTGTTTTTTTTTTTTTTTTTTTCAGACAAGAACATAATTCGGGCATTTTAGTTAGTACTACTACAATTAAGAGTGAAATTAGGGTTTACCAACCAAATCGTGGAGGGTTTCTGATCATGTCCTTCAAGGGGTTATATATGTCGATGTACAAAACACGGGCGTGGGTTTGCACTTGCAGAGCCGTCAATTGGGCCCGAAGCAAGCGGTTGTAATCACGCGCCACGGAGGAGAGGGATTCGATGCAGCCTCGGTGGGCCAAGGCGTTGTCTGAATAGAGGGTGATGACAGCTGGCAGGCATCCCATTGGCGGTAGTCCAGCGAAAGCGATATTCCGCGCCCCCATCTCCACCAGGCTCTGTGACCACCAAATTCTCTTAAATTAACAATCTTGAGAAGTTGAGGGTTTAAATTAATTAAACTCTTAAATATTTATATGAATGGTAATTAATTACTGCCATACTGGCCATGTTGCATGCGTCCTCACGAGAGGGGTGGGGCACTGCCCGAGTGGACTATATATTTCAATTGGTATTTGTATGTTTATTTATTTTCATTTTGTTGAGTAGTCATGCAAGCCATGGAGTGCAGCAGCAGCAAGAGCAGCAGACTTATAAGCTTGGAGTTGGTTGAAGTCGCATTCGTCCTAGTTAAAGTTGCTTAAGTTTTGTATAGTTGTAACTCAGGGGCTTTTGTGTATTTTCCTCTTATGTTGTTAGTCAGATTAGATTAAGCGTGTTTGCGCTTTATCTGTTATATATAGGTCTTCTTCCTCTTCTCTCTGTAACAGAACATTTTACTTCTCTTTCGTTGCTAATGGAGAAGGCAGTTATTTACTCTCTTGTCTCTCGTTCCATTCTGCTCAATTGTTAGATTGAGTGTTTTCTACATGGTATCAGAGCAGTGATTGCTCACCGATCCTGAATTTTCATCTATTTTGTTCATTTGCTTTTGTATCTGCGCTCGTATATGGCGATCGAAGAGGATGTCGAAGAAACTCCAATCAAGGCAACTCCAGCCGCAAAAGCTTTGGTTTCGACCTGTAAGGAGCTGGCTCTGTCATCTGCAGACCAACCTAACCTTCAATTGACTCAAATCAAGCTCGACGGATCCAATTGGACGTCCTGGAGAATTGAGATTCACACCGCTCTGCGTATCAAAGCTAAGTTGAAATTCATCCTTGGTACTTTTCCGTGTCCTGATGAATCTGATCCTACGTATGAAGACTGGTGGTGTGTAGATAGTCTGATACTCACTTGGTTACGAAACTCTATTATTCCTGAGATATCTAGGCAATTTGTTCATACAGCTACTAGTCGTGCACTATGGTCTGACTTAGAGGATTGTTATGGTCAGTTGAGTGGTCCTCAAATTTTATCTCTGAGGAAGAAAGTCATTAACCTTACTCAAGGGAATCGTAGTGTTACTGCTTACTATGGTGAACTTAAAATGAATTGGAGCGACTATAGAGCTCTAGATCCCTTTCCTGACTGCAGCCTTGAAACCTTGAAAGTTCTAATGCAAACTGATGAGAAGCACTTCTTACTGCAATTTCTAATGGGACTGAATGATGACTATGCACATGTTTGTAAGCAAATACTGTTAATGAATCCTCTACCTTCGGCTGGTAAAGCTTTTGGCATGGTGACCAGTGTGGAAGCTTAGAAAGGAATTCAAGGAGGAATAGGATCTATTGAGACTAATTCTGGATTTGTCTTGGCTATTCCTGATAAAGCAGGCAATGACAGATCCTTAAGTGACAAGCGCCCTATGTGCACCTACTGCAAAAAGACAGGCCATACCAAGGAGAAATGTTTTCAGCTTGCTAACAAGTCTGCATATTGTGATCATTGCAAAAGAAAGGGTCACTCGAGGGCTAACTGCTTTCAGCTGACTGGAGTGGTACCAGATTGGTACAAAGCTCTTGGAGATAAAGGAAAAGGAAAAGGATTTGCTGCAGCTATGGTGTCTCAGTCTTCTTGTAATTCTAATGCAGAAGGATCCACCACAGCTATCACTCAGAGTTCATCAGCAGATTTTGAACCCTCAAAGACTAACAAACTCCTTGAAGAGTTGATCAAGGAACTTGCTAAGAACAAAGGAGGAGCCAGCATTACTACACCCTTCGATTTTGCTGGAGGACTCTATGATTTGGCAGGTAGCTCTCTTACCCTTGAATCTTTTCTTTTGGGTACTAAGTGGATTCTTGACTCTGGAGCCAGTTGCAATTTGTGTTCTAATGTGTCCCTTCTAGTTGACCCTCAGCCTTTGAAAGCTTTCCACCCTATCATGCTGCCAGATGGCAATATCAAATCCCCTTCACATGTTGGATCTGTGAAGTTGGGTAATGGCCTCCTGGTGCCTAATGTTTACTATGTACCAGGAGTCATTTTGAATCTTCTCTCTATAAGTCAAATGACACTTGACTTGCATTGCATAGCTGTGTTTGATCCTACATCTTTTGCACTGCAGGACCAGAAAACTAAAGATACTCTTCTCACAGGCACATTGATGCATAAACTCTACATCACTAGCTGTAAGAACTCCATGCCTCACTCTGTCAACTCTACTCTATCATATGATTTGAATTCTATTGTTGATTGGCATAATAAATTAGGTCATCCTTCTTTCAAGGTTATGACTCGTCTAGGCTTCATTACTAATGATTCCAGTACTATTCCCTGTGACATCTGTAATACTTCTAAGATTCACAGAATGCCTTTTTCTTCTAGTGATTCTCATGCTTCCAATAACTTTGATTTGATACATTGTGATTTGTGGGGACCTTTCACCCCCTTAGATAAAGATCATTACAGATATATGTTGACTATTGTTGATGACTCATCTAGAGCCACTTGGCTGTATCTCTTAAGATTCAAATCTGATACATCTTTGGTGCTGTCCTAGTCCTTTGCCTATATAAAAACTCAATATAATGCCAATGTTAAAATTCTGAGGTCTGACAATGGCTCAGAATTCAGCAATAAGCACTGTGCTTCCTTGTTCCATAAACTTGGCATCATACATCAAACTTCTTGCATCTACACCCCTCAACAAAATGGAAGGTAGAAAGGAAACATAGGCATCTTACTCAAGTAGCTAGAAACTTGTTATTGACTTCTGGGGTACCTAAAATCTATTGGGGGGATGCCATGCTTACTTCAGCCTACCTCATTAATCGATTGCCTACTAGAGTGCTTGACTGGAAATCCCCCTATGAACTCTTGATAGGTCACAAACCTGAATTATCATCCCTCCACACTTTTGGTTGTCTGGTATACATGAAACTCCCATCTCCTTATTCTGGAAAACTTGATCCAAAGGGTATTAAAGGAGTATATTTAGGCCCTGCTGCTACTCAGAAAGGTTACAAAGTCTTAGACATAACCACTAAGAAAATTCATATCTCTAGAGATGTCTTGTTCTTTGACAGGTTAGTTCCCTTCAAAGAACCATCTCCCTCACTTACACTCCTTACCAATACACTACCCTCATCTTGTAATTCCACTGAGTTGCCCACTGCCACTCAGTATTATAGAGCCTCCCCTGAAGTTCCCACTGAACTTCAGAATAATGTGCACTCACCTTTGGTTCCCACTGAACCATCGAGCCAATCCCCTATCATCAACTCTTTTGTTTCTCCCACTGAGACACAGACCTCAAACAACTCTCATGAAGTATCCTGTGATGCTTCTACCTCTGTTACACCATCCCCCATGGTGCAACCTCCTTCAATTGTTTTGAACACAGATGCTTCTTCACCTCCAGTGTCAATTGCTCCACAAAGGCCCAGAAGGGAGATAAGGAAACCTGCTTGGATGAAAGATTTTGTTTGCTCTTCAGTTTTGGAAGAGGACTTTGTTCCCAATTCTTACAATCAAGCCCATGGGATTGATCATTGGGACAAGGCCATTGAAGCTGAACCGAATGCTCTATTGAACAATGATACTTGGGAGCTCACCTCTCTACCTCCTGGCAAACGACCTATTGGGTGCAAATGGGTCTTTCGAATCAAGTACAATTCAGATGGTAGTGTCAACAAGCATAAGGCAAGACTAGTAGCTAAGGGGTTTCATCAAAAGTATGGAGAAGACTTCAATGATTCCTTTGCTTCTGTTGCAAAGACTGTTAGTGTATGCCTTTTGTTTGCCCTTGCAGCATCATTCAAATGGTCCATCTTCCAGCTTGATGTCAACAATGCTTTTCTCCATGGCAGTCTTGAGGAAGACATCTACATGCAATGTCCTCAAGGTCTCTCATCCACCTCTGGACAGGTCTGCAAACTTAAAAGGTCACTCTATGGACTCAAGCAGGCACCTAGACAATGGTATGGTGCATTATCTAATTTTCTCAAAGACTGTGGCTACAAACCTACATATAGTGATCAGTGTATCTTTTTGAAATTCACTCCATCTGGTATTGTGATCCTTATTGTTTATGTCGATGACATATTACTTATTGGTGATGATGTTGCTGAAATCCAGTCCATAAAACTCCTCTTACATCAGAAATTCACCATCAAAGATCTTGGAAAGGCTGCATATTTTCTTGGGTTGGAGATTAATGCTACTGATACTGGATACTCTATCAATCAGTTTAAATATGCTACTGACCTCCTGGAAGAAGTAGATTTTCCTTCCAACCCTAAAGCTCATGTTCCTTGCACTCCTCATAAAACTCTTGGCACTGATGGCCCCCTGTTTGCAGATCCTTATCTCTACAGAAGAACAGTTGGTAAACTTCTCTACCTTGGGTTTTCTAGACCTGATATTTGTTATGTTGTTCAGCAGCTTAGCCAATATATGCAAGCTCCTACAACTCTTCATTGGCAAGATGTAGTACATGTGCTTCAGTATCTTCAGAACAACCCACATATTGGCTTGTTCTATCCTTATGGTTTGCCCTTAGATTTGAAAGGTTATTGTGATGCCGATTGGGGCAATTGTCCAGTCAGTCGAAAGTCTCTTACTGGGTATTGTGTTTTTCTTGGAGGTTCACTCGTTGCCTGGAAAACTAAGAAACAAAATTTTGTGTCCAAGAGCTCTACTGAAGCTGAGTACAGAAGCTTAGGAGCAGTGGCTTCAGAAATGCTTTGGATTGGATCCTTGTTCTCTGAATTGAAATTGTCTCTACCTCGTCCTTTCCCGATTTATTGTGACAATGCCTCCGCCATTCAGCTGGTCAAGAATCCTCTCCACCATGAAAGAACCAAGCACATTGATATAGGATGTCTTTATGTTCGAGATTACTATCAACAAAGGTATATTGATCCTATCTCTGTTCCCTCTCCACAGCAGCTAGCGGATGTTTTCACCAAGGGTCTTTCTCCCAAGGTCTTTCTCTCGTTTTGTTCCAAGTTGAAACTTTGGCAAGTTTCATCTTGCGGGGGGGATGTTGAGGTTAGTCATGCAAGCCATGGAGTGCAGCAGCAGCAAGAGCAGCAGACTTATAAGCTTGGAGTTGGTTGAAGTCGCATTCGTCCTAGTTAAAGTTGCTTAAGTTTTGTATAGTTGTAACTCAGGGGCTTTTGTGTATTTTCCTCTTATGTTGTTAGTCAGGTTAGATTAAGCGTGTTTGCGCTTTATCTGTTATATATAGGTCTTCTTCCTCTTCTCTCTGTAACAGAACATTTTGCATCTCTTTCGTTGCTAATGGAGAAGTCAGTTATTTACTCTCTTGTCTCTCGTTCCATTCTGCTCAATTGTTAGATTGAGTGTTTTCTACACATTATTTTATTATTATTATTATTATTATTATTATTATTATTATTATTAATTATGCAGTGCAGGGTTGGTTTGGTTGAGACTTGAGAGACGCACCTGGATGAAGTTGCGGCCAAGCTGCAATATAAATTGTTGGTAACCGGAGACAGTACTGTACTCCTGCCGCCGAATCAAAGTCGGCCCATAATAGTTGAGCACGAAGTCGTTTGTCCCGGCGCTTATTACGAACACACCTCTGCCGATCAACCTCTTTGTCTCCGCCTTACCAATGTACCCTTCCATTCTTGATTTGTACTCCCTGAAATACTGCAGCTGACTCTCCATCGCGATCACGCTCTGCATACATAATTAACACTTTTTCCTTTCTGAATTCTGCATGCTTACCTCTTTCCATCTATAATTAATTTCGTTACTATGCATGATTTTATTTTATACTTCCTCGTTTTTTACAAGTCCACTCTTTAAGCAGTTCTCATATTTTAAATTTATTTTTTACGCAATTGAATGCACATTTTGAACCATTAATAACTCACGTCCGTATAAGTAAAAATTGTAAAAGTTTAATATGTAAAAACTACACGACGAGACGAATTTAACGAGACCCCACCTAACTCTATTTTAACTTTAACTTGTATAACTAAAATAAAACTTTAAGTGAAAATCTAGTAATACATTACCAAATATAAACAATATTACGAATATTACGAGACGGAGGAAATATATATATGTAGAGAGAGATAGAGAGACAAACGGTTTGTAATGCAGTAAGAGGGTCGAATCCTGTGCTGGCGGAAGCAAAGCAAGCTCCTTTCCGAAGCCGATCGAGGCTGAGCGTCGGATCCAAGTACGGTGGAATTGGCTCTTTAATACCCGCATACGAAGCTGTGTGATTTTATTACCACCAAATTACTTGTACGAGTATACTGTATACCAGCTAGTGTTACTACCAATGATGCAACAAAAATAATACTACTAACAATTAATTAAAAGTTCACCAGCATTCTATTTATTGGTTCTCACAAGTCACATCCACCAGGCAGAGGCTCAAAACGCTAGCTTCATGACAAATTCAAGGCATCTGAAATATTGTACTACATGATTGTAATTAAAACATGAAGAAAAATAAATGGAGGTACTTACCGACATAGTCGGTGACGAGTTTGCCATTGGTGAAGCGTCCTGTGGCAATGTGGTTGGGGAAGTCCTTCCCGTACGGTGGGAAGTTGCTCTTCAAGGCGGTCTTAATGTAGTTATTGTTGCCGGCATCCACTGTGGAGTCGCCGAAAACAAATAGTGCCGGAATTGACGACGATGTGGTGGTGGAATTAGCTTTGCCGACAATTCGAGTTTCAGCAATTTGTGAAGAAAAAATTAGGAGCAGAAAGCAAAAGAAGAAATGACAAGGAAATGGAAGAAGATCCGAAGCGGAGAGACAGGTCATGATTGAATAGAAAAATGTAGAGATGAGATGGAAGAGAAGTGGTTTTTTGAGTATGTGGCGTGTTGTTGTTTGTCTCAATCTCTGTACATATATACTCTACTTATGTGTATATGTATGCAGCTAGCTGCTTGCCTTTATCTATCTATCTATCTACCTACCTGTTATGTCTAATTGGATTCAATTTATCGCTATCTGACATATGTGTTGAATAAAGAAATGCAATTATCAGTCGCCTTGCTGTCTGATGTGCAACATTCATTAAGTAGTGGTGCAACTAGTTTCTTGTATGTATGCGAATTACTTCCTCCTTCCCATTATATTTGACTTGTTTGATTTTTTAATATTCTTCATTGTTTAATTATGACTCAATGTCATTGCAAGTATATATTTGAAAGAAATAATCGAGTTGGGTTTTGTTAGAATCGTAAAATCATGTAGTTTTAAAATATATATTTTATATAATTTTTTATTGTACATATTTTGAGATATTAACGATTGCAAATGTACATTGAATTGTCTGCAGAAATGAAACAAGACAGATTAAATGGGACGGAGAGAGTATATAGCAGTATTAAAGACGACAGGGATTACAAGGCATTCAACTATACATAATTGTTGAATCCAAATTTTGAATCCAAATTCAACAATTATCTTTCAAGATGTTGATCACCAATATATTAGTTTTACGTGCATGCATACAGCTGAGAATTCATCCAACAAATGCAATGCAATCCCATCCGTCCACTTAATTAATCATGTTAGCATTACAATTTCTTCTATTATTTTTTCTCTCTATTTTTTTCTTAAAAAGAAAAATTGCTTTTCTGATTGAAGTTTCAAACCTAAATAAACGCTTTCACCAAATATATACTGACACATAACATAAATGTGCAGTAACCCCAGTAGTATTTTTTTATTTGTTTAATGTTTTGCCGGGGTATTATAAGTTTTTCGAGTCTTAAAAGAGAAATGAAGAACATATCTTTGCTGTAAGCTCAAAGCTCATAAATACATACATTTCATTATGCACAATCAAATACTGCAATTTCTGTTCCCAGTACAGTGACTTACTGTTTGACATTATTATATCTATAGATAGATAGAGAGACCAAAAAAATTGGAGGTTGTAAGTAGGGTGCATGGTAGACCTTCCATGCATATTGATACTTAGATGTGACCTAATTATTTTTGACTAACTAATTATGTGGATTGTTATGTTGTAGATGACGATCCCTCTCTTTTGTAAGTTCATATCCTCTATCTTTTATCTATTTTGTAATTTATATGACTTAGATTCCTATGCATTTTTGCCGACACATAGGTGTCAATGTTTATAAAAAAAATTGTGAACTTATTAATAGGAGTATAATTCTAAATATAGCAATCATTAAGTATAATTAAAGAATTTGATTTTGCTTTTTCTTTTTTAAATGTTTGGTATTTTGGGAATTAGATTCATTTGTCGGTCGTATGCATACCCAACTGCCAACTGGAGTGTTATTAATCCCTAAATAATTTTTTGTGTTATTATTCTAGGAATGAGACTTAATTTCAGTGGTCATTTATCCTGCATTATAATTATAAGTTGGGGTTCAATTCATGTAAATATTTACTTAAAAAAAAATATATATATATATATTGTGGGCGGATAAAAAGTAGTAGAAGGCTAGCTAGAAGCAGAGATGAAAAATCTCCGGCGCTAGGTTGGTTTCTGTGCAACAGCCAACAAGCACATGCTCATAAGCGCCTGTCAAATGTGCTGGGATATGTCCAAATTCATGTCCTTATGAATGTATTTATTTGATTTTTGAGCACTGTTTATTGATCATATTTCATTCAAATTTATTGTAGGTATGTATTTAGAAAAAATAGTAAAGTTGTGTCTTAGAATCATATGATTATGTAATTTTAAAATATACTCCCTCCGTCCCACCTTACTTGTCTTGTTTGACTTTTTTGCACTGTTCAATGTTTAATTTTGACTCAATGTTATAGCAAGTATATATTTGAAACAAAATAGTCGAATTGGGTCTTATTAGAATCGTAAAATCATGTAGTTTTAGAAATATATATTTTTCATAATTTTTTGTTGTGCATATTTTGAGATATTAACGATTCAAAAAGTGCATTGGATTGTGTGCAGAAATCAAACAAGACAGGTTAAATGAGACGGAGGGAGTATATTTTATATATTTTTTCATTGTATATATTTTGAAATATTAACGGTTGAAAAAGTACATTGGATTGTACTATATATAAGTCAAACCAGACAAATAGGATGGACTTGTAAACGAATCAGATGTTTTTTGTTCGATTCGTGATTCGATTCGAAATTATTCGAAATTTTGATATTCGATTAATATTTGATTCGATTTTAAAATGACTATATTACTAATTAATATAAATATATATTCATATATATAGTATTAAAATATTAAATTTGATCTATAAATTGAATTAAATATTTAAGTTCAATAATTAAAATTAATTTTGTTAAGTATGAAATTACTTTATAGAATAATTCGATTCGATTCAATAATATTCGATAAGCTTATCAAATCAAAGCGAATATTGTGGTATTCAGTTCGATTCGGTTCGTTTACAACTCTAATATGGAGTGTATTCATCTGCATAATAACTAGGATACACAATAAAAAGTAATTCTGGAAAATTAAAATTGAATGCCTCCACCAGACTCCTATTAACTCCAACAACTCCCATCCTCAAAATTAATTACTGAAGAAATGACCATTCCGTGCACATGTTATTTTTATGCTCGAAAATACTAGTACTGTATCAATTTTGATATGGTTTTTCTTTATTTTCATTAAAATATATACGAATTGAATTTCTCTGTTTCGAGTTTGTTCTAAATATAGCATGACTATGCTCCTGCGATCCTCCTCTGTTTTCTTTCCCCCAACTTTTCTACAATAAAAAGGAACGACTTTTCCCTTGTTAGTGCTGAGCTATATATTCCTATTGTTGCTCTGAAATTTAGCTAAATTAATAGTATACTAATTCCCCAATTTCATTTATGAGGAACCTGTTATTTTCTAGATGGACTACAAGTCAGATTTTATACTCATATTTTACTAGCATCATAAAGTTATTCCTTGGACATATTTATTAATATATCATCATTTGGGGTCTGTTCTGCACGCAGAGCTGAAGCTGTGAGCTGTAGCTGTCAGTTCTATTTAAGTGTTTTGTACAACTAGTTGTAGCTGTGAAAAATGTATGAAATGACATAAAAGAACAAATATTTATGTAGACTATTGGGTAGTGGGTTGGTTATTGGGTTAAAATTGTGATTGCTCAAAATAAGCTCCTAGCTTATTTTTTAACGCTACTACAGGTAGCTTCTAAAAGCTCCAAAAAGCTCCCAAAAGCTAGTGTGCAGAACGGGGCTTTTGTTTTGAAATAAAAGCTAAAGTTACCAAAAGCTCCCAAAAGCTCCCAAAAGTTGCGTGCAGAACCGACCTTGATAAGCTTGAATGTAAAGGCGGATGTCATGCTTCACAAGATATCATAAACAAGGTTGAACAACTACTCCAAAATTCATAACAAAACAGGCAGTTCATCGCTAGGGCAGAGTTGATATTTCTAGATGTAGCTAGGTCATACTGACAATTTGGATCAACAAATTACCACTGTTACTTACTACATCCAATCTAAACAAGGCTAAACCAAACAAGTTTTTCAAAGTTTTATGTGTCAAATTTGACCATCATTCCTTGCACAGGACATCAACACACAGTACATTGAATCTTCTTTCTTAATAGCCGCAATGGCATAACCAATAATTCTTGTTTTGCTTTTGCAACAATCTTTCAGCACTCTCTTCCTCAAAACTTCTCCTTTTTTCCATATAATAAGGTTAAAGCGTGTGGGTTCCAATTTTTAATGTTCTTTCATCCAAAATTTATGCATAATGAGGGATTGACTTTTGATTTTTCCATCCTCAACTTTTTCCATTGCACACAAACTTTAACCTTTAAAAATCAGTAACTTAAACCGAAAGAATTGTGTCCAGTTATTTGCTAGCTAAGCCTATACATATATAAAAATTGTAAAAGAACAGTAGCTCTTCGAATTCATGGCTACATTCACACTGTTTTAAGATCAGTTCCACAATTGTATACCATAAACTACGTTAAAGAGAGCTGCTGCTTCATTAAACATTGAAATATAAATGATTAGTAGTTAGTACTGCATCGACTTTGTAAAAGTACTACGAATTATCTTTATCATTCCGAGTATCATCCTTGAAGTTTGCCATAGCTGGTCTGCAGAGCAAGTTTTCTTACTCGTACCCATTAAGGAAAAAAGTAAACGATAAAAAAATGACAACCCTAAGTTTTTAGGCCTATGAAGAGTATATAAATAGTGCTTCACTCGATCCGTAATAGGAAATTGATCGAATTCAAGGAGGAGTCATGGCTGTAGAGGGGAAACAGAATGCGTCATCAGAAGATTTCCTTGAAAGCGTATGGGCGAATTTCATTTCCGAAACAGATACAACCTGCATGGGACAGGATGTATCCGAATCATCTGAAGTATGGGGAGGGTTGCCTCGACTTGACAGAGACAAATCCCCGGAGCTACTGGAGAGACTGCCGAGTTTAGGCAGGTGGATATCCATGGGAGCCGACGCCTGGGAACAGCTTCTTGATGAAATCAATTCTTCCCCAATCAGGGAGAAGAATGGAAACATCATCATCAGATCATCAGAAGGCGCGAGCACTAATCCAAATCCAGGAGGCGAATCCAGAATAACGAATGACAAGGTCAGAAAACACTACAGAGGTGTGAGGAGACGCCCGTGGGGTAAGTATGCAGCAGAGATAAGGGATTCCACGAGGCAAGGAGCGAGGATTTGGCTCGGGACTTTTGAAACATCTGAAGAAGCTGCTCTGGCTTATGACAAGGCAGCTCTGAGAATAAGGGGACCCAAGACATATCTAAATTTCCCTATTGAGACAGTTGAGCAGGCAATTGGAGTGTCCGGGAATTACACAACCTCATCATCATCTAGCTGTTCTGAGAATGTCCTTTTCAATAGTCGAAAAAGGGACAGGGAAGAGGGCTTAGTTATGGATCAACAGACTAAACAGAGATCAAAGGGAACCGATGCATTTGGAAGTGGGATTGATGTGTTCGAGTTTGAAGATCTCGGCAATGACTACTTGGAGAGCTTATTGTACTCCTTATGACAGACAACTAGATAAGACATGTTTTTTCGTCTAGAATAATTTGTCCTAAGATTCTCGTCTATGTACTAGAAAGACCCTGCCAATTCAAATATATATATATACTCTGTAAATTGTAAATAAATCCAGAAGTTCATATGCCACAATTCTTGAACAAACTGAGTCACAATATATAGATAAGAAAAACAGCAGAGTCCAAAAAACCAGAGAAATTCTATCCTTCCAGCATATAGATCACATCACGCTATCCGAATCCAAACCCTAGTTTCCCCAAATCCCCAATTTCATTCAGAATTCGAAACTTCTTCACTCGAAACAGTAATCGAATTCGCCAAAGAGTCTTTAGAATCATTACCGTTACCGTTAGCCATGGTTTTTGAATTGTGGTGCAAAGACGAAGCAGCGACGATGTCGGAAGGGAAATTGAGAAGAGCTTTCGATCCCCGCATCCTTAGTGCGGCCCTGTCGTAAGCCAAGGCCGCTTCTTCCGCCGTTTCGAACGTTCCGAGCCATACCCTAGCGCCATGGCGCGTAGAATCCCGTATCTCGGCGGCGTATTTGCCCCAGGGCCGCCGCCGCACGCCTCTGTACTGCTTCTTGGAAATGGAATGGGAGGGGCGGAGAGTGTCGTGTGTCCTGACGGGGTTCAAAGCGTCGGCCTCGTTCAGGACTTCGTGCAGAATCATTTCTTGAGAGTCGTTCTCGTTGAGAGGCAAATGCTCGGAATCGGATTGGCGGCATAAATCCATGCGGACAGTAAGTAATCTTAATTTGTGCAAGTGCATTCAAATATGGATTGGGGGGGGATTTGAAGAAAGCGAGAAGCTTTTTATTCAAAAGGGAAATCAGGGGAAAGGGACAAAACGTGGGGGTAGGGAGAGGGACTTGATTATTCGTAGATGTGGAAATTCAAATCGATTTTTGCAACTGATGACTGTTGATGATGGAAAAATGGAACATGGGTTTGATTTGTCTGTAGTAGGTTGTTGGCGTGAATCACGTACAGAATGAAATCCATACGCCAGTGAGGTTTTTATAAGTTTCCCTTTTCTTTCCACATAGGCCATTCTCGTTCATCGATTCATGGACTCTGTTCGTATTTGCTGTATCCGTCTTACGTGAGAAAATGACTAGGAATGCAGGCAGAGAAAACGCCTTTAACGAAGATGGGCCAATTGTTGTAGCATGTCTCGTGTTGTAGTTTGCTTGGCCACGTCATGGACTTCGAATGACAACTATAACCTTCTCCAATTTAATACTCCTACTTCTACTGTATAAGTTAATGTGCTGCTTATCATTCCAATTTTCAACTCAATTCAATCAAACGAGTAGTGGTGTAAATAGGCTAGGTCGGGCTAGGCCTAGGCCTGTGTCGATTTTTCAAGGCTCGAGCCTGACCTATTACCTATGATAGGCCTATCTTATAGGCCTAAGCCTGGCCTATTTATTTAAATATGTCAGTTTATAAGCCTTTTAAAAGCCTGATTAAGCCTATTTCAAAATTAAGTAAAAATTCTTTTATATATGTCCGAATGTAATCATAAGGTTCAAAGACATGAATTTGTGCATTTGGGCAAGTCGACATCCACAAATATCTAAAAATTTATAAATATTTTAAGAACCTATAAAAGATCAAATTAATAATTACTTCTATATAAAATAATAACAGTTATACCTCATAGACTAATAACAATGATAAATAGGCCGGCCTGGTAGGCTTGATAGGCTTTTTATAGCCTGGCCTGAGCCTATTTAGCAAAATAGGCTTTCAAAATAGCCCGAGTCTGACCTGTTTATGAAAAAAACCTGGCCTGACCTGACCTTCGGTAGGCTAGGCCATAGGCCCCTGTCGGGTAGCCTGGCCTATTCTCACCCCTACAAACGAGTATGTTCATTCCCACTAGAATAATTTTAAAAACATACCTTAAAAATTTTGTTATGGTTTCAAAACTCGAGGAGTGTTTTTTTCCTTTAAAAAAAACACTCAAGGGATGGATTGGTCCTAATTATTATTGTTTCAAAAATTTTGTTATTTTTTTGGTAAATAGGGACACTCATGTGCCGGTAAAGGTGTGTGGGAGCTCAAACCACATAAATTACGAAAGGGATAAAGGTGAGCGATAGGGGGCCGGGTGGGGATCGAACCCCCAACCAAGGGGGATTTAACCGCTAGAGTAAGTCTCCAACCCCTTCAAAAATTTTGTTATTGCATGCTTCTTATCCGACTTTCAATATTATAGTTGGATTCAATTCTTCACTTGATTCACCATTCTTACCCTTTAACACTTTTTAATTACGACATGGGCTTTCACACACATTTAAAAAAAAAAAAATCCCTCAAAATATTCATAATTAACAAATTAAGTTGAAACCTGAATAGTTAAGTTGCTCTCAATATTAACTCGTTTATTCACAAAAAAATTATTAACACATAAAAAAAAAAAAAAAAAAAAAAAAAAAAAAAAAAACCACGTAAGGGGCGCTTAATTATAGACAAACACTCCTAATAAGTATAATCTTGTCTCATCTGTTTAAACCAGATGAATCTTATTTTATCTCATAAACACGCTGGAGAAATGGTGTAGAAGGGTATTATGGTTATTGAGTTGAAGAGGACGATTCAAAGCCAAACTGATCCAGACCAGGATGATGTCTCTACCCTCTTCAAATCTGTGCTTGGACAAGGAGAAAAGATACGTGTTTCATACGTTGGGACATTTCAACAACGAAGCAGTGCAAGAACCAGACAAAACTGCGCCAATTAAAAAAAGTGGGGACTACCCAGAAGTTTAATTTATTCCTATTCCTAGTTGACGATATTAAAATCATTTTATTGACTATAAAATTGGTGCAGAAATGTTGTTGAGATTCCACTGACAAGTGGTCAACAAGAACCTTGAATCGAAGCACACCTTCTTTTATTTTTGGGCAACGCATCTGGTTTCATTCCTCAAAGATAAAATTAATTTAAGGGGATACAGGGATTCTACTTGTATTCAATTATCCCATTACTATAGACTGTGCAAGCCAAAAAAAAATATATATCCCATTACTTACCAAAAAAAAATTATCCCATTAATGTTCTCCAATTTTATAATCAAATCACAATATTTTTTTTTTCTGAAATCAATCACAAAATTCAATGCATTTACTTATATTTATTTAAACATTAATATTTTAAAGAATATAAATAAAAATTATATAAAATATAGGAGTATCATAAAACTACCAAATTAAATAGGGATGAGACTTAGCCCAAGTGGTTAAGTTTCCCGACTTCCAACGGAAGGTCGAATGTTCGATTCTCACTGTAAATTGAGGGATAAGCTACGTCATATAAGCCAGCTATCGAATCGGATTGATGCAGAAAGGAGTAGGTGCATTGATGCCACAAATCCGATGTTAGCAACCCCCTATCCCTCCCCTTTATTCCCCTTTGTAATTGTGTGGCATGGGCTCTCACCACCTCTTTCCCAGGTCTTCAATGGCCCATCAGAAAAAAAAAAAAAAAAAAAAACTACCAAATTAAATAAGTATAATGAATTCACACTTTACTATATTTTATGTATTATATATCTTTAATTAAATTAAATTAAATGAAATATTGTGATAAACAGTATTAAAAAATCTCACTACTTTCCTATCATGTAATGTATATGTTGTGCAGTAAAAAAAAAAAACAGTATTGAAAAATGGAAATTAATGTCTTAAATTGTTGGAACAATATTAATATTCCCACTTTCCGGGATGAGTACCTAGTGGTCAAGTCACTTAATTAACTTTCAAACTTATAGTTGGGAGTTCAATTCCTACCTAACTCTCTATCCCTCCTCTTATCACTTTTATGTAGTTTGGACTACTACACATTTTTCGACATCTAAGTGTGAATGTTTGAAAAAAAAAAAAAAAAAACAAATTATTCCTACTTTCCCAAATCGTACAGCACACATGATATGTAAAGAAAGGGTAATGGTCCCCATGCATTTCTGGAGTTAATGGCTACAAAATCTTGTGTATTTTTACTTCTATATGATGCATAATAATGGTATTTATTTTAATTTTTACAATATTATATCTCTATATAGATATATAATAAATGACATGGTCTTCTAAAAAAACAAAAGGGAGGGGGGGGGGGGGGGGGACAGAATGTTGAATAAAACAATAGGATGAAAATAAATGTAAAAGACAATGACTACATTTTCTTATTAAATTATAAATTAAAAAATTTAATATACTATTTCTTATAAATCAAGGAAAATAAAAATTGATCTAATAGGATAGAGAGCATTATTTTATAAAATACTGAATCATAACAGTAAAAAAAAAAAAAACAATTACTGCTTTTATTTCCCTTACTAGTAATTAACCCGTCGAGACTCGACGGGCATAACTATATATTTTATATAATATATATTTTTTATATTATGTAAAGTAATAATAAAATTATATTTTGAGTAATGAAAAATGTGTAATTATTATATATATTTAAAAGAGAGTGTATATAATAATATAATTTAATTATTTTTAAAACTAACAAAGAATCATATTATACCGTATTCTTTAACTTGTGTGACTTGTCCGATGCAAATCTAATAGACGATCAATAAAAATAATTATTAAAATAATATTTTTATTTAATTTAAAATTTAAAGTAAGATAAAATAAAATTAAAATATAAGTACTGAGCATAATATGAAAATTACTCTCACAATTTGATGAAAATTTCATAGTTGAAAATCTCAATGGTAGGGGCTAGAATAGCACAATCTTCAAAAATATCTGAATTTGAAGTGGTGCAGTTTATATGTATTCTAAAAAGTGACTGCTATAGGATCACCCGTAGAGTTTATAAGAATAATGTACGAAAATGTCACAACTGATTATACATCTTCAAAATCAATACCAGTTTTACATCACCTACATCAAATATCTATTTTGCAAATTTTCCGGCATATATAATGTAAACAACATTTCTTGTGAGTTAATCATTCTTAATTGTATATTAATACTTTGAGTCACATCTTGTTTGTGACTCGAAATGTTGCAACATAACTACTAAAAACTGATTTTGGAAGATAAAGTCTAACATTCTTTAAATGTTGACATTGACTTTTGTTTATAATCATAGCAAAACAAACTGCGAGTGATAATTTTTTCATCTGGAATCAAATGAGAAATTTGGTTAAATGTAAAAGACAATGACTACATTTTCTTATTAAATTATAAATTAAAAAATTTAATATACTATTTCTTATAAATCAAGGAAAATAAAAATTGATCTAATAGGATAGAGAGCATTATTTTATAAAATACTGAATCATAACAGTAAAAAAAAAAAAAACAATTACTGCTTTTATTTCCCTTACTAGTAATTAACCCGTCGAGACTCGACGGGCATAACTATATATTTTATATAATATATATTTTTTATATTATGTAAAGTAATAATAAAATTATATTTTGAGTAATGAAAAATGTGTAATTATTATATATATTTAAAAGAGAGTGTATATAATAATATAATTTAATTATTTTTAAAACTAACAAAGAATCATATTATACCGTATTCTTTAACTTGTGTGACTTGTCCGATGCAAATCTAATAGACGATCAATAAAAATAATTATTAAAATAATATTTTTATTTAATTTAAAATTTAAAGTAAGATAAAATAAAATTAAAATATAAGTACTGAGCATAATATGAAAATTACTCTCACAATTTGATGAAAATTTCATAGTTGAAAATCTCAATGGTAGGGGCTAGAATAGCACAATCTTCAAAAATATCTGAATTTGAAGTGGTGCAGTTTATATGTATTCTAAAAAGTGACTGCTATAGGATCACCCGTAGAGTTTATAAGAATAATGTACGAAAATGTCACAACTGATTATACATCTTCAAAATCAATACCAGTTTTACATCACCTACATCAAATATCTATTTTGCAAATTTTCCGGCATATATAATGTAAACAACATTTCTTGTGAGTTAATCATTCTTAATTGTATATTAATACTTTGAGTCACATCTTGTTTGTGACTCGAAATGTTGCAACATAACTACTAAAAACTGATTTTGGAAGATAAAGTCTAACATTCTTTAAATGTTGACATTGACTTTTGTTTATAATCATAGCAAAACAAACTGCGAGTGATAATTTTTTCATCTGGAATCAAATGAGAAATTTGGTTAAATCAAATTGGCTCATAATCATTCTATCAATAATTTTTTTTCTAATTTCATGGTTTCCCAAAAATTAGTTTAATCTCAATTATATGGTTCCCATCTTGGTTACTATCAACCTACTTTCATTGCAAGTTTATTTGATGGATCTATATTCCTAAGAAGTATGACTATGCAACCCTCATTCAACTAATTTCATAATTCCGTAATCCAAATAATTGATCGTGCTTAAATATTCCTGTGAAAATAATTCATCATATTTATGCTTTCATCGTTTTGACAAATATTGTTAGAACTGTACATCTCAATATCAATACCAACTTTACCAATTACCATCACATACATGAAGTATTCATTGTGCAAATTTCTGTCATATAAAATTTTTATTGTAAACAACATTTCTTGTTGTATTTTAAGTTAATACATCTTAATTATATATTGATACTCCAAGTCCTATCTTTGCGGTGACACGAGATATTGCAACATATCATTGATATGGGTAAAAACTGATTTTTCAAGATAGTGTCCAACAGATTTACATTGACTTTTTTTTTTTCTTTCCCCATAGTCTATAGTGAAACAAACCGCGAGTAGGAAGTTTTTCCTCATAAAATGAATGGGGAATTTGGTTAATTCAGACAGGCTCATAATCATTCTACCAATAAAAAATTTCATCCCAAATATTGAGCTTTATTTTAATGAGAATAAATGTTAAATAATTTTCTGGGGTAAGTTTTGTGCTGGTATAATTCTCGTCGCAATCTAGTGCAATACCAAATCTAGAATGTGCAGTCCTACCTCTTTGAAGGAGTAAGGGTGCTATTCCACTGGATGCTACAGGCAGCATAATATCACCTCTCCCATTAAGGGCTAAACATAATATTTTCTAGATAAATTATCAATAAATGTCTTGTCAGTTCCATCATGTAAAGCAAAAAAGAATCAACACTCATCACTATCAACTACATATATTATTTTATTATAAACATTCTTCTGCTCATCAATCAAGAAAGTAGCATGATCCACCTTCATTTCTTCCTTATTATAATATATCTCTTCTAGTATCAATAGATTATCTGTTTCAGACGTTAAAACTTTATTCAATGCCAGCATTCCAGAGAAAATTTTCAAACTTATAGAATTTGCAACAGTTAACCTTTCAATTTTTAACAAAGCTAGATTTATATTTGTTTTCTCGTCATTTGTAAATCTGTTAAATATAGATTTATGAATTGCTTCATCTGTTTTTTTTTCCTTTTTTAAGTGTTACACTTTCATTTTTGGGTGTTTGGAAATAAGTGTTACGTTATCATATTTGGAATATTTTGAAGGTTTAATTTATACTAATTATACTTAAATTAATAATTGATATTTATTAAAACAAAACTCAAAAGGAATAAAGTTAAATGTGACTCATCCTTAGTTTATTTATTTAATTTTTGTAATTTTTAACTAAATCAATTTTATTTACTTACCTTAAATATCGTGTCATTTTCTAGTATTACACTTATTATAAAACAGAGAGAGTATTTTTAAAAAATAGATTAAAAAAATTAAAATTTTCTTCTTTATTTATTGATGGATCTATTTGTACCCCCAATAACTCTTTATACACCTGATTATTTTATTTATAATATGCTTTACGAAAATAATTAATTTACTCTAAACCAATTATTCATAGAATACGAATTTTCACAATTCCCTTAATAATTATAATTGTTTTGTATTATCTTTTATATAATAAAACATATATAAGATTTATATTATTTTGTATATATTTATATACAAATAGAATTATATAATTATAAAATATATTTTTTAACGATTAGCAACTATATAATTTTTTATACTCCCTCTGTCCCGCTTAAGACGTCTTGTTTGACTTTTTGACGTCGTTCATAGTTCAACTTTGACTCAATATTATTGTAAATATATATTTTTAAAAAAAAATAATCGAGTTCGGTCTTGTTAGATTCGTCAGATCGTATAGTTTTAGAATATATATTTTATATAATTTTTAGTTGTATATATTTTAATATATTAAGAGTTAAAAAGATGCATTGGATTGTGTGCAGAAGTCAAACATGACATCTTAGTTGGGATAGAAGGAGTATTACTTTTAGGAGAAGTGACATATTTTTTGTGAAAACATAGCCTATATACATTAATAAATATATACAAATATTTTCAATATATTCATTTATGTAAATATAAATTTCATATATACACTGCGAATTCCATATAAATTTGAAATTACAAATTTTTTAAAAATTGAAAATTGTGGGAACTCGATATAAGTTGGAAATTAAATATTTTTTAAAAACTAAAATTGGGATTGCCATATAGTACACATTAATATATTTTTAACATGAATAAATAAATATGATGTGCAATATACATTTTGATTACATCATTTACCACACTCAGAAAAATATAACCAAAAGTGAGACTAAACCTACATAAAATTACCAGCATTACAATATAATCACTATATTGAAGCATAAACGCAACATAATTCTTAGTTGCTAGTGCAGAATCTCGTCATAATAATCATATGGTGCAAAAAATGAAAATGTAAATTCATATCATAATAATCCTATGGTGTAAAACCTGAAAATCTATAAATAAATAATAAATGCAATAATGAAATCTAAAATAAAAAAATGCAAAATAATAAAATCTAAAATGGATTAAAAAAAAATCAAAATAATAAAATCCAAAATAGATAAAATAAGATACGTAAAATATCAAATTTTATCTTTAAAATCTTTTTAAAAGTGAATATATGTGATACAATAGGATGATAGAGTGTGAATTTATAAGTAAATGATAGATTTTATACAAGATAGGCTAAAATCTATAATGAATAAATAAATAAATGCGAAAACCTAAAATTAGTAAATAAAAATGCAAAATAATATAGATTAAATAAAATATGCAAAATCAAATTTCAAATCTTTCAAATCTTTTTAAATATGAATATTGTGGGAATTCCATATAAATTGAAAATTCCATATATATTTCAAAAACTAAAAAAGTATAATAAATAAATATGAAAATCTAAAATTAATACATTATAAAATGCAAAAATCTATAAAAATTAGAAATTTGAAATGGAGACACCACATTAAATATAGGATGTGTTGTTCACTAATGCTTTAATATATATATAGATTACTATAAGTATTTTAATTTTTCTGGTATTTATGGATTAACTTTGATCTAAATTAATAGGATAGAGAGCAATTATTTTATAAAATACTGAATCATAACAGTAAAAAAAAAAAACTAGTCAACGGTTGTTTTGTTAAAGTTTTCTAATATTGTATTTTAAAATATATATTTTATATAATTTTTACTTGTAATCAAATGCAGTTTACTTGAGTCATATGTGGTTTTGGTAACTTAAATTAAATAAATATTTTGGGTTCAAATATTTGTGCATAGAATTCTGTTTTTGGGAGGCGTAAAAAAATAAATAAATTACTTACAAATAATTTAAAATATTTGTTTGAACTAGATAATTTAAAATATTGATGATTAAAATAATAAATTAGATAACGTATCAAAATGTGATGGGTATATATGTGTGTAAAGTTGGTAGGTATATTGACAAGAAAAATTAGCCGTCGAGAATACAAGTCAATTCAAAGACACATGCATTGATGATAGAATGGATTAAATAAAGAAAGATATAGAGTCCTTGTGGATGTCTGATGTAGTAGCTAGAACCTAGAGGATAGAAGTAGGCCGACAACTACAAGTATGCTTTTAATTAGGCCTCAGCTTTTCTTTTTGCATGGTGTTGTTCTTAAACTTAAAACTCAAATTTTTCATGTCGCTCGGGTTCATTTTTTGGATTCATGTCTGAATTGACACCCCTAGGTTATTATAAGTTGGAAGAAGTACTATATATACTGTATATATTATTCAAAATCAAGACACCCCAAGTTTCTTCAACCTTGATCATATTATATGCTGAAACTTCTCAGGAGGAATATGCAATGGGAATGGGGTACTATAAATCTGGATAAGTTGCTACTGCTTCACTTCATGCTGCTATGGCCTGGGGAACAAACAAACAACAATTGCTTTATTCTGGCGCTTAACTGGTTGCCACACCCACACCCCAACTAACCCTAATTTCCCTACTCTTTCTTTATAACACGTTTTTGGTTATTGTTTATTCGTTAACTTCCACATACTTACTATATAATCATCGTTAACTTCCACATACTTACTATATAATCATCAAGCTTTACGCTCTGTTCTCTATGCCTTAATTTTTCTGGTTTGATCTGAATTTATACGATCTGATCTGGTCTGATCTGAATTTATCTGGTCTGATCTGATCTTATCTGATGAAGTATTATTTTCTATATATTATTATAATGATTTGATCTGATCAGATCTGGTCTGATCTGATCTGGTCTGATCTGATCTTATTTAATCTGATTTGATCTTAATGTTTCTTATCTAATCTTGTCTGATCTGATTTTTATAAAAAAATAAATAATAAGGCCTGAAAATAAGTTCTAGAGAACGGGACCTTGTCGTCTGCACTTTTACATTATATATTATATATATTATATAATATAATTTTATTAATATGTAATTTGAGTGTTTGTATATGCAGAATTATTTATTGGAAGAGGCAATCCATCAATGTTCACCACTAGATTCTCGATAGTTTAGTTCGAGTTCAACGTGGCATAGAGATACTCGATACACGAAAAAAAAAAAAAAGGGATATTAACATAAAGAATGTAAAAAAACAAGTAAAAATTCATGGGACGAAGGCACTATATGAAAACAACATATTAACCTATTCCTTTAAGTAATACCCTTCTTTTTTCGGTTTCTATGTGAGGCAGTTATTTATATATTTATATACCAGTGCATTTTATGATTAATTTTAAAAATTAGTATAATAGTAATTAATTACATATTTAAAGAACATTGAAGCAAACTCAAAAGTTAAAATTAATACATACATTTATCGATATATAAGTGTTAATACTTATAAAAAAAAAACAAAAAAACATGAAAATTTATAATGCTTAAGCAATAGAATCATCACTAACAATTCTAACATTGTGCTCGAATAATTACTATAGAATACTAGCACCAATATCCAGTCACTACAAGAAAAACTGCGTTTACCGACCGCACGTGCGGTCGGTAACCCCCGGGGTGCGGGTCGTTTCGGGGCTTACCGACCGCACCACCGACCGCAAGGGTCGGTCGGTAATTCCTTGGTAGGTAATTTTTCTCCGACCAAAAAAATTTTCCGTCGGAAACTTACCGACCGAATTACCGACCGAACGGTGGTCGGTAAATTTACCGACCGAATTACCGACCGCATTTGCGGTCGGTAACTATCTGGTCCCAAGAGGTCCCGGAGAAAGTTACCGACCGCATTACCGACCGCAATTGCGGTCGGTAATTCTATTTTATGAAAAAAAATGTCCCTGGGAGGGCTCGAACCACCGACCTCACCACTACCATCCTCAACCCTAACCACTTTGCCAACCCTTCACATTACCAATGAATACCCGCCATGTGTCATATATAATAAATCCTTCACAAGTACTCCCCAAATGTTGAAGAGAGGATTCGAACCCTTGTCTTCATGGATTATCACCTACGCGCGTGCCACCCGGACGCACAAACTTTCATGTCATTATATGCATTGTGTTATATATATAATATATGTAATTATAAATGCATAAATTAATAAAAAAAATAATAAAATAAAACTGATATTAATTACATAAATAGTAAAATAATTCATTAATTAAATTAAATTAAATGTGTAAAATTAATTAAATTAATAATTAAATTTAAGAAATGAAATCAAAATTATAATTATATCTATATATCTATAATTTAAAAAAAATACATTTTTAATATTTATTTTTCCTTTATATTATTTAATAAATAACTAAATTATAAAATAAATACATTTAAATGGCTCCATAAATAAATAATCAAAATTGTAAAACAATCAAAAAAATATTTTATAAAAATATAAAATAAATGGAAAAAATTTTAGAGACTGCAAATTCGGTCGGTAGATTATATATTTTTTTAAAAAAAATTAAAATTTAAAAAAAATTAAAAAAATTACCGACCGAATATTCGGTCGGTAATGCGGTCGGTAGATTATATTTTTTTAAAAAATAATTAAAATTTAAAAAAAAATAAAAAAAAAGTACCGACCGCATATGCGGGAATAACTTTTCTGTCCAAATTGGGTAGTTTATCCTTGTTCCTTTCGCTCCAAATAACAGTGTCAATGCTGGGAAGTTTGGGAGATTGAATTCGGAAGGTAAGGAAAAGATTAAAACATGCCGTGCATTGAATTCTTTTTTGTTTGTGTCTGTTTCTTACCTTTTCACTTTTAAGAAAACAAAGTAAATTGTTTGCTTTTCTTAATTTGTTTCCCAATCTTCAAGGGGAGGGTCAAGAACAAGACAAGTCGAATCAATTCGGTCTTGGGATGAACATGACAAGAATAAGGAGGAGTCCCGTCTGATCTGATATGTCTCTTTTCATTTTTTAAAAGCAGTCTTTCGCTTTTAATATTAGTTATAAGGAGTTCCGTCTCATATGTCCCTTCTCTTTGGGTTTCTCAATGACTTAAGTGGATGTCTTTTTTTTTTTTGTGCTATACATTGCTTGGACAGGACGTTTGACGAGGCTTTTCCTCCGTTGCAATACATGGGCGGCAAATATCTTGTGAGGCAAATATCTTCACATGTCTCTTGGAATAAAAATCTTTTTTGAATTTTAGAAGAGCAGGCACATCACTATGGTTCCTTTTGCTCCGGTTTTCTAAATTCTATTTTTGACCATACGTGTTCATGAAAGTATTTTGCATCCTTATACCTGCTGGAATTTTGAAATTTGTTGTGAGAAAATTATTTCTTTATATTTTAATTGATGTGATGCATTATTCAACTAATCAATACAGAAGGTGGTGGATGAGGTGAATACAAATGTAAAGCTTGGATAGTAGGAATAGCAGAGAGAGGATACCAGAAAGCTAGAGATGGGAGGGAACGAAATGAGGTTTCAAGTTTTCCCTTCAGAAATAAGCTCAAAAACAATCTGAAAATATGTGTTTTGCTCTCTTGTGCAATTCTGACTCCAGAGCATAGTATCTATTACCATAGTATTTTTATTGTCTGAAAGAAGCATTTGGATGAGCAGCTGGCAAGGCAAATGCTTAGACTCCAAGAGTCTTTGAGGCCCAAGAAATAATTGAACTGCCAAAGGTCTTTGGTGATAAACTCACAATGAGTATAAGTGATGAAGCAACTGAGTAAAGCGGAATCATTCCCTGTTAAATTATGTCATGAACATGTGACAAAAGAAAGATGACAGAAGTACCTTGGTTTAAAAATAAAAATGAAGAGTCCGAATGACCCACAGGAAGCCTTAAAACAAGGCCAAAGGGGATGATGTAGATCCCAAAGCATTCATCAATTTGCAGATGTGATCAGGTAATTGAGGATCAATGAAGATAGGGATTGGGGGCCAATAGGCTGCTGGAGATCTGGTTGCTCAACCACTTACCGGAGGTGAATAGTTGGGGCCAAGTCAAGGAGTGTGCTAGCTGTCTAGCCTATTCTCCCATTGCTTTCATAAAGTGCCTTGAAAGTTCCAATGACAGGATTTATGAAGCTAATAATGTGTTGGTCACAGGTATGCCTCAATATTTTGTTGATAAGCACTTACCCCTTGGTGTATTGGGTCAACTGGATGTACTCTATTTCTATTCTCTCAGCTCTCTTGTAGCCTTGACGTAATGTTGGAAGGAGCATGCATGACAGCCTATTTCCTCAAGTAAGGAGGCCACACCGCTTTGGTTATATGAATAATCTATTTGATATTAATTACTTCTTTCATATTCTCAGTACCATTCCGTTCCATTTGTGTTTGTTTATCAATATTGTTCCCAATAGAACAGTGTGTCCCTATGTAGCCCCACATTTCTATGCTAAAACAGTGTGTCCCTAAGTACCCCTGTCTCATGGCTGCTGTATTTTTGCATGAAATTTTGGTAGTTTATTTTACTTCCAATTCATGTTGCTCTTGTAAATTTTTCTGTCTTCTAATTAAAAAAATAGATCTTCGTGAAATTTGCCTTTTCATGTTACTTAATGGATGCATTGATCTGGTATACATATACTCTACACTGTTTGGAGGTATATATGGCAGTTTTGCTTTGACTAATCCTAGTTTGAGCGGTTCAGATACCTCTATTTTGACTTTTGAAATTTTTTCTTTTGACTTGTTATTGCTTTAAAACCTAAAACGCTTCCTTTAAGGATTTTTAAGGATGTGGAGTCTATGTTTAGTAATGTGTTTTTATTTCAACGTTGATGTGCCTGTTCTCTCTTTATCACCAGTAAATTACCCGCCTTTTTCAATATACGGTTTGATTATGTTCCTTCTATTGGAGATATTTTCGTACATGTTTTTTGTAAGGTCTAGAGAAAATTTCATTAGACAATTGCTTGCCCTGGTCTAGTACTAGCACTATATGGTTTTTGTTGTCAAGTATGGAGAGAATGAATTGTTTAGATTGCTAAGGCATCTTGGATCTATTTTTCCTACTATTTTCTTCTAATTACCACTGTTGATATGCTGCAGGGCAGCAGAGTTTATTTCTTGTGATGGAACTGAGGAAATCCAGATGGCCAATGACGTCTTTAAATAAAAGTGTGTTGATGTTTCTAACACAAAAGGAGTATTTTTATATATGTAAATATTTTGGTAACCCTTTGGTCTTGTATATTTTCCAATGTCAGTATCTCCATGCAAGTTTATAACAGCATAGGTATTACAACGAATATTGGAAGATGGGTGATTGGTATCATGGTATGGCTCATTAGGAAATGAAATTTTAGCAATTGATATTTTCTATCGCTAACTATGCTTTTCAAGTTTCAGGGGTATCTTCATGTGAGTTAGCTGATCTCTTTATAATTTTTTTGCATAGAAGCCAAGAATCATCCAGGAAAGCCATAACAATCAACTTACAGCTCTTGTAAGCTTTACAATACTTGTCTGGCGCCATTGTTATTCTCAAATTCATTGCAGGGATTCAGGCGAGCTTTACTTAAGGGGGTCCCCTGAGCAATCTCACTTGGGTGCTCTATTTGTATCTTCTAATTGCTATACCATGTTCACATTATTGTCAAACATTATAAATTCTTCAAATGTCTGCTCATTTGCATGCCAAGGACTTGAATCAAGTATTCTGTGTGCACGTTGTCAACTGCTCATTTTGATACTTCCAACATTACATTGCAATTTACACTGTTGATTGTGAATTCATTAAATTATGTGGGGCTAAAATCAATTATTTAATTTGCATTTTTTCAGGTTTTGGAGTAGCATTTATTAAAGCAATTCAAATCACATAATGAAAGTCTGTACCGGATATCCCCAGAACCACCAAGCGAGCTTTAAATCACTCAATAGAACCCTCAGAATGATACTTCACTCTTTAACTCACTTAGCACCTACAGTATTGGTGTCAAGAGGACAGGGAACCATGTCTCGCACTTGAAGTGAAGTGCATCAGTTTGTTCTTGCATAGCCAAGAGCCATTCTAGAAATAAACCTCTAAACCCTCTAGAAACTTAGAATCCAAGTTAAATCCTCTAGGTTCAGATGAAGTATCTAGAGCAGAAAGCAGAGCAGAGGATGCTAGGTAAACGGAAATATGGAATCAAGGTATGAAAATCCCCAACTTAGCATAAGTTGTCATTGGATGGAAAGGCAAGGGAGGTCAGGTCACCCTCTGGTGCTAGTAGCCTAGTAGGGATTTGGGGCATCAACAAGCTGTTGGATATCAGGTTGTTGGATCACTGGCCGGGGTGAATGGTTGGGGACGTGGGGCCAAATTGTCATGGGCTATCACACAGGTGGATGGGAATTAATACATATCTAATCTCCAATTATCCTTATTACTTGGCCAAGGTATTTTGCATTGTCCCTTTTCTTGAAATTGCACCACGATTATCTGTCTTTTATTTTTATTATCATATTTGGTTCTAGTTGTCCATTCTTTAAAATGAATATTTCTTCTGTTACAAGAGAAGGTGAAAACAAACTGGTGATCAATAATAATCTTTCTGCAAGACATATAGAAGATGCACTGATTAAATTTCCACCATTTTCCATCAGGAACAAACAGCGGCATATAAAAAAATTGGTCAATGCTATAATCTTATTATGTGTTGGTTGCTGCTACTAATCTTCCTTTTCTTGTTATCTTCGGTCTTCAGTAATTTATTAATTCTCCTCTTGGAATATGGGTCTTCATATTTACTGCAGCCATCCTCTATGTAAATCTAAGCTAGAAAGCTAGACAAAGCATGCCTTTCTATGTCAAATTATGCTAAAATTTTAAGATTTTGTCAGCTGCTGCATGGGTAGTAAATCCTCGCTGTTAGGTGAGCTTGCTTATAAATGGGAGTACCCTCATGCATTTGCACAAACAACCAGTCAAAAGTGGGTTTGGCAGTAACTCTAAGTTCTCTTTCATTGTATCTTGGTTGTTGCTATCTCTACTTGTCACGGATCGTGCTAGTTGCCTGGCTTTTCCTTCCCTGCATCCGTTGGTGCCTTGAAGTTCCAATGATGGAATTGTGATGCAGATGAGGTAGTGGTCTGTGGTCACAGACTCACAGGTATGCCCCCATATTTTGTTGTAAGCACACCTTGTGGGTCAATTTGATGTACTCTACTTCTACAATGTTTGGCCTTCAATTTATGTCGGAAGGAGCATGCATGAAAGCCCATTTTCTCTGAGGGTGCGTTTGATATAAGTCTAAAACGATTAAGTTACTGTACCATTAAATTGATATTTTATCCGAATTTTTATCTGAATTTGAATACTGGCTTTTCTTTTTCTTTTTCTTTTTCTTTTTTTTTTTTTTTTTTTTTTTTGATAATTTTGCAAAATTGAACACTGAGTATATGCTTAGGTTACAATTTTGCCCTTATTTTAATAACTTAAGTTTTTTTTAAAAAATTTATGTGTGTTACGTGGCAATTAAATTTTAGTGCATGTCCACCACTATGAATTGTGTAATGACAAGTATCATTACATGTCAATATGCTATGAATTTGGGGATGAGTAATCATGCTTATATCTCCCTATATTTAGCAGCCCTGTAATGTAATGAAAGTGGCGATTTTTGATCTCTATTCAATCTTAATCCATTTTCTACCTTATTGTTCATGTTCTAGTATTCAACTTCTCTCAACTTATGAATCCACACACGGCTTATATATACATATATAATTCTCGATCCAAGGATACTAGATATGGTTAAACCATTCATTCATTCGCTCCAATATGTAACTAAGCTAATAGGTCATATTCACAACACGTTATCATATAAGATAATTTGGGGAATTCATCTTCCGGACGATACTGTAGTTTATTCTTCTATCATACCAAGAATTGTATGAATATAATAAACCCAAGTCTATCGTCCTTTGAAAATAGTAAATTATATTTTTCAATCTCAATGCCATTTATGTAGCCTTTTTTTGTTAGGCTTTCACTGAGGCTAGAAATAACCTGCATTCATATTGCACAGAGTCAAGATTTTATTTTGTCAACATTCATCAACCGATTTAGGTTTGCAATATAATTTTATCTGAGTTCCAAATATTTTTCCTTGTGACAATTGGTTGAGATCTCATTATTTTTAAGGTAAGGGCCCTGCTCTTTTAGAGTTATTTGCTCTTTTCTAGAGCTTGTTTCAACAATTCGTCACTTTATAAAATTTGTAAACCTCGAGGATTTTTATTTTGGAACCGGATGATTTACTGCACTTCAGGTGTGCAAGATATTCATTTTCACATTTGTAATTGGTCCATTTATGATACAATCGGCACCAAGTGATTATCTTTTGCCACAATTATTTTACTAGGGCAACAAGTTTTCCTTGGGTAATGCCAATATGAGTTTTTGTTAACTCTTGTAGAATTTGCAACTTATGCAAATATGCATTTCTTTGCAATCCAATAGTAATTTTCGGTTGATTCATATCTCCTCCCTAATGTCGGAAAATAATAATCTGCAAACCATATATAAAATCACCATACTTTGGTACCAAATATAATTTATTAATGGTGATTTATATCCGACATATGTATACCCAATCGTCATTGGGAGCCCAATTAGGGTGGCATAATGGGGGACTTATATCGCACACCCAAATATACTTTAATTTACTAAACATTGGGCTTATGTCAATGTTAGGGAGATAGAATTAATGACAATCGGTCGGCTTTATTTTCATAAGCGTTGCTACATAACATGTCCCCAAAATGATGTAGGTAACTTTGACCTTATCAATCCTGCGTGCAATTTAATTATTACTTATTTTGGCATATATTTTGGCCAGGCCTGGCTTGCACGCGATTGACACTATCCAATCTTATTTTCTTTATTGGATGTCATTGTGCTCACATTTAATTATAAGCAACGCATATAGATTCATTTGAATTTGAATTTCCAATAATTCACCTCAGCATGATGCTTTTAGGAGGATGCCTAAGCTGATCGTGCCAAGTAAGAAAATTATGAGTAGACTTCAGGTCTACCACATGATATATTTCAACGCTACTCAGCTTTAATTTGTATGGTATATGCCAGAGGATATTGATGCAATTTTCTTTTAATTTCTTTGCATCATAATCTGAGTAATCAAGAAATAATGTTATTGCCTCATTCTGTATTTTATAGTGATGAATTTTTCCGAATATCACTGAAGCTTAGTAAGCTCTTTCGAGATTTTCTCGAGAATAGTGCATATTCAAGCACAATTTTTCTTCTCCTTCAGGAGATGTACAATCTCATCCAGAGTTCTTTTAAACTTCCACTGATTTTATTAGCAGTGAGTTTTTCCTTTTTCAGTTGGGATAATAGCTTTTGCTTTTCAATACAACGTGCATAGTTGCACCGTGGATGAGGCAGATATCATCCTCGGCTTCATTTTATTTTGGCATCCATTTATCTTTCCAAGAAGGCAGGCACGAGTGTATAATTTATATATACAAAAGAATATTCAAATCACAAGGGGATTATAATGGGGAGTAAATGCATGAATTTTCATTTCATTTGGCACTAATATTGTGCTCAATGAGTTTATTTAAGCCAATGTGTGTGATATCATATTTCACTTTATTATCACATCAATCATCGTGATCAATACGATTTATTTCAACCTTAGGGCCTTTCATTTTTCCTTCCTTTTAGAGGATTCATATAAATAAGCCACATGTCTAGCCAAATGACATTTACATGTCTAAAGAATTTTGATATAACAATAAATTTAATTCATGGTATTAAACCTCCATTGGGTTTATAAAGGCCTCGTCATCATATGGACAATTTATTTATAATTCCGGGGAGTTCATATTTTCATTTTGCCAATTATATCTCAACCCGATTCAATTGTCGATCACGATTTCAATAATATTTTGCCTTTTGGCATAGTCTTAATCATGCCCTGGATTTTTACATACATCATCCACATTCTATTCATGGAATGACAATCACCTTTGGGCCCAAATTCATAATTTTCAACAATACTTCATTGCTTTATCTAGTAAAAGAAATGACAATATGAGGTGTCCGTAAATTTTTCACATTTTAGTGGATTTTCAGTAGTCTTTTCAATATATAGGCATGATAGCCTTTCTATACCACTTTTGGGTATTTCAAAATTCCTCCGGTTTTACCAAGTTCATATATACCCTCTTTTGGGGTTTACCCTCATTTTGGGTTTGCAGCATTTCGTCTTTATTCGATGATTTGATTCGTGCCATAATTCATTTGATTCCGCCAGTATTGGGCAATAATTCGAATCTCTTTCTCAATCCCGGTGAGATGTTATTTTCCTTGGCATATTGAGGCCAATTCCATTTTTGCTCGATTGACCCAAATTATGTGTATAGGGATAAAACCCCAATTCTGTAAGGTTAGTCGTAGAAATAAAATTGAAATTATAAATAAATAAATATTACCTCCAACGATAATCTTTATAGATTTGAAACTTCCTCCGGCAGCACTTCCATAGAGCTATTCGTGCTGATAACGTGATTTATATAGCACAATTGAAAGAGGATACATAAAATAAATGAATTTGAGATCAAAGATTTGGTAAAACCAAATTATGCCTTGGTGTACAAATTGGGTGAACCAACTACTCCGAAATGTCTTAAATAAATTTCGAAAAGGCTTATCCGCTAAATGCTTTAATGCTCGGCCGAGCTCTTGAACATATAAAGGATCCTTTTACACCAATATGTGAAAATGGATAAATATTTTTTTTCCAAAATGGACAATATCTTAGCGGATTTATTCACCAAGGCATTGCCGACTGCAATATTGAAAATTTGGTAAAGATAATATAAATGCAGCGGCTACAAGATCTCAAATAGAACTTAAATCAGGGGGAGAAACACTAAAATATCTCAAATGAAATCCAAATCAAGGGGAGAAATTGAACACAAGAATATTGTACTCTTTTTCCTTCACTAGGATTTTTTCCCACAGGGTTTTTTCCTAGTAAGGTTTTAACGAGGCATATTCTTTGTGTTATGGACATGCAAGGGGGAGTGTTACGTGGCAATTAAATTTTAGTGCATGTCCACCACTATGAATTGTGTAATGACAAGTATCATTACATGTCAATATGCTATGAATTTGGGGATGAGTAATCATGCTTATATCTCCCTATATTTAGCAGCCCTGTAATGTAATGAAAGTGGCGATTTTTGATCTCTATTCAATCTTAATCCATTTTCTACCTTATTGTTCATGTTCTAGTATTCAACTTCTCTCAACTTATGAATCCACACACGGCTTATATATACATATATAATTCTCGATCCAAGGATACTAGATATGGTTAAACCATTCATTCATTCGCTCCAATATGTAACTAAGCTAATAGGTCATATTCACAACAATGTGCCAAAATCATTGAGTTAAATGATTATTATTATTATTATTATTATTATTATTATTATTACTATTTAATTTAATTAAATTTATTTATTATTATTTAATTAATTAACTGAAAATGATTCTATTTTATTAATATTAATTGTATACTACTTCCGCCCTTTTTTTTTAAAGGTTACACTTCTCATTTGCACGTATGCCAATGCACAATTTCAACGATTAATAACTCAAATTCGCTACAAGTAAAAATTCTAAAAATTTGACATTTAAAAACTACAAGATGAGACGAATCCAACAAGATCTCACTTGGCTATATTGTCTTCTATAACTATAACAAAAATAGAAGTCAAATTGCTACAATGAACAGTAAAAAAGTCAAAATGTAACCTTTAAAAAAATGGAGGGAGTATTTTTTTTACTATTATTTTTAAAATTATCATTGTAAATATTATTAGTATTTCATTTATTAATGTTTTTTTATCTATTTATAATTTTTTTATTATTAAAAAAGAAACGTTAAATATAAAAAATGAAGAATATTCTTCTCCAATTAAAATTCATTGACTTTTTCATTGACTTAAGCCATCTGAAATGACTTTTTACATAATTGAATTTTGAACTAGGGGAATTAAGTTAATTAATTAAATGATTTCAATTTTTAATTAATAATATTATTAATTAATTAATAATAATAATAATAATAGTAATTTTTTTTAAAAAAAAACTTAATGGTTGAAGTATTTAATTTATTCAGATCAAGTGAAAAAGTGGTGTTACCAACATATGTAAGAGGTACACCCCATTTGGTTATATAAAATTATAAATAATCTGTTTGATATTAATTCTTCTTTTTCATATTTTCAGCATGCATCATTTGGGAGCTTCTCAAGGTTACCAACAAGCTGACTTTGGTTTTCATATGAAGGTGTCTACCATTCTAGTATATATTTTCTGGTTATTTATCAGTACTATGCCCAATAAAACAGTATGTCCCTAGTTCCCCCACATTTCTGTGCTAATTATACAATATACAGTGTATTATTATTATTATTATTATTATTATTATTATTATTATTATTATTATTATTATTATTATTATCCTTTTGGCATCCGTCTTTACGCCTTTTGCTAGTTATCTTGGTATGCCCCTTATGGACGAAGTAATAAATTGGAAATTTTAATTCACTCATAGCATGACAAATTTGCATGTTTTTTTAACTATTTAGATTTGTTTTTCATAATCCATCTCTATCATGCTCCAATCAATATTTTTTGTGTCTCTTATGGAATCAATAAAATGTAGTCATGGAGATAACCCCTCACCAGTGGCATGCATTATTTCTCCAAGTTAACTAAAACAATATGTTACTGTCCCCTGCAATTAGGGACGCATTTTTGGACAATTTGGCTTTGATGGTGCTTACTAATTATTTATATCCTTTTGTACTAAACCACCTTTTCAGTTAAAACCACATAGGTTATGTGATTCCATTTCAGACTCTTTTTTTACATGTTCTAGTAAATTTAGTTTTCCTTCTATTTGAAAAAAATAGACCTTCATGGGACACTTTTCAAACACTTTGGTTTAATGTTTCATAGTAATAATTGATACCCTATGTGCCACCTTTTCTTTTTGGCGGAACAGCATAGGAGTTGTGACTTGTGACTCCATTCTGAACTCCTTTATTTTTGTATGAACATTGTTGTAGTTTATTTTACTTCCAATTCTTGTTGCTCTGGTATGTTAAAAAATGGGTCCTGATGAAATTTGCCTTTTCATGTTTATTTCATGGGTGCACTGCCATCGCTCATCGCCCTCCTTGAGAAATTGTCCACTGCTTTCCATCCTTGCCCCAGCTCTTCATCAGCTTCAATCTTTTCAGAATAATGACTAATATTTGAATTTTCTCTAGATGCAAGAGTTACGTGCGTTTTCATATTTCATCCACTATGATTGATTAGTCTTTATGTTTTTAAAGCTAGTTGTGGTTACAGTGTAAATTTAGCACAACCTCCACCTTAACTTCCCAATGGGGCAGCCCCAAATATGTGTGGAATAGTCACTATAAACAGTGATCACTCCTCCTCTGTCTCCACCGCTGCTGGCTTCAGCGATGAATGGTAAAAGTACACCCACAATTGTTCATGATTCATCAACACTTTCTTGTCCTTCTTGTTCAATTCAAGATGGTGATTGGGGAATAAGAGAGGGTGTAAGATGCCCTATTGTTAATGATTGAGGTTTGATTTGTTTTGGCAATTGGTCCCTCTTCACCTCCTTTTTAGGGTTTAATGGAATCGAGGCTCATAACTTTGCTCTAAATCCTCATGCGGTATAAATTATAATCCTTCAATGGGGGAAATCTAATAGTCCCCCGAGGTTTATCCCGTCCCAACAAGCTAGTTCATTCAGTTTAATCCTATGGCTTCTTGATTTTCATCTCATAGTATTTTAGTTTCTGTGTAATCAGGTGAAAGTTGCAATTGAGGAAAATTAGACTTCACAGAGTTAATTATATTTACTCTATTTGGTCTCCGTTACTCTTCTTCATCATGTTCACAGTATTTCTTACAGGAGTAGTGTTCACTGACCTAATATAAAGTGGGCCAAAATGAATATCAACTCCAAGACCAAGAGGTAGAGTAATTGATCCATTCTGTTTTCAACCCAATATGATATGATACCGAGTACTAGTATAATTTTCTCTTGCCATGTGTTTATATGTTGACATTTTGATTGTTCACCAAACTTTCATTTCCCAATAAATAACAATTCTTGCAATCTTCCTTTTGGGTTCATCGTTAAAACTGTAGTTTATTGGGAATTAATAAACTCCAAAGTGCAGCCAGTTGGTATTTGCAATTCTTCTGATTGATGGAAATATGCAATTTGCTCCAATTATGCCTTATCATTTTTGTTTACTTTTGTTTTCCTGCTGTAGAAACTCGGCTGTTGTGCTCTTGATCTTGGCTTGGTGGTAATGCATGTACATGTTGGCCTTGTTGGATGAGCTGGCTATGGTGGTTTGGTTCCTCGGGTTTGTATAGCACCATCACAGTTTGTTTAATGGTCCTCTTCCCTATTGCGTCTCATGCGCATTGGTTTTGATTTTCTGCATCATATCCTCCACTCGGATCTTGCTGTTTGTGAGTCTTATTGTAGGTATCGTGCACTGGTAATGTTGGCGACCCACGCCATAGTCTGTAGTACCCATCGAATGGATGTGGTTATGGTGAGCTCTTTGTTTATTTTGCCACCTAGGCCATCCTCTCGAGGGCTTAGTAAAGGCTTTGCATTCGATCATTTATTCGTTCTCTCTGTTTTCTTGACATACTTGTCCAGCGGATAAATGATTACTTAATCACATAGCGAACAACTCTACTCTTTGATAGATTGGACAGAGGGTAGTTTTGTGTGATCATTTATGTAAATTAACACATTGTTCAAAAAACCTTAGGCTGTTTTTGGGGTAAAAAGTGCCACGCAAAAACTTAATTGCAAAAAACAAGGAAAGATGGTTTATGCTTAAAAACACCACAGAGCCCAATCTGGATTATATGTAAAAATACTCTCATTGTTCAAAAAATTCTCGAGTTTTTTTATATTCGAAATGGATAAAGGCTCTTAAAGTCGAGATTGATTGGGATGGGTTTAATAAGTACTCCAGCTCTCAGATAAGCCTCAAACACTGCAGCCCAATGTAACAGTAGTAGACAAAAAACATAAAAATAACAGGAACTTCAATTCTAAGTCAATACTTTTGGTATTTCAGATAAGCATAAAATGGAAATTGGTCAAAATTCAAATCAGGCACACCCATACTAATTTCCAACAAAATACCAAAATGGTGGATCCAGACAACAATCATAGGAGTAGTACGTTAAATTACATTGGAAGCAAGCCAAGTGAGCTTTTTGATCATCTCTTTATCTTTATTTTCTTTTGTTATGTTTTCCTTAACTTGTTGAACAAATAACCAACAAACTCCCACCACTCCCACTACTGCACTGCACCTAATTTGCCTGCAGACTGCTGCTTCAACTCAAAGATAAGGAAAGCCCACCAGCCATCATTTTCCAGGTACCCAAAATTCCATTCACAAACCTTACATCATTAGCATAAATAAATACATACATAAAATGTAGGGTATTGCATTGTACAAGATACATATATTCAGAGTACATGTAAGAAAACCAGGCCAAAGTAAGCTTGAATGACTACTGCCAGGTTCATCAAGTGTGTAACCGTAGGCGATGGTGCCGTAGGGAAGACTTGCATGCTCATTTCTTACACCAGCAATACCTTCCCAACGGTATAGTATTCAAAGTTGGTTCATTTTTGTAGTAAACATTGTTTAATTCTGGTTGATGATTGTTTAAATTAATTAGGATTATGTTCCGACGGTATTCGACAACTTTAGTGCTAATGTCGTGGTGGATGGAAGCACAGTGAACATAGGCCTCTGGGATACTGCAGGTGATTGTTTTTATTGGTAGTTTTATTATTGTTATTACTTGTTTTAACTTTGGGAGACTTCAGGACAGGAAGATTACAATAGGCTAAGGCCTTTGAGTTACAGAGGAGCTGATGTGTTTTTGTTAGCCTTTTCTCTCATCAGCAAAGCCAGCTATGAGAATATATACAAGAAGGTGTTTTTATTTGCTTTCATTTACACAATTTCTTTATTAATTACATCATCTTTTTTTTTTTTCCATTCAGCTGTATAATTAATCATTCAGTTATTCATTTAATTTTTTGACCACAGTGGATTCCTGAATTGAGACACTATTCTCCAAACGTGCCTATTGTACTTGTGGGAACCAAACTAGGTGTGTTTATATAAGTTTACTGTCAATTAAATTCACTGATTAATTATTCAAATATCAACAATTCCACAAACTATAACAGACTTGAGAGATGACAAGCAATACTCGAGTGATCATCCCGGTGCAGTCCCTATAACCACTGTCCAGGTAATTAATTTAATACTCCATATAGTATAAATTAATTTGCATAGAGAAGTACTAGTACTCCTACTCCTACTTTATAAATAAATGTTTGAACATATATATATGAGCAGGGAGAGGAATTGAGGAAGATGATTGGAGCAGTGGCTTATATTGAATGCAGTGCCAAGACTCAACAGGTTAATAGTAGTTATTGTAACAATTTTATTTTATTTTATTTTGTAAATAAATAAAGCATGATTTCTGGTTGTTAGTGATTTTTGGGTTTGTTTGATGATTCCAGAATGTGAAGCAAGTGTTTGATACTGCAATAAAAGTGGTATTGCGACCCCCAAAACTGAAGAAAAAGAAGAACAAGTCCAAGTCCAGAATATGCACTTTCCTTTGAAATATAATATACCACTTTTTTCTTTTCTTTTTTTTTTGGGGTCCAAATATCATCATTTCCTATTTCCTCATACTTTTATTATTCTATGAGTACCAAAATTAAATATATTAGATTTCATAATGACATGTCATCATATCTGATGGGGTAATGTTACATCTGCAGATTAATTAGTTTTCTTGTTCTCACTTTACAAATTTTGTTTATGTATTTTCGAGCTGCGCCTACAGCTCCACTCATCAATTACATGAAGTACGTATTAGTATTAGTTGTCATCTACTCGTCTCAATTACATACTTCATATAATACTCGTTATGGATGAGTATATGTCTCTCTGTAATGGTACTAATAGCCACATCTCAAATAATTCAATTTCCCAGGAAGAAAGAAATACTACCTTAAATATTACTACTGTATTACTTATAAATTATTACTAAGACATGTAAGTAAATATGTATCCGTGTTGTGCGGATCGTGACAGGCACATATTTATTAGTTATTAGAAGTAGCAGTAGTACATTGCAAACAATTACTACTACATTTAATTCATACTGTATATATATTGGGATAATTAAACTAAACTGATTCTGAAATGCACTAGTCTTAAATTTCAGTGCCACGCCCAGTTTTATTTCCTTATTTTTGGTTTTGGAACAAAATGTTGCACTGGGGATGAGGACTTGTTTATGTAGCAATGTCCCAGTCTTTTAATCTTATGATCGAAGATTCGATTTCTCATTGGGTCCTCTATCCCTTACTTTATCTTTTTATAATTTGTATGGTGCGGCACCTACCATCTATTTCTTTGTTTTGGTCTTCAAAAAAATCCACTATTATATTGGATCACTGCAACCTAAAATATCGTCTCTAGTCTCTATGTACATGAGTTATGAGTAACACCTTTTTTAATGGGTAGGGTTACGGTGCAACTAGAATTTCCATGTACATCTAGAGTTTAGGGGTGATCGAGTATCGAGTATTGAGCCTGAACAGTAACAAAATTTAATGTTCTAGTCCGAATTTAACTAAACTAGATAGTACTCCCTCCTTTTTTTTAAAGGTTACACTTGGTATTGGCATGGGATTTAAAGAACATTTTTAAAAGTGCTTTAGTTGAATCCTAACAAGTAATTAAAGAAATAAACTAAAATGAGGTACTTTGACTTTTGTCCATCTGTTTCAAATATTGGAGGGAGGTTAAACTTTTTCAAATTTTAAAACTTTCATTAACTTTAAAAATATTCTAAATCTAGTAATGTAACACTTATTTTAAAACAACTATAAAATGAAAAGTATAACCTTTAAAAAAATGGAGGGAGTATATAATTTGAATTTAAATTGGTAGTTTTACTTATTATGCTGCAAAATATAAGTTTGCTAAGCTTGATAAAGTTTAAATTGTGTCTAATAGTTTTTTATTTTTATATTTTTAAAATTTAATGATTTAATCGAGTATCGAGTCGAGTTTTCCTCACCCCTAAATTCTAGACGACAAATCCTAACCATCGAATGCAATCTAACGGTTCTAATATAATAGGGGTATAATGGTAAAAGTATCCAACTGTTAATTTAATTGCCTTATTTATATCATTAAAAAGATCATTTGTATCCTTAAATAATACTCCTATATTGTATCCTTAAATATATTAACATAAAATTATAAATATTAAACACTATGCATAAAATAGAATGTTAAAGATAATGACGCTGTTGAAAGTAATAAAATTATACTGCTGAATATAATGATGTCGTTTAAATGTATAAGCTTTCGTCTCTGAAATGTAAATGTCATGGTCGCTGAAATGTATATGCATCGGGATATTACAATAAACAAGTCGCTGAAATATATATTTGTCAGTCGCTGAAATGTATATGACATGGTCGCAGAAATATATCACTACAAGAAAATTTCATTTTACCAACCCAAAATGGGGTCAGTAAATCGATGGTAGATAATCTGGCACCGACCAAAGATTCTGGGGGTCGGAAGATTACCGACCCCATTATCGATCCCATATGGGTCGGTAAAATTACCGACCCTATTACCGACCAACATTGGGGTCGGTAAGCGAGGTCTAGGGACCTCGGGGACCCGAGATTACCGACCCCAAAATGGGGTCAGTAAATTTCTTATATGAAATAAAATGTGCTTAGGAGAGCTCGAACCCACAACCTCGCATCACTTAGCCACAACTCTAACCAGCTGGGCTAGCCCTTTGCACCACCAATAGAAACCTGCCACGTGTCATATATATTAATTCCTCCCCAAATGCTGAAGAAGGGATTCGAACTCAGGTGAAGTAATAAAATTATGCCGCTGAAATAAATATAATGATGCCGCTGAAATGTATAAGCTTTCGTTGCTGAAATGTAAATGTCATGGTCGCTGAAATGTATATGCATCGGGACATTACAATAAACAAGTAGCTGAAATATATATTTGTCAGTCGCTGAAATGTATATGACATAGTCGCTGAAATATATGTGCTTCTGTCGCTGAAATATATACTCTTCTATCGCTGAAATGTTTTCCTAACATAGTCCGCACTTGACAATTCACTAATAGTTGTCTTGTATTGTCTTGTGATGTTACAATAAACAACTCGTTGAAATATATATATATATATATATTATATATATATATATATATATTTGTCCATCGTTGAAATATAGGAGTATAAGCTTCCGTCGCTGAAATACATTGGCTTCTGTCGGTGAAATATATAGTCTTTTGTCGCTGAAATATAAGTGCATGCTTTGCATTCCATAGTGCTTCATATTTTGAGAAAATATTAAATTGACTATTTTACACTTAAAGTTAATTTGAACCATTGAAATTTTAATATCATGAATGGCTTGAATGTACCGCAGTACATCAAGATAAATGGGCCGCAGCAACCTAACAACTCCGTTTTTTAATACTCATTAGTTAATCATTTTTTAATTTTTTTTTTAAATATTTTTACTCTGATTAAGATTGTTCATAAAGTTATTGAAACACACACCGTATAAACAAATATACTTCAAAATTAATTATATTCCAACAGAGAGGATATATATATATACTAGAAATCGTCCATTGACGCGCGCTATGCTGCGCGTGCCAGTAGGAAGAAAACATGTTGAAGTGTGTGATGGTACGATATTGAAAAATTGTGTAATTTATAAGCAAAACTGATGCACAATGTCAAGAAAAACATGGAATGAATAGGCTGTGTGAAGCTCAATTTGCCTGGCTTTCTAGAGTGAATTAAGCATTAAGTTAAGCAATGGATAGATGAAATGAAGCTAAATCTATAAAACCATAAGGTATTTGCAAGAAAACGCCTTCCTAAATCTTTCCTGGTAGCATGGATTTCTTATAACCACAATTCATTAGTCATGAAGATCATGCCATAAAAATGAACATACTACATACTGGTGATAAGCATTTGCACAAGCCATGTTCTAAATCAGAGCAAACGTCATTTATGGTTCAATCATCTTGCCGAAAAAAGTGAATTCCATAGAGGTTTCCTGTGCGTGCTTTAGTTCTTTGGCTTCATTACTTCCATCTGCAGCCAATTTACATTTTAGAGTAATAGTTCTGAGTTTAAATACCGTATTAAAAGGGAATCCATTAGAAAGGTACCACAAAAATAAATTAGACTAATGAGAGAACAAATTATTGAAAGGAATTGAAACAATTTAAGAACTTATCCCCAAACTAAATTATACCCATTGCCGCCAGTCACGGTTACCAAGTTCCCCACCACCACCGCCACTCCATTCCACTGTAACAGATGACATAAATTGAACATCTCTACTTGACACCCAGTCATTTCAACTCTAATTACATTAGGCAAAATCCAATCAAAGTTAGAGAACAACATGGCTAGTGGGAGCTCTCTGCAAGCCCAGATGATATTCCAAGGAAAATCCTCCTTCCACCACCGGAAGGAAGGTTTCAAAAATATTCCCCTTGCTTGAAGCTATAAACAAATGTGATAGTTTTAGAGTTCAACAATGCAAACAGTATTAGTTAATCTAAAATCCACCAATAAATTCCCCATACATGATACAACCTTTCATTAGATGTTTGGTTAAATCCTAAAAATCACGTGTCAGCTTATAAGCTCAGACTAACAAGTTCAAAGAATGCAATGTGAATCATAATTCATGAAATGGAGAATGCAAAGGCAAGAATTAAAATATTACATACTCATAAATAAACCAGCTAATCAACTTAAAACCTGAGAGCCAATTAAATAAATGCAAATTTGAAACCTCAACAACCTTAATCAAACAAAGAATGATATCCTAATTTTGTTCACAGACACTGCATATTGGTAGTTATTGATTGTTTAGTCTAAAGTGAGTAAAATTTTACCGACCTTGATGTACAGCTCCACCAAGGAATGGAAAAGATTGTGAGCAAGGATTAGTAAACTGGAAGGTATGTTTGTTTTTGCAGACCTGTGCCATAAACCGGGGAAGCATGGGAGCACTTGGGAGCCAGTTGATTCGATTGCTTGAGCAGGAATTGCAAGAAATGCAAATTGAATTTCAATATTGACCTGAACATGTCAAACCAACAGCAGCATACAATCTCAGAAAATAAGTTTGTTAATATCTATGTCATAAATAGAGATCTCATCAATTACTAACTCAATAATTGCATCTGGGAACTACCTGGACCACAAAATACAATGAATAGACAATTTCATCTGATAGACACAAGTATGAAGTTCCATTTCTCAAAAAAAAAGTTTTATCAACAGGCTCTCCAAGCACCTCTCCTTCGGAGCAGGAGCTGGTGCAAGGTGAAACAATTATAACTGTGCTAGTTTAATACTACCATTTTCCACACAAAATCGAGTCCTGTTGAATTACTGAAAACAAACAATCACTCTATTAGCCCTGGTTCCTAGGGTTACACGTTACAGAACCAATATATGCATTCAAACAAACAATCACTCTAAAGTTCTCTGATATTTTCGTCTAAGCGAGATCTATATAGACAAGATTCCCAAAATCAGGACTATAAATGCTCCCACACATAGGCCAATTAGTACCCATAGCTTGAAACCAGTGAACCACCATATTTCTTCGATAACTGTGTTTAAACTATCCGACATCATTTTCTGTTTTCTCAGTCCCACAAAGAAGCACTCCTTAACCTTAACTTCAAAACTTCAAATAAGTACTAATTTATCGAATCCTGAATTCCCTCTACACATTATCAGAAAGCACCAGATATCAATGTACATACTCGATGTAGACAATCGGACGTAGAAACTTCTTTCTTTAACTAATGTTGTATCCGCGACAGAAAGGCTGCTCCAAAGTGGAACTGGATTTATGAAATCTATGATGTCCCTTTTATAGAGTAATTATTTAAAAACCAAAAGCATAAAGCACGAATTGCAAACAAAGCAATGAGAGGATAAATTAAAGCAATTCTCATTTCTGTGCTTGACAGGAAATACACTGACACCAAATGTAAGGAAAGACCAAAAACCTAGAAAAAATGGAACCTTTTTCTATGAGCAATGCAATTAAGAATCGTTAAATAAATCATAATCTATCAAGAAATTAGGGCAAAATCAAGAAACCCTTGATTTCAAATCCAAGCAAGAGAAACAACTTGAATCCAAAGCTCTTACTTTTGGAAGAGAGTTATAGTTAACCTTCTCAAAGTTGGTTGCAAACTGCGGGGAAATATATCATCTATCAATCTGTACACAATATGACAATAACAATGAACATTTCACAGATAAACTCATAATCTAAATTGAACAATTTGAGTCTAGATGGTGAAGTGAGAGAGTACAGAGTATGGAGCAGAGTACTTCAAGTACAGAGTACAGACCTCCATTCCTTCTTCAATTTCAATCGGGTTACAAAGGAAGAAGATGAGTCAATAGACAAGACACCATCTGGTCCAAGCTTGTCAACAGCTTCAGAAATCATCTGGCCAATGCTATCATCATTCCCAACAGAGATTGATTCAATGGCGGCAAATTATATTGTCAGTATAACTAAATCAAAAATGTATTGTGCAGCCTATTCAGGTCCAAGAAACTAAACATGTTGAATCATGGAAATTGCATGTAATAAAGACACTAATTTTCATATCTTCACCCTTAATAGGCCTAGCTTTCTTTTCAAGCTCTTCAACCAATTTGAGCACAGTTTAATCGACATCCCTTTTTAAGGGACACAGGATTGGCACCAGAGGTAACACTCAGGAGGCCAAGTTTGATAATCTCATGGGCAAGAACGGATGCAGTAGATGTCTCATCACCAGCAGAGTCATTGTTTTGCTAGCAACCTTCACCCATGATTCAAGGTTCAGATTTAACCGTTAAGTATTAAGGCACCTAAAAAAAATTACCGTGTATGATTTTTGTGAGTAATGAAGAAAGCACTATACTAACCTCCCTAATCAAAGCAGCAACAGCATTATCCATGGGATTAGACAACTCTATACCCTGTGCAATTGTGACACCATCATTGACAAGTTTTGGGACCCATATTCATCCATACAACATTCCGTCATACACATTTTTACACAAATTAAGCCATATGCAAATTATACAAATGATCACCCCATTAATGTGTTTATGGCCACCAAGATACTATTGTAAATTCCTGTAAACAAAATCGTACAGAATTAAATGACATCATAAATCATGTCTAAGTAAAGCTATTTAATAGATCAAAAACAGGGTTGAAATTATAAAAGACCTATTCAATTGTTTATCTCCCACATCATAAAATCGGAAACTAAGGAAAAATAATGACCATTTAACAGAGCTGCAGTACAAAAATGTAATTATGCCTCAGAAAAAGTGCACCACAGCAAACTCGATAGATAGATAGACAGATACATTGGGACATTTCTTCATGGAAAGATCAATCAATCCTCAGTGTTTGTACTGGAAGTAGCAAAGCTTAAAAAAACCACAAAAATAAAAAAGAATAAAATGGAATTAAAGAATAAAAGAGATCTCACAACTCCACCAGGCTATTTTTCCACTTTATATTCAGGACATAAGAAGCCCTCACCACATGTATTCTCTCATTACATCAAATACAGGATAGCAACCACAAATACAAGGAACCGCACAATGGTAGCCCGTGTCAATGTAGGGGAAGCCAAAGACAGGTTTTTCGCGTACACTTTATAGGCATTTCCAGATTCTTCGTCTTTCACTTTGATGCTTGTTGAACCTGGGATCAATTAACGGCACAAAAATTTTAACCGTAGGTGTTCTTTTTATTGGAAACTAACCGAGAAATGAATTGGTGTGCTTGCAGTCGTACTGTGCCCATCCTATCGTTTGTTTTTCAAGGTCATAAACAATGATCCTGTCTGATAAAGCAAGATCTGAATGCAAAACATTAACAGAATTTCAGTCATTGAATAAATTGTCCATTCCTCTGCTAAAAGGTAAAGCCAAACTTGGGAATGTACCTCCGAGCAGGGTCATTTCCTGTCCATCTTTAGTCTGCATTCCACTGTTTTGCCAACCGATGCAATATTCACCATCCTGAAAATTAAAGTTGCTCCTAAAATGACTACATGAGGATGTATTGAATGTTCCCAATAATGAAAAAATACAAATGCCAATGGTGAAATAAAACATCCAACATCAGGGAAAGAGTTTCAAGATAGATGAGATAGATGAATAAAGATGCAACAGAAAGGCGCAGAGGATATGTAGAAATAAATCATAGGAGTATTTACTTACACCAACTTCAAAGAGATAATCATGGGGATAAACTGGCAAGTCAAGTGAATTCTCTAAAGTAAATTTAACAACTGGGAATCCATCGTCGACACTGCAAAAAATAAGCCAAACCAGCAATCATTAGATCTTTTTTTTCCATAAAAGATGAATTCCATATAAGGCACATACTTTTTCATTAGGCACAAAGTATTTAGCACCAAGGACTCAGAATTATCTTGCATTACACTTACTTTCCATTGTATACAAAGTATTTGAACTGATCCTCTATGAGATAAATTTTCAAGCCTGGTTGTTTCGACATCATTCAAAGATACATAGGCAAAAGTAGATGGTAAGTGGTGAGCATTATGGTTGCAAGAGCTATGATACATATGGATTCATCGCATACCTGCTCAAGTACTTGAGTATAAATATCATTCGGAAGATAGGCCAAAGTTGTACCGCTATCAAGTACGGCTTTGTTAGTGGGTCAAAGGCCGAAAAAGTACCATGGAAGTTTTAATTTAGCACCACCCACCTCTATCGAGTTTAGTTCTGCATTGTAATGTCCCATACACATGATCTTTGCAGTCTTACTTAGAATCAAACTATGCATATCTAACTTGACAATTATATTTATACCCTAAAATTAGAATAAATGCTAACATAGAAACAAGTAGAGAAATTAGTAAGATATGGTTGCTTAATTTCAGTAATCCAAGAATTATGGATGGGGCCTAGACTGAGACAGCATCAGCAAGCTTATGAATGCCAGCCTGCATTGTAGCCCTTGATTTCTGGTCAAAAGCGATACCCTTAGCATTAGCCCTCACCACACACCTGTTCTTGACTTGCTTCTGCCCGAATATCTAGCCGCGCTGTAACTGATTCACTCTCCTATTATGCAATCCTCCCTACAACAAAAAGTCGTATAAATTATAATCATTAAAAAGAGCAACAGACAGCCTGAAAGGCTAAAACCCAGCAGAATTATCTAACCCTTAATTGAAAATGAATAGCTAGTACTTTTTTTTTTAATGTGAATGGATGATACAGGAAGTAGAGATGGCCTTAGCTGAAGCCATTTTTTGTGTCGAATGGTAGTGAGCCCTGGAGAGGTTTTCCGGTGAGGGCGGCGCCGGTGCGTTCCGTGAAGAAGAAATAGAACCCAAATTTCATCCAAATTGTAGGTCTCCCCTCCACCCGCGCGGCTCCCTCAAGCGCTGAGGCCGTGGGGTTTGTCGCCTGGCCGCAACTTCCTCGGGGAAGAAGGGCGCCACCATAGGGGATGAAAGAAGGAAGAAAAATGCAACAACAAAGCGTAGGAGGAGAAAAAATAAATGGGAAGAAGCTGACCTGAAAGGACCGCCATCGTAGAGAATAAGGGTCCGGGAAACAAATGGCTTTGATGTGATGAATGGCACTGGTACGGCGACATAAAGAGGAGGATAACAGCAGCAATCTCGGACGGAAACGGAGGGCGACAAACCTAATCTAAAAGTAACCCAAAAAATTCGATCAAGATGAACTAAATGAACCTGAAGAGAAATCATGACCAGAATGAAAGCAATTTGAACAGATGCCAGGCAACGGGAGGGGGAGGGGTGAGACGAGGGTCGTTCAAGAATAAGAGCTAAGGTAGAATCAGAGACGAAATGGAGGGTTTGGAGGCTTCAAGAGACGAAGAAATGTAAAATTGAAGAATAAGGGTAAAACTGGTAGAGGAATCGGCGAAGGAATGTGAAAAGGAAATCAAGGACAAAATAGGAATTACACAATGGGAAATTACTGTTCATAAGAAAAGTCTCACGTATATATACTAGATATATATATATATATATTTAATACTCCTACACTGCACGCACGCTATATATTTTTTAAAAGGGTTTGATACACACATATTTATATGAATATTTACATTTTACAATATTTAGTAAACTCAATCACAAAATGCAGCAATGAATTTACATTTTAAAATACTTAGATAGGTAGAGATTAGAGAATACTGTTGAGGGCATTTAATAAAAGCACGTTTGCATTAACTCAAGGCTGTTCGTTGCCGTATTTCGCGCTTCCAAACGCATACCTTTTTTCATGTGCATGCCTATTCTATTCTATTATTCTTATTATTAACCACGCCATACTCGCTAGAGTAGCCTCTCTGATAATACAAGTATTATACTACTGGTATTTAATTTTATGATATTACTTCTTACTCCGTTTTAAAAAGATAGCTAACGTGTGTGAATTTGACACTATTCACATAAACATTTTAACTTGAAGTTTTATCATTTGTTGATAATGGGGTTGGGTATGTTCCTGGCGGGCCAAACCTTTTTGGGATGGTTAGACCTGTTGGATAGTGGTTTTCTCCTGTTTGTTAGGTTCCCTTGCTTCAGTCTGTTTTGCTTGTATCATTCTGAGCTTATTTTGATATAAAACCGGCTTCGATCATCCCTTTTTCCCGAAAAAAATATAGCAAAGTAAGATTTTGTTAGATTCGTCTCGTCGTGTAGTTTTTAAATATCAAACTTTTAGAATTTTTATATGTACCGAATTTGAGTTATTATAATAAATAAAAATACTCGGTTTGTTTTATTAGAATCTAATCGCATATTTTCAAATATATATTTAAAAAGAAAAATGTTATCAGAACATATAAACAAGCCCCAAAAAATATATATTACTACTATTATTATTAGGGACCGAAGGGGACCATAGAGTCTACACTTTAGGGTTAACTTTAGGGGTAACTTTTATTTATTTATTTTCTTCAAATAGTTAATACATCATACTTTCTTTTTTAAATGCCACGGACCCACATTTCATGCAGTCCAATATACGTTTTTAATCATCAATAACTCAAATTGCATACAAGTAAAAATTACAAAAATTGGATATTTTAAATCTATGCGATAGACGAATCTAACAAGTTCTCACTTGACCATTTTATTTTATATAGTTGTATTAAAAACTCGAATCAAAGTTACTCAATTAACAGTGACAAAACCTCCAATGTGTCACTTATAAAATAACGGAGGAAGTAATATATAACTAAACATGTTTTGGTATTCGATAAGAGGTTTTTAAACTCCAATTGCTGAAGCTAAAAACATGAGGGGAATTTTTTTTTTTTAACTTTCAAAATTTAATATTTAATTCTATCGCAAATTTTGACTCTTAAAATTATTTCAAATAATGTTTATTTAGTTAAAATCCAATTTATTACTAATTAAAAAAACTTTGAACTCATTAAATTCTAAAAGTCTTACAAGCCGGCCAGCCTTAAGGCTAGCTTGCAATGTGTAGGTGTTGCATATCTGCTTTTAATTTGAAGCATGTACCCTGGGCAATAGTTCTGTTTGGTTTTTTTTTTTTTACAAGATATATATAAGTTCAAGTGTCAGCATATATAGGAGTGGTGGACAATGATTGTTCATATTATACAAATTATAAAGTAAAAAGAGAGAATATGGAACCCCAATTATAAAGTTAAAAGTCGGAGAACTTGACAAATAGGTCAGAGTACATGCAATAGCTAGTATTATTGTTTTCAAATTATTTTCAAACATTCTTCTTACAATTAATGGGCAGATCAGTAGATGCATGGGTGGATGGAATATTTTTTTACAATGGTGTCTGTAAGAATACTGAATTACGTACATGCACCAAATACACTAAAAATGCATGGTGCATGATTGCATGTCAAATTGTCAATATATAAATAATATTATCCGCGTTCTTTAATACTCCTACTTGTTTTATTAATCCATTTCATACAATTCAGTACACATTTTCAATCTTTAATAACTCCAATTATATATATATATATATATAAAAGTAAGAGTTATAAAAATTTGATATTCTAAAAATACATATTAGATGAATTCAAAAAAATCTTATTTAATTATATTTTTCTTATTTAATTGTATTAAAAAAATTTGATTAAAGAACAATAATAAACCCCTCCTGCGAATAACAACTAAAAAGGAACTATTATATTATATAAATTTTTTTGTTTACAAGGATGTCATACTTTAATTTGGGTTCTCCCCAATATATATCATCTGGACTGCCCAGCCTGCCAAATATTGTATATAAATTTTTTAGGATTTTCAATATAGGATTATACTATAATACTTGCTGCATCAATTTTTAATTCTAACGTTTATGTAGTAAACATTATTCACAGAGTAATTTTGATTCGAGTTTTTAATATAGTTGCATAAGATAAAATATAGTCAATTGAGATATTGTTAGATTCGTCTTAATTATATCCCAGCCCCGGCCAAACAACACAAAATGAATATACACTAACCAGAAACTATAAGACATGAGACACGTTGTCTATGTAAAATTAGTAAATTGAAAAATGAAGTGAAAGGGTTAAAATGGAAAGTGGGAAAAGTTAGAGTAAGCGGTGAAAGTACAAATGAGTTTTGTTTGCATGAAACATGTAATGTACTCACTCCGTCCCAGCTAACGTGTCTTGTTTGACTTTTTGACACTGTTCATTGTTCTACTTTGACTCAATTTTATTGTATGTATATATTTGGAAAAAATAGTCGAGTTGGATCTTGTTAGAATCGTATAATCATGTAGTTTAGAATATATATTTTACATATTTTTTTGTTGTACACATTTTGAGATATTAGAGATTGAAAAAGTGCATTGGATTGTGTGCAAAAGTGAAACAAGACAAGTTAACTGGGACGGAGGGAGTAGTAATTAAAAAGTGTAGTGTAGTGAAAGAGAAAGATAGGCAGACAGAAGACAGTAGGTTGCCATACATACACAAGAACATATACTACTAATTGAAGGTAAAAGTATTTGACCCAAATCATCAAGTACGTGTTGATGATTCAACGCAGGCCAGTATATATATATACACACATATATATATATGTATGTATGTAATGGAAATTGAAAATTCCAGTCCACATTACAACATCATCTCCATATTTGTAGGAGACAGTTGGGAGCAAAGGGAAGAAGCAAACGCATGAAAGAGGGAATAAAGCTGCTGCTGACATTTTGCATATTTACATTAGTATTACACCAATACATATTTATATATAGATACATGACATACAATTTTATTACTACTACTACTACAGTAAATTAACTACTATATTTCAGCCGACTTAATTGAACTACAGTTTCACATGCATGCTCTAACTTCAGGATAACTGATTTTAGAACTATATATATTGGTTCGATCCCTTCTTGTTAATACGAAGTTATAACAGTAAAAAATTGTGAATGATGGAGTTAAAAAAAAATGTACTACTAGTAGTGATAGTCACATTTTTAACATTTTCCAGCATGGATAATAATGGGTCTGAAACATTTGTGATGGGATTGTGGGTTTTCACCCTTTTCCATGATAGGACTAATTAGGAGAGTAGTACTTCTACTTGTTTTCCTTCTTTCTTTTCTCAAATTTAAAGATTTTAACCTTTTTACCAACTCATCCAACTCACAATTAATTAAAATTAATAGGTACTCCCCATACTACGTACCGTACTACTATTAATTAGTAATTGAAAAGAAAAAGGAAAAAACCTTCCAACTTTCCTCCCTGAAAAAACAAAGGAGGGAGAAGGAGGAGGAGTCAAGGAGTGTCATTAAATACGCATTAAAATTGATCAAACAAACCAAAAATTGAATGCTGCTTAAGAGAAAAGGGTTTGAATTTTGTGTTGGACTTTCTCGAATTTCCATAATACCATCCATCTCTTTAATTTTCTCAAAAACTAGTCAAAGGGATTCATTCATCCCAAGTAAGTTATTAAGTGTATTCGTTTGAGATTTTAATAGATTTTTATGAACTTTAAAAAGTCGGTGGATTTAGAAAGTCTATAGACTCCACGTAGAGTTGACCGATTTGTATAGAGTCTATGAAGAGTCTGACTGATTTTAGAGAGATTTCGTGTAGTTATAATTTTTAAGAAAATCCATTAAAATCTATAAAGAATTAAAATCCATAGAGTGTTGAATACCTCTAGATTTTTAAAGACTTTTTAAAATCTGTATTGAATACCTCTAGATTTTTAAAGACTTTTAAAAAATTTGTATTGAATACATCTAGATTTTTAAAGACCTTTTGAAATCTAGATTGAAAACACCCCAACTTTAAAAATCCAAAAAAATCCTGTAGAATCTCAATACAATACACCCCCTAAATCCCTTGCAATTCGTTGCAGGTGCAACCAGCATCCATCTTAATTCACCTTAATTCTTTTATTTTAACTACTACTCACAATTTACTACTACTAGCTACTAATCATTCATCAGTATTATTATTGAGTCAGCCTGCAGGCCCAGATAAGACTAAGGACGTGTTTGGTTGGCATATTAGTTAGCGAGGAGATTTGAATAAGTTTCAGTAACAGATGAGATGATTGAATACTACTGGTCATCAGCGGAAGCCAAACAACACCGCCACCGCTTTCCCGAATCCCTACACGACCTCCTTGACTTTCAAACATCCTCCTACTATTGCAATAACAATATAGTACTCCCTTCGTCCCATTTCAAGTGTTTTGTTACTGTTGGGCACGGGAATTAAGGTAGAGTTGGTTTGTGAGTATATGGTGGGGTCCACATAGTTGTTGGGGAGAAAATTATTTCTATTTATAGAAAGAAGACATTTGTAATGGGACATCCAAAAATAATAAGTAGGACATTTGAAATGGGACAGAGGAGTAGTATTATTATAATCACATCCACATTACTAGCTACTACTACTACTACATGAGTATACAGTATACTTATAATCTTGTTAACTTCACAGTACAGCATTCACATCTGATGATATCTCCCCCTATTTATTGTCCACTAACCAAACCCAAAATAAAAACCCTCATCAATCACACCCCCCCTCCTTCCATTGAAATCTGCAAACAAGACCGATTATCTGAAACAAAGAGACAAACTTATCAGATATACTTCAACTCTCTCTCTCTCTCTCTGGACTTCAATTCATCAGCTCTGAACCTGCCCACCTTCGTGCATTAAGGGCTGTCGTCTTCTGATCCCTCTGATGAAGATTCTAATATAAGCCCAAGCATGTGCTCCCTCCAATGTTCCCTTTGCTTGGAATTGGTTCGTGCATGAGTGATGAGAGAAAAACAAGTAAACAACTAGCTAGTATTCTTTATTAATTATTACTCCCTCCGTCCCACTTCAGACGTCCTGTTTGACTTTTTGGCACTGTTCATTGTTTAACTTTGACTCAATATTATTGCAAGTAAATATTTAAAAAAAATATTCGAGTTCGGTCTTGTTAGATTCGTCTATTCGTGTAGTTTTAGAATATATATTTCACATAATTTTTTCTTATATATATTTTGAGATATGATCGATTTAAAAAGTGCATTGGATTGTATGCAGAAATCAAACAAGACATCTTAAATGGGACGGAGGGAGTATTATTGTTGAATTGAAGGGCATGGGCTTGGACCTGATGCTGTCCTCTTCTCTCATCTTCTCTCTTTCTTTCACTTTATATTTATTTCTCTTCCCTTTTGGGGCTCTTTCTTTGCAGGCGATTCTTCTTGTGGTTTTTGCCTTTTTCAAAACCCTTGTTTTGCATTTTGGATTAATTTACTCCCCCCAAGTTAATTTCTTTAATTTAGTGGTGCTTAACTGCCTGTTGTTGATTATTAATTGATATCAACACATTGGAATACAGGAGTAGGTGATGTGGAAAGGGCTATAAAGAGGGGAGGATCTGTGGCTGTCTAAAATTCATTCATCATCAGTTGTTATCAATCACTAAAAAGCACAAGACACTACTCCTGTAATTTGGTAGAATCATCATACGTACACTTGTGTTTCCTTCCCAATCATGGCCTCTTCTAACAGACACTGGCCAAGCATGTTCAAATCCAAGCCCTGCAACACTACTGCTCAATGTCACCAATGGCAGCATGACATCAACCCCTCCCTATTACCAACACCTGGTTGCAACTTAAACCCTTATCCCTCACCTGGTAAATACCCTAATTTCAGAAATTAATTGCCTGTTTGTTTTCTCTGTGTACCTAGCTCTATGTTCATGATTTGATGAAATCCATAATTAGGGTCTGGATGTGGTGAGGAGAGGACTCCCGAGCCGAAACCGCGATGGAACCCTAGGCCGGAGCAAATCCGTATACTGGAAGCCATCTTCAACTCAGGAATGGTAAATCCCCCAAGAGAGGAAATCAGAAAAATTAGGGCTCAATTGCAGGAGTTCGGGCAGGTCGGAGATGCCAACGTTTTCTACTGGTTTCAGAACAGGAAATCCAGGAGCAAACATAAGCAACGCCAGCTGCTCCAAAACGCCAAATCCCGATCCCATCAAACCCCCAAAAATCCTCCGGCTGTCGCCACTGCCGCCTTCCTCGCGGCACCATCTCCGTCTTCATCATCCTCCGATAAATCATCCACGAATAATTCAAACGAAAAAGCACTTTCCATCGCTCCATCAGCCAACGTCATCGATTTGCTGAATTCCCCAACTGCTTCTGTTAACCAGCCATTTCTTCAAACTCCCACTGAATTCTTACCCGAACCCTTCTTTTTCCCTGCTGCCGCCGGAGGATCAACTTCCGCCTGTGTATCACCGGGATTTTCCTTCCCCGAGATACCCGGCGTGGAGAATTGCCCCAGCTTTCTCCTCAACGAGCTGATGTTGATGAGCAATATCTCGAAGAAGGACGAACTGGAGAAGATGAAACTGCAGAATCTCAGTTTTGTTCCAACCACAGCTCACCCCACTGTTCCTCAGTACCTCTCCGTTCCATCCAATAATCAAATCCTCCCAGGTAGTTTTAATTTGGCGTTTACGATGTTATTAATTTTTTTAAAAAAAATGTTAGGGTTTTGGGTACATGAACACAAACTTCTATGCTTCAATTCCCCTCATTAATTAGAACAAGAAAAAACTAAATCTTTGCCATAATTGCAATCGCAATCCATGATTAAACAAGGCTATCCCTGTTAAGGAAGTGACTGACTGATATCACTCGCATTGTAGACTTGTAGTCACTCTTTTAGGGCATATGACAAGCGTTAGGGGTGCACAATTATGTCATATTCGGATAGGGACAAGGATGGGTTGCACATTGTCCGTAAATCGTGTTCCTTGTCCCTCATAACGTCTGCATGGATTGACTCATACTAAAATTGCATAATCATCAAATTAAATGTGCCATGGAATTGACGGCGTGTGTATGAGTCGTGCAGGAGTAGGAGAAGTAAGCCCGACAAAGTCGACGGTGTTCATCAACGATGTCTGCTTCGAAGTTGGATTGGGGCTGTTCAATGTGAAGGAGGCGTTTGGCGACGACGCCGTTTTGGTGCAGGCATCCGGGCAGCCTGTGCTGATGAATGATTGGGGAGTGACGCTGCAGCCCCTCCAGCACGGCGCTTTCTATTACCTATTTCGCTCCTTGCCCCCGAATTCGCCCCATGTCCATGACAGGACCATTGATTTGGTATATACATGTCTTCACTATATTGTTCATGTAAATTGATGTTCTTTTTTTTTTTTTTTTTGTACTAATAAATTGATGTTCTTATTTTTGACAGATTTAGGATTCAGATCACTACTGAGAAGGGTTCATCAAGGCCAGAAGCTTCCACATATGAATCGTCTCGTATTAATTAATAAATAAATTAAATTCTAGTTTGTTTAGCTGCTTTCTTGTGTTATAAGTATATATAAATATTTGTATTTTAAAATATAGTGCTCAAACGACTGTTTTCTCCAAAAGGGGGAGCTTCTGGAGAGGACAATTAACTAGTAGTAGTAGTACTGTTAGGAACTGCTTTATGTATCGATATGTCTTTATCTAATTAGTAGTCGAGTCGTACTATTTAAGGAATGATCAGTTGTATCTTCTAATCAAAGAAGTGAATGAATGGTGTCAGAATGTTGAAAAACATTAATGTGTGAACAATGTTCTCGTAGTAATATGTCATAAATACATTGTTTGATTTGATAATTTGGATTTCATCATCATAATTAATGATGCACATGGACAGATTGATTCACTGTAGGAAGATTGTATGTAGATCAGTGTGTTGTCATTCATTCCAAAGGAGAATCGATCACATGTGTTGGTCATTTCAATTCTTTCTCGCAACAGATTCCCTTTATTTGGTGGGATTGGTGTGTTGGGACAACAAAAGTTCGATCTTTTCTTCAATTTATTTGGTTGTATATAGTATTTTTTGTAGATTTGATATCACACACACAAGACACTTTACACTTTTGATATCTAAAAACGATAACCAAAAGCGGAGAGTTGTATAGCTAAAGCTTTCTTTATATTTCTCGCTTTACTTCGCTCTGAGAATTACAACAATCGAAATACCTATTTATAGAAATGAAAACATATAACACACAACGAACATATGCTAAACTGTTCTTGCGGTGGCTTCAATACTTTCGGCGCCGTAGATGAGAAATCAACTCGGATGGCGCCGTACTATTACTTTGATGGCTTCAACAAATACGGCATTTGACGTTTATGCCGTTTTCCAACAAAACTCCCCCGTAAACTTCAAATGCTTCTTCCATCTATCATCCCTATCATTTTCTTGAACTTGTCGAGCAGTACCTTTGGCAATGGCTTTGTAAATATATCTGCCACTTGTTCTTGGCTTGCCACATGCATTAGTTCCACATTTCCGCTTTTCACACGATCTCGGATGAAGTGGAAACGAACATCAATGTGTTTGCTTCTTTCATGATTCACTGGATTCTTCGCCAATTCAATTGCAGATTTGTTGTCTATGTGAATCATTGTTCCGCTTGACTGCTTCATCTCCATCTTGTTTAAAAGATTTCTGAGCCATACAGCATGACATACACACCAAGATGCTGTTACATATTCAGCTTCACATGTTGAGAGCGTCACGATCGGTTGCTTCTTTGAAAGCCAAGTGAAAGCAGTATTTCCCATAAAGAACACGTACCCTGCAGTACTTTTTCGGTCATCAATATCTCCACACCAATCACTGTCAGAGTATCCAATCAGCTTGTAATCTTCTGTCCTCGAGTAGAACAATCCATGTGACGCTGTTCCTTGAATGTACCTGAGGATTCTCTTTAACGCCTTCCAGTGTGAGTAAGTTGGGTTCTCCATGAACCGACTCACAACGCCAACACTTAGTGTAATATCTGGCCTTGTGCATGTAAGGTAGCGAAGGCTTCCAACCAAGCTTCTGTACCTTCCTGGATCAACTTGTTCTCCTTCATCAAACTTTGAAAGTTTTGCTCCAGGTTCCATAGGTGTTGATACAGGGTTGCATTTCTCCATCTTGAATTCTTTCAAGATCTTCTTTGCATATGACTCCTGTGATACAAAGATGCCTCTTTCGGTTTGTCTAACTTCTAGACCAATGAAGAACTTCATCAAGCCTAAATCAGTCATCTCAAACTCCTGTTTCATTCTTCTCTTGAAGTCTTCTATCATCTCATCACTGTTACCCATGAAAATGAGGTCATCAACATAAAGAGCAACAAACAAAATGTTACCTCCATTTTTCTTGATGTAGAGGGCATGCTCGTAGGGACATTGCTCAAACTCATTCTCCTTGAGATATGCATCAATGCGAGTATTCCACGCTCGCGGTGCTTGCTTTAGCCCGTAAAGTGCTTTCTTCAACTTCAACACCTTTGTTTCTCCTCCAAGTTTCAGATAACCTGGTGGTTGCTCAATGTAGACTTCTTCTTCGAGTACACCATTTAAGAACGCTGTCTTGACATCCATTTGGAATATTGGCCATTTGTACTGAGCAGCTTGAGAAATAAGTAGCCGGATTGTCTCCATTCTTGCGACAGGGGCAAAGACTTCATCATAATCGATTCCTTCCTTTTGCCTGTATCCCTTTGCAACAAGCCGAGCTTTGTATCGTTCAATCTCCCCTTGTGCATTAATCTTTTTCTTGTAAACCCATTTCACTCCAATGGCCTGACTTCCTTTGGGCAATTCAGTGAGCTCCCATGTGTTGTTGCGCTGGATTGCTTCAATTTCTTCATCCATGGCTGCCTTCCATTTTTCATCTAGTACGGCATCTTCATACTTGATATTTTCAGAATCTGCCAACAAACATACAAGATGTACCTCTGTAGAGTTGTACAAATCTTGTAGACTTCTCATCCGGGGTTGTCGTGGCTCATCTTCTTCTTCTTCTTCTTCTTCATTTTCTTCAACAATTTCAGGATTTGTTGATAGAACTGTCGGAACAACGGCTGACGATTCTGCGACTTCGTTGGTAACTTCCTTTGAGTTATTCCAGTCCCATTCATTTGCTTCATTCACTCGCACATCTCGACTCGTTATCACCTTCTTGCTTATCGGGTCATACAGCTTATACCCTTTTGTGAGTCCATCATATCCGATAAAAACATATGCTTTGCTTTTATCTTCCAGCTTCATCCTTCGCGGATCTGGTACATGTGCATAGGCTACACTACCGAATATTTTTAGATGAGAGACGGTAGGCTTCTTACCACTCCATGCTTCCAGTGGTGTTCGATTCTTCAACTTCATGTGTGGGCACCGATTCTGTATGTAGACAGCACACATCACAGCTTCTGCCCAGAATTCTTTGGGCATCTTTTTGCTTTTCAGCATCGACCGAACCATATCTAGGATGGTCCTATTCTTCCTTTCAGCTACTCCATTTTGTTGGGGCGAGTATGGTGCTGTCAGAAATCTTCTTATGCCTTCTCGTTCACAGTATTCTCGGAAGGCTGTCGAGGTGTATTCGCCTCCTCTATCAGATCGAATTGCTTTGATGGATCTGCCAGTTTCTTTTTCAACACTCGCCTTGAATATTTTGAACACCTTGAATGCCTCGGATTTTTCCTTCAGCAAATAGACCCACGTCCTTCGAGAGAAATCATCGATGAAGGAGATGAAGTATCTCTTTCCGCTGAAAGATTCGGGAGTAATTGGTCCACATATATCGGTGTGGATCAGCTCAAGCGGATGCTTCGCTTCATATTCGGCCTTCTTTTGAAATGAGGATCTTGTTTGCTTCCCGAGTACACAATCTTCACAAAATTCTCCTCCAAAATCCATGCTAGGCAGTCCTTTCACCATCTTCATCTTCACTAGCTTTTTCAGGCCATCATAATGTAAGTGGCCAAAGCGGTGATGCCATAGCGATGCTTTATCTACTTCTTTGACTTGTAAGCATTTCCCTTGCAAGCTTCGCAGGTTCAACTTGTACATTCGATTTCTCTCCATTTCGACTCGAGCTATCAGACGTCCTTGCTTGTCTTTCAGATGCAGCAACTGATCTTTTAGAAAGGTTGAGTGTCCTTTCTCTGCGAGCTGGCCAAGACTCAAAATGTTGTTTTTGAGGTCTGGGACATAGTAAACATCTTGGATTGTCCCTATCAAGCCATCATTCTGTGTGAAACATATCGTACCTCGGCCTTTGACTTGTACTTTTGATGCATTTCCGAATGATACATGACCATTGTCAACTTTCTGCATTTCTTCGAATAGATGCTCATCATAGCACATGTGGTTGCTTGCTCCAGAATCGAGGTACCAGGATGTGTCATCGTTGACATTGTTGTGCGCCATCATGAGAACACCTCCATTAGCTTTGTCTTCCACGACTAGGTTGGTTGTCTCTTCCACTCGTCTGTTGGCCCGACACTCTTTTGCAAAGTGTCCCATCTTGCCACAATTGTAACAACCCTCGTTGTTGCAGTCGTCAGAATGATGACCATATTTGTGGCACTTTTGGCATTTGACGTTGGAGAAATTTGATCGACCGCCTCTTCCTCGAGCGCGTCCTCTTCCACGCCAGTTTGCTTGGCTTGATTCGAATCTGTCCCTCTGGTACCTTTCATAATTATTGCTTTGGATACCACGACCGTGTCCACGATTTCCACGGTCTTGTCCTCTCCCCCGAAAGTTTCGAGAGTAGAGAACCTTCTCATCTTTAATTGATGCCTTGGTCTGGAGTGCCTGCTCGAGTGACTCATCTTTCTTTTTCTTTTTTCTTTGTTCGTGTGCTTCGAGAGATCCAGCGAGCTCTTCAACAGTGAGCACTTTGAGGTCTTTTGATTCTTCAATCGCACACACAACATTTTCGAAATCATTGGTTAATGATCTTAATATTTTCTCCACAATTCTGGCATCGGACAATTCTTCTCCGTTCCGATTGAGTTGGTTTGCCACGGTCTGGACACGTGTGATGTAGTCGGACACGTTTTCTGACTCCTTCATTTTCATGCTTTCAAGCTCTCCACGAAGGGTTTGGAGACGCACTTGCTTTACCCGGTCGGCTCCTTTGAATGATTTTTCCAGGATGTCCCATGCTTCTTTTGAGGTGGTGGCACCGGATATTTTTTCGAAGCCTGATTCGTCAACGGCTCGGAATAACATGTACAGGGCTCCGCTATCTTTGGACCGCGCATCTTTCAATGCTTTTTGTTCTGCTGCAGTTAATTTCCCGGTATTTTCTGGTTCTACAAAACCATTTTGAACCACGTCCCATGCATCTTGAGCTCCGAGAAGGGCTTTCATTTGAATACTCCATTTCTCGTAATTTGCTTTCGTAAGCTGCGGCAGTGACATCTGTCCCGTCATACTCGCCATTTGACCCACTTTAATTTAATGATTGGGCTCCCAGACTTGATATTTTGCCCACTTTTCAGTTTTCACAATAATATACCTCAATAAATGCTCAATTGCCCAATGACTTGCTCAAGGCTGCTACACGCCACTCACCTTTCTCCAACTTGCCTTGAATTTAATTTTCAACCACCTTCATGTTTCAATTTTAATTGTGCTGCTTCTTCACATGTGTCTCCTGGACACTCTTTTTCTTCAACGTGGTCCACTCCTTTAATACTCCATTTTAGATTGAAAGCAGAGAAGCCAACTCCTGTGTATAAAAAATTGCTTTCAAAATACAGAGGATCTCTCGAGAGACCAACAGATTTGAGATTCTCGTGGGCAGTGACGGCGGAGACCAGCGAGGTGGAGTCTGGACTGGGCGGTGCTGAGCGGCGGCAACGAGAAGAGAGTCCTGCAACGGCAATAAGAAGATACATCAGCGGCTGTTCAAGGTAGTACGCAGGCGGCGCGAATTTGAAGGGGCAGTGTTCGGTGGACGGAGGAGCAGCAACGGGCAGCGGTGTTTGCACGGGGACGGCGGCGGACAGCAGCTCCACGGTGAGTAAATTTAATTCTTTTAATTTGAGTGTTTATACTCAAAATTATTTTTCTCTGAGTTTGGATCACTCAGGCTCTGATACCAATTTGTAGATTTGATATCACACACACAAGACACTTTACACTTTTGATATCTAAAAACGATAACCAAAAGCGGAGAGTTGTATAGCTAAAGCTTTCTTTATATTTCTCGCTTTACTTCGCTCTGAGAATTACAACAATCGAAATACCTATTTATAGAAATGAAAACATATAACAGACAACGAACATATGCTAAACTGTTCTTGCGGTGGCTTCAATACTTTCGGCGCCGTAGATGAGAAATCAACTCGGATGGCGCCGTACTATTACTTTGATGGCTTCAACAAATACGGTATTTGACGTTTATGCCGTTTTCCAACATTTTTCAGACTTCCAGCATTTGGAATAAGCTTTTCTCTATTTACAATTTCATCAAGACAAAGAACATTACAACAAAACTACATAAAGAACCACTGAAGTAGTTTTGAGTTAGGGTTTTTAGGCCGGGTTGAGTGGTGCAGATTGATTACGTGCAAATTGGGTGATAAAAAAAGAAAAAAAGGCGCTGCTTTCTCCAAACAACCCAAACTAGTGATTGATTTGAGAGTTGAGTGACGAGTGACGACTTCGAGACGTCAATAATGTAAGATATACTGCAAAGTTCTCTTCAGAGTCAGATTTGGCATTAGTGCTTTTAGCATGAAACATCACACTGACTGTAGTAATCAAATCCATTTAGTAATAAAAAGTAATCATAATTAGTAATCACACATGTACGCAATCTCAAACAGTTGGTGGGTTTTCCATCTTTTCATGTATGTATACTTCCTCACTCTCACCATTTTTGTTACGGACCCACCCAGCACGTATACCGATACACATTTTTAACGGTTAATAACTTAAATTGTGTACAATCAAAAGTTATAAAAAATTAATTGTCTAAAACTACAAGATTAGACGAATCTAACAAGATCTCATTTGACTATGTTTTTTCTTACATAGCTATGATAAAAATTCAAATCAAAGTTAAACAGTGAATAGTGCTAAAAAAATCATCCATAACAAATATATTGAGACGGAGATGGAGATAGTATTATTTTTATGAGCTGTGAGCATTACAACAGGACACAGCTATACAGGCTATTTACCTAGCAAAAAATACAAAGTGGATATTTGTCTGATGTTTGAAGGTGAGACAAGGAGAAGGGGGGCTTGTTGGGTCCTAATAGGACAACATTCAACGTTAAAACCAAGCCCAGATGGACGTGTGTCTGTTTTAAATTCAATTCCAAAGGGGCTTTAATCTCAGAAGATAGAGATATATCACCTCACGTCATCATGGTCAACAGTAGAGATTCCATTCCACACACACACACCGGCCACCTCATTTCTGTGGAGTCATTTCATTCATTGGCATTTGCTCCACCCTTCATTTTTACTTGATGATTCAGACATATACTACATTCCTAAAATTTGCTTATTTGAATATGATTAATTAGGTTTTGGATATTATTAATCATTATCTTATCATACAAATGGGATGTTTGGGAGTCAGCAGATCCACTAACAGATAGCAGATTCGGAGAGAGAACTGTGAGAGGATATGCTCTTTCAATATGATATATGCTACCAAATATGCTTGCTCCCAAACATACTCAAAGTCTCTACAAGAAAAAAAAAATCTGAATTCGGTAATTAAAATTATGGTAACTAACGGATTTCAATCTTTAGCGACCGAATTTTAACAATTTTTTTTGGTTAATAAAAGAGAAAATTCTGGTAGTGAGTGTAATAGTAGATTATAGACTCCATCCCTCATGTAATTTGTATACTGTACAAGGTGGAATTATTTTAGTTGGAGGAGAATAAGGCCCAAATCCCAAAGCCCAAGCCCAATTATTATGTAACACTTGTACTACCTCCGGTATTTTTGTTACAGGTAATTTTTTTTCACTATTTACTGTTTAATTTTGATTCAAATTTTTATCATAGCTATGTAAAAAAATAAATAGTCAAGTTAGATCTTGTTAGATTCGTCTAATCTTGTAGTTTTAGACAATTAACTTTTTATAACTTTTCGCTGCACACAATTTCAGTTATTAACCGTTAAAAATATATATCGGCATATATTCTGAGTGGGTCCGTAATAAAAATAGTGAGACGGAAGTATATACTTATAATTTAAGATATTGACCACTAAAATAATTGGATAATCACGGAGTGAAATGCATCTAATGTATTGTGAGACGTGACGGAGGGAGTAACTCATATGTAATGATTTTTTTAAAAAACAAATCTATTTATATATATTCAACAATTCATATACACATGCGAATTGAACTTGATCCAAATGGTCATATATCCTCTGCTTTTCTATTATAGGTTGGGGGTTCGATTCTCACCCGGTCTCCTATTCATCCCCTTCGTAATTTGTGTAGTTTGGACTCCCACACACTTTTGTCGATACATAGTTGTTAATGTTACCGGAAAAAACAATTCATATACACATAAAAGGAAGAAAAAAAAAAGTGTAGTGTTTAATGCTCACAATGACATTATACAAATATTAAAACTACAATAAACGCATCAGTAAGAACAATAAGAGTTTATTCACAACAAATATTATTAAGTTCAGCATCATCTTCTCGAAACAATTATTGTTTCATTAAATAAAGAAATAACATTAAAAAAAAAGACCATTAAAAATATAACATCTCAATTAAATAACAATTAACTGCATAAACGATTGTAATCAAACTGATAATTTTTATAAGGCAGAATAAAGCTTAAAGGTAAGATAGAGAGTCACCTTACAAAAGGAAGCCAAGACAAGGCAAAGGGAAACAGCAGAATGATGCCAAGGGAAAATCACTTGATGCACAAAACTACGAACCATCAGACTAAAAGAGGAAACTTTGCGATGACGATGACGCACAAACGTACTCAAACTTGATAGCATGTAAAAGAACATAATTAAAGAAGAAGAAGAAGAAGAAGAAGAAGAAGAATAATGGGGGAATGAAGTTTGCTTGGTGAAAGAGAGGAAAGGGATGGAAACTAATTACTAGTATTGAGTGTAATTTCACTTAATTTAGGAGGTAATGTCTGAAAATGTAGCAAGTTTTTTTTAGAAACGCTAAAATGAAATCTTGGACCTGCTAGCCTTTTGACATTAGAGGTTGGAACTTCCCAAAAGCTATTTCCAGCAGCATTTCTTTTTACCAAAACATCATGAATAGCTTTGAAACAGGTCATACAACTAAAAATTATTTGAAAAGCTAAAAGCCTAAAAGCCATCTGAAAAAAGCTGTTTACCAAACACTACCTTACTTATAACAATTAACAAAATAGGGAGCACAAGGTTTAAACAAGCACCAAAGCCATTTCAACAGGGAATACAGTAAAATATTTTGCAGATACACCTAAATATCAAACTAGCAGTATTAACTTTATTGATTTAACGACACCAAAAGAAAAATAGACCAGCAACAAAGTACATCTGCGCACAAGGTAACAAGACCGTACGTGGTTTCCTAATTTTATTTTTTTTTCTCCTATCACTTTTGAGCTTAACAAAACAAAGGAACATAGAAAAACAACATTGACCCCCATCCCCAAAAGGCCCACACCAACAATTAGTTTTGAGTGAGTGAATCACTGGAAACCAAATAAGTATATTTAGCATAGCACCTGTAATAATAAGACAAAAGAGGATAAGGAGATTGTATAAAATCACAAAGGACAGCCTACAATGAAGTAGTATCACTTTAAGCACAACAAAAGCGAAAAGTGATGAAATAAATAGGAAATGAAAGGCTCGCAGATAAGCCATGCCAAGGTTTAGAGAGCAACAAATTAGATACGTTGCTGAATCTAAACAAATACTTACGACAGTAAGTGGATATGTGCCATTCGTACAGATGATAAGCAGCGTCCATAACATCAAATTCACCAAACTCACCATAGATACAGGTGCTCTGTTTATAGAAAGCATATGATACCATGATGGACTCGGGAACAGTTCAAGATCAACAAGTATAGAATTATTGCTCTACTGCAGCCGTACTTTTGAATTTTGTCGTACAAATACAGAAAAAACGACACATTGCTCTAGGTGGAAAAGAAACCTAGCAACAACAGACACGGTTAATTTGACATTCCCTAATATAACTAGCATTTCTGAAGGAGATGACTCGGAAGGCAACACCATCTCAACCACGCATAAACATTTGCTTGTAGGGACGTTACCATTATCTTATGTACTACAAGCAATTAATCACATTTAAGAGTCCTAATACTGATGACCGAAAAATTGGAGCAAAATGATAAGAGAATGGGGCAAATAATGTTCCGAGAAAGAGGTTCATACAAGAACAGAAACAGGTGATAATTATACCGACTAATGAAACATCATATGCATAGACAAGTAGGAAATCAAAATCGATGCAATCGAGAGCCCAACCAAATTCATAAAAAAGGTATTTCAAGGACAACCCACCACAAATCGACGAGATTAGATGAACCTCTGCAGTAGCTTAATCAACGAGATTGATGGGCCTCGGCAGTAGCTCTAGCTTTATTTTTATCTTTATCTTTGTCGTTATCTTCTTTATCCCCTCCGGTCTGACCCTGGGGTTTATTAAAGGAGGGGATTGGATTGGAGCCTTTAATGATCCAACCGAGAGCGAAGAACGAGAGTCCGGCCAGTATAGCAGTGCCCCAAGCGTGGGAGTACCACTTGCTGTACTGCCTAATAGCATACCTCCATTGATCCCTCAGCGTGGCGGCGTCGGGATTCACCGATTCCGGCGGATTCGGGAAGTGGGATCTTTCCGAGTACCCTCCGGCTCCGGGGATTTTGGGCGGAGGGGGACCAGATTTGTTGTCGGAATCGCGCGCAGGAATTTGGGGGTCGCTCATCGATTACGCCGACTGCCGTAGCACCCAACAAGAACCAAGAGGGGCGAATCCGCCAAGCGTATACTCCACCTTTTATGCGCTTTCAAGGGAGACAGTCCAATCCAATCCAATCAGGGAATTCGGGTTCCACCACAGATACTGCACTCGAGAGTGTCGATGCTCTGAATAAAATTACAGTGTGATAAGAGTGCTTCTATTTTTCGGGGGGAGGGAAGAGTGCTTCTATTTAGTTCTACATAAATAAAATGTTAATAATAATAATAATAATAATAATAATAATAATAATAGTAGTACTCCTACTACACTTCTAGTCAAAACCCTTATAACAGAACATGGCATAAAAGGATATTTGGGCAAAAATGGGATGCACCAGAGCAAAGTACTAATAGTACCACACACACACAGCCACATGGATGAGAGAGCAAACGAGAATATGCATATATCCCTCTGCCTGCCCCGTGGATAAGCAAGGGCAGCTCTGATTTTGTGGATTTCGATCGCCGACTCATTAACTTCCCACATGAGATGAGATCATGAGATGAAACATTTGGAGTTGGAGGTATACACTCTATTTCTTTCTATAGTTCATATCATATCGAGTCAACAAATCCTGATACTATAATATTACTGTACAATAATAGTATGAAATGTAGTGATTTACTATATCCGATCAAAGTTTGAAAGTGGATAAAATCATGCTCAAATGCTCATCAAGGTACAATCCCAAATTCTCAAACATGTTTGGATCCTAGGATTTTTTATATTCTACTTAAAATTACTAAAATGTACATAAATTTTATAAAAATATTTATAATTTATTTTATTTCCTTGTTAGATAGAAATATTTTTATATTTTTATTCTTAACATGACCTTTTTTTTTTCTTCCCCTATTCTGGAAGTGACCTCTATCTACTTTGAAGAAAAATGAGAATTTCAACTTTTGTTTATCATTTTTCTTACAGAAAAAGTTGAAACAAAATGACTCATAGTGTACCAAGAAATGAGCATCAACATTGTTCTCTCCAAATAACATAAAATGGTGTACTGTGAGAATCTGGCGAATAGTATAAATTCTGTTCCACTAGGCCAGTACGAGTGTGCTGGACAAAAATAATATTTCACATGGCAAAAAATAACTAGTCTCTGTCCATGTTTAAATCACAATATAAATCATTTGCGAGCTTCCAACTTCTTTTGTTCTTTGGCTGCAAGAACAAAATGTGTCACATGAGATAGATTAGTCTAAACTGAGGATGGAAAAAGCCAGTGGCAGAGTGAAAAGAATATAGTAAACATTTGTTATTACCAGCTTTCTCCTCCTCGCGCTTTTTGGCAGCCTCAGCTCTCTGTTGCCGTATGAGTGCCAAACGTTCTGCAAAATTAAGGAAAAAACATGAAGTATTACAATTTTTCCTCTTAAACAACAGGGCACGCTGTTATAAGCATAAAAACAGTATTTGGTAGGTCAATAATAACACTACTGAATTGATAAATACTTTGGTTACTAACAACAAATGAATTAGCTTTTAGCAGGTACTAGCTCGGATTAAGATAACAGCCAAATCAGGTGTAGTAGTAATCAAGTTAATTTGCACGAAGCAAGAATCTTCCATCCAACAAAGACCACACATTAGCAAAGAGAAGAAAATCCATCACCTCTCACAATATAAAACAGGAAAAAATATACCATTTCACAAAGGAAAGTACAGGAATTAAATAACAGTAGCTGAAAAGACCATATGTTTTACCTAAATCTTTTCTTGCTTGTTCAGTCTTCCCTTGTTCTTGCAGCTTCATATACCTCTCATGAGCTCGTTGTTTTTCAATCTCCTCTCTGAGGAAGGAAAAAAAAGAAGCAATTCAGAAAGTAGAACAGTATAGTTCAAATGAAAAGAAGCCATGAAACGCTTGCGCTGCTGGAGTACTCAACAGTCATTATTGGATACGTTACTCATAATACTGAGATGATGTTTTATAATATAACCCAAGGTTGTTACGGCGCCCTGTTGCGGCGCGGCGCCTATGAACCGCCATACCGCCATGGCGATATGGCGGCCGCCATGGCGACAATATGGCGTTAAATAATATTACAATAATATTAATATTATGTAACTTTATACAATATATATTATATTTTAATATAATTAACAATACTCTATTATATCATAATAAAATATTTGGGCATAGCATGTAGAGATGTAAAGTCAAGTAGTGGAGTGTGGGACCATCAGTAGCTCGATAGTCATCTAACAAATTAATTAATTTCGGAGACAAATGTGTCAAAAACATAGAGTGCGGAGAGAATAGACAGCTGGCAACAATTGAGAAAGACAAATAAATATGATGGGGAAGGGAGGACATACACAGAGTCGAGCTAAATTCTAAAATGCTCAGAAAATCAAAAAATGGAAAGTAAACTCCACCAAACCAGACGACCCAGATGGTAGAGGCGAGGCGACACTAGAAGAGAGACAACAATCGGCTCCAGCAAAACAATGGCTGTAGGCGTGCAACTGCGCGAGCAATTAAAGCTTGGATTTTAGGGTTCTTTCTCTATTTCTGGGTTGGGCTTGGTCGGATGGGTTAGATTTGACCCTTTTGGTTGGAATCATGGTGTAATTTTGTACTTTAGAGACACCGCATCGCCGTATGGCGAGGCGAGGAACTATGGCGGTCATGGATAACCGCCACAACGCCATGTCGTCGCCTTGGCGACGCCGTAATAACCATGATATAACCTGCTGCTACACATTTCCTAGAAACCAAACCTTAACATTGCTTATTTATATATTTCATGGTGGGTGTACTTTGGCATGAAAGCTATTGAATAGTGTCTTGCTGCTCTTAATTTTGTATGCTTGTAGGTATAGTCCTAGTAAAAGGGTGATGCTGTAAATACATACTCCCTCCGTCATCAAATGATATTAACATTCCATGTTTTCACTCAATCCATTGCAAATGTTTAACGATTAATATCTCAAATTGTATAAAAGTAAAAATTATAAAAGTTTAATATTCTAAAACTATGTGACTATATAGTATCTTATGTAACTGTGTTAAAAAATTGAATCAAAGTTACTTAATGAATAGTGTTTACTATGCCAATGTTAGTAATATTAAATTACGGAGGGATTATAAGGGACGACTTTAGTATGTGTCCAAATCTATATATAGATAATGACAATCTTTTGATTGTTAAGATATGAAATTATTGTAAAAACTTAAATTCATTTGCAGGCACATATACACAAGACAAGAGGAATGCTTTAAGGAACTTAAAATGGATCTAATGCGAAAATAGTAACCCTCACCAACCTCTCACGTCTTGATAGCTCAGTTGTTTTCTCTACCTGAAAATATGAAGCAGGAGTCAATTACAGGTACAGATACTACTTCAATACGAACCTCCTGACTTAAGTAACTTACATCAACATCACGCGCTTTCACATTCTTAGGTTTTACTAGATTGGGATTCTCAACCTGTATGATACCCTGAGTGCCTTTCGCTTTCTTCCAATGAAGGCCCAAAAGATAGGGAGGAAATATTCAGTCATCAAGCATTCAACGGTTTTCAAAATTATTACATGAACAAAAAATGCTTTCCAGAAGCACAATACACACAAATTCCACTCACTTCAGATTCTTCTTCAGACTCCTCAGACTCCACATCTGAAGTTTCATCAACAACCTCTTCTTCCTCCTGAGAGCACACAAAAATAGTACCAAAAATGTATAGAACATTAGAACTTAGTTGTTAAGATATTGATAAGTCCATTTAGGATCCAAGATCAAACTGGATAACTTTGTAGATGGCCTTTATGAAGATATGATGAATGATGAATGCAATAACAGTACCCGTAGAATTCCTAAAGGAATGGCTCATGCATACCGGTCCATCACCACCAGTTTGCAACTGTAACTATTGCCTACGAAATTTTATATACTCCCAATGATATATGATCAAATATTTAAAATTAAATAATTTATAAACCCCAAGTGACCTATGATCACTATTATAAATTTATAATAAACACACATCAGTTCAGTTTAGGCATGCACCCTTAACCATTATCCACCAAAAAGATCAGGAAAATAAACACTCCAATTTTCCAAAATAAAATGTCCCAGTAACATAGTACTTACAAACTAAAGCAAAAGTACCTTCTTGAAAGTGCGGGGCCTAGAAGATGTACCAGCCACTGAATTCAGAACAATTTTGAATGAAAAAAGACTGTGTCAGGACATAATACAATGACATATGAACTAAAGATACTTCAAAATAAAATATTATCTCCTCTCAGACATCCATAAACCAGCCTCTATGAAAGTAGCGTCGTATTTTTTGGCTGACGGGAAAAGGATCCAAGCATCAGATTATTTTTTCGCGTATAAGGCAGGAGATGTGAATTCAAGGTGAGAGAGTTATACGGAATATATTTGCTGTTATATGCTCAGGATCGGTAAGTCATGACAATAAACCATTCAAAAGGCCACAAAGTTCTACTTGCTCACAAAGAGTGTAAGTTCACATGCAGTTATGTTTTTCTTTCTCTGTTTCTCATTTTCGAGTCTTGATTCATGAATATCAATTTCCATCCTAGCAAGGACCATTGAGATATTACTTTCAGTTGATGCAAAAGAGTGGAAGTTCAGTAAAGTGGCACAAGTATAAATCTAACAAACACAATCACTCTACTCTTTACATCAGAAAATCTCAATTTTCTAAAATGATCTTTATGCACCAAAATTAATAGATAAAATCGTATGTCATAATTTAGTAGTTATTCATAAAGTAAAATGACAAATACGTCATGTTTTCTGCTGGAATCTATAGGAGCATAAAATTACATTTCACAATGTATATTCTAGGCAATTATGCATGAAAATAAACTTCGGGATCATGGATATGCCATCATTCAATAACCCAACTAAGATCCACGTATGAGAAATTCATAAAATACCTAAACTGCCAAAAGCAAAACTCAAACAGTACCCATTTAAGATTTATCAGGTAAAGAAAACACGCACTTTCCGTTACAAAATTGAGGTCCAAGGCAAAGCATACTCGGGGGTAAAAATTCAATCCCATCTAACAAGCAAAGCAAAGACCTCGAATAATTCCAAACAAAGCATTAATGAACCCCCAGTAAAAGAACACTTTACACCATCCATCCTCACAATATAGAGAACAAAAGGAAGATCAAATAACATACATAGGAATCAACAATTAACAACCACTGGCAAATTACAAGAAACGTGCATTATCGAAGTTCAGATCAGATCCTGAACAAACGTAGACAGTTGGAATCAGAAACAAACGTACGCATTTCCTCGGGGGTTGAGAAGTGGCGGCGCCCGGTGGGCTTGCCCTTGAATTTTCCCCTGCCCATGTCGGCGTTCGCTGGAGTGCGGCTTACCTTAATCTCTGGTGATAACAACAGTGGGAATTGGCGATTATAGGATGCAAGAAGAAGCAGAATGGAGAGTTTGGTTGAACGAGATTGGAGATTCGGCCCCCTTTCTAAACCCTAATTAAGGGAAGCGGTTATTGGGTTACGTAAGCTGCAAGCGCGTGGCGTTGTATTTAAAGTTATGGGGAGACACTGTTCCCATCATTCGACACTGTCCGTCTGTCCGGTTTGCTTTCCTCCGCTTCGTTACTTTTGTTGGTTTTTTTTGGGTCCCAATCCAAAATCAAAAACGCCATTCAGAGAATTTTGGGTTATGTAAAAATTCAAGGGCTCGGATGACAGACTAATTTAGGGGGAAAAAATTGTAGAAGAAATAATTCAACTAAAATTTGAATTAAATTTTATCATCGGGGATGCATCTGGAGTTAATTAAAGAGGATTTTGGGTACAACCATTTTTATCCCTACTGTGGGTCGTGGCCGTCGACACATATGAATTGAATATTACAAATAATTTTATTTATACTATTTCTTATGGTAAATGGCGAATGTGCCTCACCGTGAGCTATGGGGCGCGGGGCCCTGCATTCACCCAAGGTGTAGTCCAACATCCGTTCCATAGCATTACCCAACCAAAAAGCGATGTACTGGTTTTTTTTTTTTTTTTTTTGGGGTTTATTATTAGAGATAGAACTTGATTTGGACATCTCGACAGTACATTGAAAAATGAAAAATGATAACAAATCGTTCCATATGTCAGTTTATATTGTGGCCATTCCACATTTATACCAAAACTTACCCATTTATAATTGGTATCAAAACCAGGTGCAGAGACGATTAGTCGTGTATAGAAGCGTAGTCTACCAGTCCTAATCTTAAAACACAGGTGTAAAGTTATACTGCCGAAACCAGGCGGTGCTCTGCTGCTGTTAAAATCACGAGTTGTTCTTACCACCAGTAATATCGATAGTCCTAACAAGTGCAAAATAGGACTTCGGATTCAAGGACATCAACAACTCCAGCACTAGAGCGCCACTAGGACGACTGATCTTCACACCGGGTTCTATCAAGCCTGCATGGAGGATTTTTGGAATTCAATCAGCATATGGATGCATGCACTGTATCTGTAGCTGTAGCTACTAATATTGGAGTATACCTGGGGAAAGTTTCTTTCCACCGTATAACTCTTGGGCCAGTGGGTTTGATGCCCACATATTAACAGCAACTCTATTGGTTGGTTGAAATCCTATGATTTTCCAGTCAGTAGACAGCACCACCTGATTAGCATAAGGAATAGAATCAGCAAATCAACACTAAATCTCATGTTCTTCACAATGTACATTGCAAGCAATGAACTGAAGAACTAAAATTATACAACATTTATAAATTCTATCCAAGAAGAAACGCAAAACCATCAATGGACTCTAGGTAACAGTGAGTGGGGTTTCAGAGTTTGTGCTTTTTGTAAAAGGAAAGTGCAATTTTCTATACTATCAGGTGTTTCAGAGTTTGTTTGCAAGAGATCACTGAACAGCAGATCAAAGAAAAGATCAACAACAAAAGAAAATTTACTCAGCACAACAATTTTGAGAAATACTACCTGATAACTAGCTATATCTTCTAATGCTTCCGTTGCTTTGTCACTTGCTCCTAAACTCATACTGGACTCAGTATCATCTGCCTCCCTAAGGAATGTAGGAACTTCACCAATCCAGGCAGACACATCAGATTTCATCCGTATTTCACCAGTCCAACCATAAAAATCCTTGATTCTTTGAATTATTGAAACATAAGCAGCTTCCAGCTAAATTTAAGTCAATTATCATAAACACAAATCAAGAATAAGTAAATCTAAGGCAACCTGTACAAACTAAAAAGCACAATTTGCAAAGAACCATTCTCTACCAAAATAATCTTATACACTGTATACCTCATACAGATCCACGGAGTGGTGCGGAATGCATATAACATCAGATGACATTGGTTTGGAATTCCTCTGAACATAACTGGTTGCAACAGGTAAATGGGGCAGATAAAGTTTTCTTAGGACACTTATTGTCACTAAAAAAATCCCACTCACAAAGATAGTTGCAAACATCTTCAAGAAAACACTTCCCTGACACAAGAAGGAAAAAATATCAAGTCATTTCAACAATGTTATTGTAGGTAAAATTAGTCTTCCATTTATCTTAATATGGAGCAGGGTAAAGGAAGATCAATTGCATCTTGGTACCTTATTTAAGGCCAGGTTGGATGATTTCGCCACAGTATTACATGACAGTATTTTATTGGGTAGAGTGAAGGAATCCTCATAGTACATATCTAGAATGTCAGCCAAACAAACCTGAAGATAACTATTCAAGTCAGGTCACCTCTTTAAAAATCAATTGCCAACAGAACTACTGTAAAATGATATGCTGCTAAAAGCAACGCTGGATATAAATACGGATATGCCCTCTTGTAATTGTTTCTTTGTAGTATAAACTCTTTGGCTATTGAGTCTTAAATCATCCACAAACATACTTGTGGAAAATCTTTCATATATCAGATTATGGCATGAATACCTTTAGAATAATTGCTATCAATAATATACGCATACCAAACCAAAAATCCCTATAACAATTGCTTCAATATACCAATATTCACACAAACACTGTCCCCATTTTCAAGGGTTTTAATGAACCTAGATAGCACATAGCAGTCATGTATGATCCGACCAGGAAAGGAAACTAATTACCATTTGGGAATGAGTAAGAACAACTTCCCATCTATTTGCTTCTGATTTTTTCCAACCTTCAAACTTTGCATCACTGAGTTTATCTGCATCAATTTCTAACATATATGAAGGTACCCATTCACTAATCCAAGAACAAAACTCAGGACCACCAATTTTCTCCAATTTTGAGAATGCAGTTGATGTCCACCAACTGTTCTTCAATTTTCTTCCCTTGAACTTATCGTTTCCTCGTTCCAAATTAAATTTTTCTAGCAAAGTCCTTGCATTAGCAATTATCTCATGTTCAAGGAGATCATACAGCACAACAGAAGAATCGCTGGATGAAATATGTTTGCGCTTGCTAAACATGCTACGCAGCCTATTTGATGTTGTGTTCATTGAATCAGGAATGATATGTCTTTCCGTGCCTTCAAGGGCAGCAACACATACAACCTCCGCCATAACAGAAATTACCCTTTCATCTGACGAGCTGAGGTTAAAAAATACAGGTACCTGCTGATGGAAATCGAATAAGATAACTCATCACCTGCAGAACAGAAGAATTAAATATGATATTACAACATCGAAAGAAAAAAAAAATACCATGCAAAACGCACAGGCATTGAGTCATTTATGCTAGTCATTTTACCTCCCTCGGATTTTCAAGATTATCCAAATCCCTTTCATTTCCAGGTCTAAAAAGTGTCAGTTCCAGACTCCAAAGCTGCTGAATAACCACTTGTTTGAAAGTCATAGCAAGTATGTTTTGTGACGAAGCAGCATCCCACACATCTTTTGGCAGTGTTTTCCTGATCGCTATTGCCTTCTCTTTCACTTTCCTAGCGGGCAAAAACTAAGAAACAAGAAAGACAATTAGTGATTATCAATAATGAGTCACCACACTTTCTAAAATTTTAACAGGAGTTGACGAAATCAGGGAATTAAGCCCACGAAATATATATTGCTAACCTAAAGTACTCCAAAGAATACACCAATTCGAAAAGCTAAATTCAAACCTTAAAAAAATCCTCTATAAACATATATTTCCACCAAAAAAAAAAAAAAAAACACTCGAGAACTCACCAATCGCGTTGAGAGTGTGCTACGGTCTTCGGAGGGGCCAGGAAATACAGTTTCCACTACCATGGCATCGAGCCCGGAAGATATATGCTCGTCGGCCGCTTCTCCTCCGTCCGCGGCTGCGGCAGTAAGGGCTTGCTGGACGTCGACAGCACCAACTACGGTCAGCCTGGCTAAGTCATTCTCGAAGGTCCTGACAGCAGGGAGATTTTTCCCATTAGTATCGAAACTGGCTACGGCTTCGAGGACCGCTTGCTCGGACGACGGCGGATGATTGTAGGACGATGAAGCGGAAGAAGAAGGACGTAGCGAACAGCATTGGAGGCGTTTTGGGAATGATACGGAGGCGGTTTTGACGGGGAAAGATGAGCAAATGATAAGGTTGAGAAGGAGAGGAGAGGCGGCCATAGCCATGGGCAAATTGAGAAATTAGGGCTTATGAGTTGCAGTGCGGTGTTTTGGCATGGCGGAGCCGGAGACGCCAGCTGAACTGAAGTCACGTTTTCTAAATAGCACTTGTACAGAAACTCGTTTTATAAATAGCGCTTTTAAAACACGTTTCCGGGGCTCTCTCTTTAAAAAACTTGGGGCTTTTTGCTAATGTGCAGCAGGACCCAACTTTTTACTACTATTTTCATAGAATCATTGTGGGAGACAATCTCCCACACTCAATCACTGTCCCCTACTGGATCCATTTATTCCAATTTCCAAACAACTCATATTCTAAAGGCAATTTTAACCACACAACTCATTTTGCTACCATACACTGATACACATTAACCATGCCGGGAGAAGAAGATTTTGGGCAGTCAAAGGTGACCAGACACTTGCATTAACGTTTTCTTCTTCATTTTTTAAGTTCGGCGTTCATCACAAGAGTTTTGAGCACGCACGCTTCGTTTGTCTGAGAAAACCGAACAAAATAGTTATGTGTGGGGGGCATTGGCTTTATACTGTTGGAATGCATTGCTTCTCAATTTCTCCTTCCGGTGGGGATATTTTTAATGTTTGGTTGAAATTTTCGATATTGAGGGCTCCATTAACAATTACTAGGAGTACAATATTACATATAGTACTTCAAAACCAAGTTCAAATTACAGCAGTATTCATATTTCTAACTCAACCTGACAACCTAAAACTAGACCACGGACTTTTGAGCTGGTCAATATAAGAGGAAAACCTTATAAAAGGTAAGGGTTCAAGTTTACCAGGATCTTTTTTAATAATGCAATCACCATGACAAACAAAAATGCATCAGCAACCAGACAAGTCAGGAGAAGAGAGTACAAAATAATTACATGTCAACTGGTTTGTCAGGCTCGAACAAATACTCCCTAAAGTTGCACAAGAAGTGCAGCACAGCCTGCATTGGAATGTACCTACTCAAAAAAGCAAACAATTGCAGCACTAGTACCTGTCTTCTAGCAAGTTAAACACACATATACGCGTATAAGGGCAATGAAACCATTCACAACCACGCGCCACTCTTTATAGTGGATTCGGGTCTAAAACATAAAAGAAACTCCGGTGCTTGCCCAAGAAGACAGGTGAGATGAACGGAGAAAATATATATACTGCCGGGGGAAAACACCCCATATTGCAGATGCTGCAATTGACTCGATTATGTGAAGTAATACTTCTTGATGTTGTCCACAGGATAATCATTTGATCCCCCTGTTATATAATCAAGCCCATTAGAAACAGAGTAAGTGTCTCTGTTTCCATTCTTTAAATAGGTTTTCATCACTCTTCCTTCCTTAAGAGTGTGCTGCTTGTTGTTGCATTGAAATTCGGCACCCAGCAAGCCCATTTGCTTTTGAAGGTCAGCTACAGAATCATTGCATAATTTCCCTCTGGGGGTTTTCTTGCCCTCTGCACGCTTGACTTCAAGTCTATACAATGCACACACATCATATTTGTTGATTTCATATTCATAGAGGTGCCATTCAAAGTTTTCCATGGGCTGAGGGTCCATATAATAGGATCTTTTAAGTCCCCCAAATTCATTCATCATTTGTTTCCTGGACTCATGCCAACCCCTTCCACTGTAATCAGGAAGTGAACGTTGTTTTCTGTTTCCACTCTCGAATGCTCTGCGAGGCTTGTCAAAAAACAGCCACTCTCTGATTGTTTCACCATCCAATACAGAAAGATCAAAGAATTCTGTCCAACACCAGTTAAGAAATCAATCGTCCACTTGCAATTTATCACATAAACATAATAAACATAAACATGATGCAGCTTGACATGATGCGGTACCATGCCACTTACCAGGTGCATTCCAAGGGGATTTTGCAGTAGCAGCACCCTCACATTCAGGAATACCAACATCTTTTCCATCTGCTTTTGCACGAAGTGCAGCAAAAATTAAACTGTCCTTTAAACCAACACCACCAGGGCGTACTATTGGAGGGCTACCAGGATAGCCTTCACTAGGAGCAAGCCCAGCATGATAAATACTGCAATAGTCATAAGATTGTTGACACCAGTGTAGCTGCATTGCTGGTCTGGGACAATCCCAAAGGGCACATTTGGGCCCTAAGAAAGCAGATGGAGGAGGACAAATATTGTGTTCATAGCCAGAAATCTGAGTCAACCCATCCTCCCCAACAAAACCTTTTTCATCAATTCCTGAGAAATACTGCTGATCAAACAGTTGATGGAAATCAAACGAATGATACTCCCCTTGGGGTGCCATGCCCACAGTATACATGCCCATATTGTTAACTCCAATGCCATCAACAGGTTGGAAACCATGTTCCTGCAGATCAGTGGACAGTTTGAGACTCTGCCATGAAGAAAATGAGAATATTGATGTTGGTGAGAAACAAAATTTTACAACGGGACAAGACAGGGAAAGGGGGGAGAGAAGGAGGGAACAAGAATTATTTATAAATTCCATGATAGAACTGCATATATGATTGGTTGGATAGCATGCAAAAGAAATGTTTTTGCCTGCAAATAACAAAATAATATAAGAGCATGATTGTGCATCTGGATAGAGATTTTCTCAAATACAAATATAAAATTAAAAAGCAGCATCAGAATAAAGCCACAAGAAACAAAATTTATCAACCAATGAACTCTACAACTTAGCAAATCCAATCTCAAGCCTAACCATTCCTGATCTATATTTCTGTCATTTATGTTGAACATGCAGATTGTATAGTTAACACCCTCAGTGAAACATTAGTTTGAGAATCCATGACAGAACACCCATCAGTGCATCTACGAGGCAATAAAAGTAAACCATAGAGTAGAGGATATATGAGCAGGGAATGAAAGAAAATTATCCACTAAAGACCTTATTGTTTCTACAAGAAAGCATCTAGTTATGTCTTTACTAGGTAGACAGAAAAATCAGGTTAAACATAATGGTTCATTATGATTATCTAAGTACAACAAAAAATTTCCCAAGTTACCTCACCAGTCAAGATTTCACAGCCTCTAAGGTTGGAACCACAACAGATAGGAGGGGTCATGCCCAAGCATACAAAAAAATATAGTTAATTGTAAGGTCTGACAGAAAACTACCAACCTCTTTGGAGGTTGATCCATCAATAATCTTTTGAGAATCAGGATCTGCTTTGGGGACAGCCAATGCACTGGTTGCGTCATCTTCCTCTTCACAAAATTGCAACAGCTTACACACATCGGATGAAAAGCCTAGGCTACCTCCCTAAATAACAGATATCCACTGAGACTCCACCAAAAACTACTGAAGATTATGGAACGATAAAAAGCACAAGAATTGTTTATTCTCCTGTAATGTTCCAAACTAAGCATGTTTCTTCAAATACAAGAAAAAATTAATCATCCGGGAAGCTAGAGCCCCGTTACCCCTCAAGCTAACGGTTGTTAGTATTATATAAGTTGAAGATAAAGCATCAATTCCATGAGCCAAATTTAATTAAAATATTCAATATTATTTCCTCCGAAAGATTGAGATTAGAAGTGCCTTACTTCATGCACTTTATGGATATCATGTCTGGATCTAACTACATTCTATACATAACCTTAATCCTAATGGCAAGCATGATGTTTGCATGTTGAAGTAAATGATAACCTGTTGAAGTGAGGAAGCCGGGGAGGGCTCATTGAGCTCAGCCTTCCACTCTCGAAGCATCTGATGAACTTGCTCCTCAAGCACAGCCACGTCAACTGTGCGGCTCTCCTTCCTGGCTGATTGAAGAACGCTGAACATACCCTGTAGATCATCCACGCGATTCTTTGCCCTGTCCTTGAAGAGCTGGTGCGATGCTGATTTGCATGCACCGCTCTTCAAACCTTTCCCCATCCAAGAAATAGAAGAAACCCACACAGTCTCAAACCTCAACTGCATAGAACAGAGAAATCACGATGAACACCAATTAGAAACTCAACACTACAAACAGTCCCAATTTCCCACCCCCATCGGAACAAACAAAAACACGCGAGTGGCATTTTAGCAGTAACTCAATTTTAAAGGGATATCCAAACACCTTGTACCCATTCCTGTTCCGTAGCCAGAACACCAATTACCGGGGACGACTATCAATTCTCTCTGAAAGATCGCGAAAATACGGAAAAAAATCTCCAACATTGAGGTGAAAAAGAAAAAGAATACTGAATTATAACATCAAATCACATCTGATGCCATAATCAGACTAAATAAAAACAAAAAACAAGAACCCTAGATTTGCTGGCAATCAAGGGCCGCCCGACCCAAAGTTAAGCGAAAAATAACGACACAAAAGCAAACATCATAAAAGACTATAAAAACAACACAGAAAAACGAAATTTCACATAATTATACAATAAGGAGACATAGAAAGCCCCCGATGAAGCAGTAAACGTTTCGCGTCGGGGTTTTTTTACCTGGTGGAACCTGGAATTGATGAGTTTCTCAATGGGGATGACTCAGGGAGTGTAACTGTGTAAATGTAGGATAATATAATGGATTCACTATGGGGTGGAAGAAAAAGCAATGGCCTGTGAAATTACCACCCTAACCCTCACCCAGAGAATTTGATCAAATAAAATTAACTACAGTTTTTTATTCAGCACCCTAAAATTAACCATCTTGAAATAAAAGAATCCCAGGGTGTAAAGATGACTATTTATAGAAATCATCTGAGTGACGTAAGTGCACAAGTTGAAGCACAAAAGAATACACTATATATATATATGGCCATGAATTTCACGGAAACAGGCATCATTAAACAAAGGCCAAATGAGCATCACATTCCGACATTAACATGAGGCACCGATCATGACTCTTGACTTGTAAAAGAACAATTAGAACATGGAAACATTGATCAAGAATCATGGCAGTTGTCTAAAGGGCGTGTATTATTGTCTTTACATTATCCAATTGATTGTAGATACATGAAAGTCATCCAAAGTTCATTCAGTGGGATGCGGGTTGCTGGAGCCTGGATACCACTGTATTTGTATCCTTTGTAATAGAGGCGGCTGGTTCCTGTGTATGAGCATGTCCGAAGTTGAATACGCCAGCAATTCCACGGCCCCTAGCAATCTGCTCAATCTCTTCCAGTTTTCGCTTGAGAAACTCGACTTCCTTAGCCATCTCTTCATCTCGTCTCCTCATTCCCTTCAGGAGATACAAGGATAAATGAGGTACTAAATCTATGTGGGTACAGTAAAAAAGATTTTGGTCAATATGCAGTAATAGAGTAAAAGTTTTACCTCCATTTCATGTCTCCGAAGCTCCTCCTTTTTCGCTTCTGATCTAGAACTCCGTTGAACTTCAAACATCAGTGCAGAAACAGCCACCTGATCAAATAAAACTAAACTTTTAACACATAGCAAACAAGAAGGGATTTGCTTACATTCACTGGATATGTGCAATTTTGGATGCGAAACAAAAAGGCATCAAGTAAAATCAATAAATATGGAAGATAATGCTGAAAGATCAAAAAGAACTTACTGAGAAGACAAATAGTTCTCCCATGAGATCCACTGCAGATTGAACAGCTTTCTCTTCATTCAACGGCCGAATTACAACATCAGTCGCACGACCATATATGTAACGTTGCATGGTTGTTGTCATCTGGTGATTGGTCTGGCACCACCAACAGATTCAACGGCAACATTCCAAAGAGCAGAATTATCAAGCATGAGCCAAATGTAAGAGTGTGAGATAAGAACTGCAGAAAAGCTCAACAATTCACATCCACAAGCAAAAGCAATATACACTAATTTGATATCATCTAAGGCAAAACATGCGTAGTAAGTTCATAGCTAAGAGTTATGAATTGGGTCTTGAACACCATCGACATTAAGCACTATATTTATTAATTGATGGGTCAGAAGCAAGATATGAGCTAACAAAATGACAGAAGTTGGATACAGGGCATTCCCCTTTCCCACAGAGCTGCAGCTCCTCGATCAATTAAAACTCTGAATTGCTATTGTATGTGGTGAATTATCAAGAAACCTATTGCAATTTCGAGTTGTCAAAGAATATATGCCTAGTCATGATTAACACTAATCAAGTTCATATAACCAATACAAATCTAGGTGCAGCTATATAACTTTAGGCATATACAAAAACTAGGTTCCTTCTCATGCGAAGTGAAGACCAAAAAAAACGCAACACATGAACATCAAAATCAACAAACTGCCCAAGTTAAACCAACAAATTTTCAACAAGATTACGGGAAGATCAATGGAGTCTATAAGCACTGGTAAAAGCATGAATCCCCAGGCCAACACACCATCTGAATATAAAATAAATTCAGAATCCAGATTAACCTACACTACCTGAGCGAGACTGATTATGAAATTCCTAAACTTTGGGTGGAGTCCAGCCTCCTTCTTGAGCCTGGCAGCAACGGGTTTGCTCAGAGACTTTAGGGCAAGGGTCCCGAGTTTCAACTCAGGTAGAACCATCACTAATCTCTTCCCTATTCCTGTCCTAATTGGTCTTGGGACCTAATTACCGATGGAAACGAGCACGAGGCGTCATCAATGCATACCAACGCGTGCGACGCGAACAAATTGGCGAAGGAATCAGCGCTGATTGATTCAAATAGGATGCCTTCCTTGAAAAACAAGGCAAATGCGCGATCTCCATTGTCGATTTACCCAGCAAGTGTTCGTTGACGAGTTGATTTCTTCTGGCGAAAGAAAGACATACATATATTGACTTCTGAAACTTCTGCAATTGGCAATTCGAACTGGAGCCTTATTTGCTTTAAATGGGCCAAATCAAGACAGCCCATTTTTATTTTTGCCATAAATAAGAGTATAGCCCATTTTATTTGAACCAAACATAAAAATACTCCCAAAAAAGAAAACGAGGCTTGGAACTATGATAACGGTGAAAAATATTTTTAAATTTGAAATTAAAAATATTTTTAAATTAGAAATATTTTATGTGGAGAGATAATGAACATCATTGGGGGAATAAAGGGGTAATATTAGAAAACTTTCATAAAAATAAGCAAAATGACAACTATTGTGGAACACTTTTTCATTTTTAAAAAAACTACTACTATTTTGGAACGGAGGGAGTATTTTAGAAGATAAACAATAAAACTATAATAATGAAAAGACAGCATATGAGTAATAAAACAATGATAGGCATAAATGTAGCAAAATATTGCAACAGTATAGGATGTTAACATGTCCAGGAAAGTGGATAGTATATGGGTCCAGTGATTCCTGGTAGATGATCTATTCCTCTCTTATAAATAGTACACAAAAAAACAATACAAATAAAACCTATTTAATTTAATGGGTGCGGGGAATGCATCTAGAGCTAATAATTAATTCAAGGAGCACATTTACCTCCACTCCGCTAAAAAAGATAGGTAAACAAGTTAGATCCCGGTTGTTTTGGTTTATTTTTTCCGGAAGTTCTTTTGAATTTTTTTAACTGTTTATTTTGATTTTTTTAAAAAGAAAAAAGATGAGTAAAAGTTAAAATTCAACTTTTTTTCAAAATAGGTATGTGTTATTTTTTTAAAAGGATGTGTCATTTTGGAATAAAAATATAAAAGTATCCCCATTTAAAAATAAAATAAAATATATTGTAAATATCCTTACAATATTTACAAAAATATTGTAAAATGGACAAAAATATTGTAAAGATATTTACAATATATTTTTCCATTTTAGTAATTTTAATATATCAAAAGTCCTTCTGCGTAAAATTCATTCAAACATGTTTCATGTGTTCAGTTGAAAAGCAACTTAAATAATATCAATCCAAACAATTATTTGAGCTGCTTTTACTCTTGAATTCTCATTCTTTCTCTTTCTCATTTTATTACTAATTTCTCCTTTTTTTAAAAAAAAAAAACCAAAACAAACAGCCTTAAACTTTTAATTCGCTTATCCAAAAAAAAACTTTTAATTCAGAATTTGTCTCTATTCAGCATTTGTGAGCCCGTGAGGGGGTTTTATTTGTAAGTTTACAATTTAAATAAATTTTATAGATATATACATCTACTTCTACTCACTATATTATAAAAATATGAACTCAATCTTCCAATTAAATATCAATTTATTTATTTTTAATATGGGTGGGCTCATTTTTAGCATATCACGTTCCTTTTATCAACTTCGGTCTTTGGTCATTTGTGTTTTTCCTTCTTTTTTTATTCGTTTTTTTTTTCTCATAAAGATTTGTTTATATTAAAGAAACAATCTCTATTAAAAATTAGCCAAAAAACAAAAAACTCAATCCAAAAACACTATTAAAATATATTCTCAATGGATAAATTTTCAAAGTACTTAAATCTTTTTAAAATAAAATTCTTATTTTATTGGTTGACATTTTTGTTATTATGTAGAAGTATAATTTTAGATTTTTATTCTAAAAACAATTTGCTAATAAGATTCATTGCATTAACGGACCTTCTTTGTGCGAAGTATTTGCTAATATAGGTGGAGCTAAACTCTAACCATTTATGATTAACTCATTTTAGAGTTGGAAAATTTAAATTCGATCAAGTTAGATTTAACTAATAAATTCATTGTTTTGTTTTAATTATCGAGCAAGATATCTATGTCTTTCAACTTTAGGGTTGGGTTCGATTCCACATCCAATTTCCTATGGCATGGACTTTCATCACATTTTCTCTGACTTCGCTTCCTAATAAAAATTTAAAAAAATTACCGTTCAAGATTAAATTTACTTAAATAACAAAATAAAATGAAATTAAGATGGTGATGATAATAATATTAATAAATTTGATTGTTGGTCGTTTAAAGAACTCTACATAAATGGATTTGTTTTAGGTACTGTGAAGAATTGAATATAAAAAAAAAAAATGAAGAGCATGAACGATATAGACGCAACGTGTATTATGAGTAGTAGTAGTACGATACTACTATACAATACGGTCAATTAGGTCAGACAACATTCATTGCTGTCACCTGACATAATCACCACCATTTCATTTTCAATTAACCTAACCCCCCCAACCCCACATATAGGAGTATATGCTATGCACAAAACACAACCGATTCTTCTTACATCTTACAGCAGCTCCCCCGAGCTTCCAACAATCACCCAAAGTAAATTAAACAACCATCCGTGTGGGATCTTTGAATGGTTATTTATTGATCAAGGTGGTTGAAAAAAAAAAAAAAAATTTGAAGAAGGAATGTTTGAGAATCAGCGGATCCACTAGCAGATAACAGATTCGGAGAGAAAATTATGAGAAAATATGCTCTTCTAATTCACTATATGCTACCCAATATACTATCTTCTAAACATACTCGAAGACAGCCTAATAGTGATATAAATGAACATTTCGGTTAGCAGAAATATATATATGCATATATATATATATATATATATATACATATAGTATATGATTGATGGCAATTTAATTACCACATTGAATATTGTCGATGATGCTGTAGCCTGTGTGCCCTGTGGGTCGTGGTACTTTGATCTGATGTTGATTAAATTACTTACTTACTACCGCAGGCAGCAGCACCTTTTTTCATGATCCCAGAATTCATTCAAAAGCTTCTATTTTTCTCCTCCAACTTACCATTGAAAGCGGTGTAAGTAATAATGCCATTTAGTTAGAGACAGCAGTCACTGGATTTTGGCTGTCGTCGACGGTCATTCAATTGTGTTCATCTGTACTACATAAAAAAACAAGCTAAGAGGGTGAAACCAAATTAAAGTAGTAGTACGTAGTACCACACTGGCGCGCTCTCTCTAAAAAATAAATAAATAAATAAAAATGAATGTTATTGTAGTACTAGTATATTTTCATATATACTCCCTCCGTCCCATTAAAAGTGGCCACTATTCCTTTTTGGGGTGTCCCATTAAAAGTGGCCACTTTCCCTTTTAAGTAAATTAGATTAACATAAAAATGATTAAAAACCCCACAATAATGACAATTGTACTTTCTGCACAAAGTCCCTATATATGTTTAACCATTAATATCTCAAAATAGGTATAAATAAAAATTATATAAAATATATATTCTAAAACTATACGATTAGACGATTCCAACAAGATCACACTTGACTATTTTTGTCTTTCTACATCATTACGATAACATTAAGTTAAAGCTAAATACTCCCTCCGTCCCACTCCAAGTGTCCTGTTACTGTTGGGCACGGGAATTAAGGTAGAGTTGGTTTGTGAGTATATGGTGGGGTCCACATAGTTGTTGGAGGGGAAAATTATTTCTATTTATAGAAAGAAGACATTTGTAATGGGACATCCAAAAATAGTAAGTAGGACATTTGGAATGGGACGGAGGGAGTAATAAATATGGTTAAAAGTCAAATGTGACCATTATAAATTAGATGGATAAATTAGTCAAATTTATTCATACCACTTTAACTACTAAATCCCACTACCTAAATTCCCGTGCCCAAAAGAAAGGGGCCACTTATATTGGGACGGATGGAGTACTACTACTATAAAGTCTATTTTAATTGCATTGAATGCTGTCTTGTTTATTACAACAACATCAGTGGGTGAATGGAGGGCGAGGCGGAGCTGAGGTGACAAAAATGCGATGAAAATGGGAAAATGGGAAAGAAAATGGGTTCAGTGACAGCCCGAAAAAGTCGAGGGGGGGAGGTCTGTGCACAGACCAGACCAGACCTCTGCAAAAAGCGAAACACTTGTTCATCTGTCTTTGTCTCTATACTGCAATTAAAAGAAATTTCAATAAATTAATAATCCTATAGTACACTACCTAGCTATCTACGAATTGTTGGTCAAGATAAAATTATTGGATGGTTAAAATAAGGTTGTTGGTTAACCAACGTTAAATTATGAAACAAAATGATGCTTTAGAGTTTAGCCTTAATTATTAGTTTCGTCTCTTTTTCCCCACCATTATCAACCACACGTGCCACTTTAATTTAAGCTAAATGATTATCTTTTCTTTTTAAAAAATGTAAGTATTTTTTTTTTTAAAAAAAAAACCACTATTAGTTCAGCATTACTTAAATCTACCCCACAATCCAGCCAGGCTTTACCAAAAAAAATCTACCCACAAAAATCATAGTAGTATGCTCAAAAAGAAACAAGCTTATTATCATAGGTAGGCTTAAGGATATATGGCAAAATATCCGGAAAACGATGGGGGGAAACTTGAACCTAGAGCTGTAAACGAGCTGAAGCGGACCGAGCTTCAAGTGTTTAAGCTCTGTTCGTTAAGCTTAACGAACGAACACGAACCGAGCCAAAAATCTTAACGAGCCAATTTTCATGTTTGAGCTCTGTTCGTTTAACTTTACGAACGAGCTAATAACGAACGAACACGAGCCTAGTCGAGCTCAGTTAACGAACCATTTATTTTATTAATATATTTATTTGTTTTATAATTAAATTAGGTGTGAAAATATAATGTATATTGTAATATAATTTATGAGAGAAATGTGAAATTAATAAAAATGAAAATAAAAAGAACAACTAGCTAAAATATTTATTTTTATAATATATATTCCATTAAAAAAGAATTCCGAACTGTTCGCGAACTTAACGAACGAACACACAAACCAAATTATGTGTTTGAGCTCGGTTCGTTTAACTTACCGAACGAGCTGTTAACGAACGAACACGTGTCGAACCGAGCTCAGCTCACAAACTGTTTGTTCTATTTACAGCTCTACTTGAACCCGATATTTTTAGGGCTCGAACTCGACATTTTCGATTGCCCCCGTTCCCCACTGCATTGATTAATTTATACTACCTCCGTTTTTGTTATAGTGCAACAAAGCACTATTTGCTACTATTTATTGTTCGAGTTTGACTCTAATTTTTATCATAGTTATACAAGGAAAAACATAGTCAAGTGAGATCATGTTGGATTCGTCTCGTCATGTAGTTTTTAAATATCAAACTTTTAAAATTTTTACTTATACCGAACTTAAGTTATTAATGGTTCAAAATATACATTGGACTGCGTGCATTGGGTGTTTGTTGCACTATCACAAAAACGGAGGAAGTATAAAATAAAATTATATACGTACATGATTAATTTATGATTACACTTCATTTTTTAATTAATTTTTCTCTTTAATTTTTATTTCCTCAATTGAGTTTTTAGGATTTTGGATGACTGGTTTATTTGGTTTGATGGTTGTGATGATATTTAGTTGGAACGGTGGAGGTTTTGATTGATGAATGTTTATGTTTACTTGAATTTGTGGATTGATATTTTTTTTGCTGAACAGCCTATACATGCTGTAAAATGGTGGTGAGAGTCCATACCACACAAATTATAAATAGAATAAAAAATAGGGATATGGGGCCTGTGGAGAATTGAACCTCTAACATTCCGTTGGAAATTAAGGGACTTAAACATTTGGGCTAAGTTCTCATCCCAATGGATGGATATTTCTTCGGGTTACTTTTATGTTTTATGTTGAGTTGGAATAATTAGATTTTGATTGATTACCGTTGATATCTAGATAAATTTGGCAATGTACATTTTATGAGATACTCTCTCCCTTCCTTTTTAGTTATCTTTTTAGAAACAAAAAAACATTTCAAAATAGTTGTCACTTTACATATTTATCTCATACTTTTCCAATATTACCCCTACATTATCATAAAAGATATTCCTAGGATATTGTTCATTCTCTCACCACTCCAATTTTATTTTTTATTCCCAAAGAAGACACATAGGGGTAAAAGTACAATAATACAGAATAATAATTACAATCCTTGTAAATGTGTTTCTTCCTAAACCGACTACTAATAAGGAATGGAGGGAGTATAAGAAATATTGATCCGTATCCAATTTTTTTTGGTAACGTAACACTCATGTGTCGGCAAAGGTGCGTGGGAGACCAAACCACACAAATTACAAATGGGATAAAGGGGGGTCTTGTGGGGATTCGAACCCCAACCTATGGTTGGGAGAAAATGGACTTGACCGCTAGGATAAGTTCCCAACCCCTGATCCGTATCCAATTGGATAAATATCAAATAACCGAAATTTGGATAAAACGGATATCCAATTCGAAAAAATGTGAATAACCAATATAAGAAATAGCAAATTATTTATTGGTACCAATTTGAAGGTTTTAATTTATTAATTAGTACCAAGTTAAAAAATTTTACTCCAGTTTTTAGTACCAATTAGATAAAAAGTCTATTTTTAGTATATGTATATAAATTTAATCATTTTTTCATTTTTATCTTTTTACCATTAAATCAATTATATTTATATCTTTTTTTTTTTTGCGGAACAGCCTATACAGGCTAGAGAAGTGGTGGGGGCCCATGTCACACAATTATAAAGGGGAAAAGGTGAGGGATAGGGGCCGGGTGGGAATCGAACCCTCAACCTAAATGTTGAGAGTCAGGGACTTAACCACTTGGGCTAAGTCCCAATCCCTATTTATATATTATTTAAAAAAGAACTACTATCTATATTTTAAATTTTTAGAATTTATGTAATATTTAAATTTTTTTCCTTTAACTTTTTATTTTTATTTTTTTTATTTTCTTTTAAAACTCTTGTATCAATTATATTTTTCCCTGGCATGTAACAAGCCCCATAGCAAAAAAATAAAAAAAATAAAAAATAACCTAAGGAATTTTATTTAGTAAGACAAATAAAAAAATTTATTTAAACTAAATTTTATTTTGTATCAATTAAAAACTATATTTTTTTTTGTTTTCATCCCAAGAGATTTTTTAAGTAAGATGAATAAAAGAATAAAATAAAAGAGATTTCTTAGCATCCTAAGCAAGATAAATAATAAGAATTAATAATATGTTATCTAGGGAATAAAATTATATTTTAAATACTATTTTTTTAGAAAAATTATGTAATATTGTAATGAGTACATACTCGAATGATATAAGAGTTTTCAAAAAACGAACGAAAAATAAAAATATAAAAATATTTAAGGAAAAAATTAAAAATATTACAAACTTTTTAAATTTTAAAATATACATATAAGAGTACTTACTCGAATGATATAAGAGTACCATTATATACTTATGTAGAACACTGTTTTATTGTTATTTACAGTATTGTTATGAAAGTGTTTAAAGTACTGTTTGCACCTATTAAGAATACTATTATGTGCTTATGTAGAGTAATGTTATGAAAGTGGTAAAAATACTCTTATGCACTTATTAAGAGTATCATTATGTACTTAGTAGAGTACTGCTTTCCAATTATAGTACTTTTAATAAGTGCTTAACAGTAATTTCTTTGGAAAGCAGTACTCTACTAATTACTGGACAAATATAAAAATATAAAAATATCATTATGTACTTAGTAGAGTACTGTTTTCCAGTTATTTATAGTATTGTTATGAAATTACTGGACAAATATAAAAATATAAAAATATTATTATTTAAAATTTAATTTAAAAATATAATTGATACAAGAGTTTTAAAAGAAAACAAAAACTAAATAAAAAGATTAATGGAAAAAATTAAAAATATTACACAAAACGAAAAAATTAAAAAATTAAAAATATAAATATAAATTTTTTGTGAATAAAATATAAGTACTAATTGATGTAATGGTAAAAAAAATTAAAATAAAAAAATAGTAAGATCATATTCATATACTAAAAATAGAATTTTTTTTACCCTAATGGTAATAAATTATAAATTGGTACTAAAAACTAAGATTTTTTTAACTTGGTACTACTTAACAAACTAAAACATTCAAAATGATACCAATAAATAATTTCCCTGTAAGAAATAACTTAATAATCATACCCAAGGACTTTCCGCACATCTTTTGTTCTTTCCACTAGGATATCCAAAAATTTCCAATGAATCAATTATATATGTGATCCGAGGGAAAAAAAAAAAAAATCATATATGCAAAAATTCAGAATGAATCGGTCCGATCATGAACACATTTTTTTGGATCGGATTTTCACCGCTAACCATGGGGGAGTATATATTATACCAATACGAATTTTTAGGCTATTATATATCAAAAATTAAAATTATGTTAGTCATCCTGTAATTATTCCAAGACAAATACACTTAATGATTGAATTTTTATAGAATAACTTATCAAGAAAAGAAATACTATATTTTGTTGATATGAATAGCTTGCTTTATTTGTTTTAAGCAGTACTGCAATATGCTAACCAATATTCATTAGTCCATTTTTTTTACTTCAAATATTGTTTAAAACATATTGATCGATTTTTTTTTTGTTACAATATATGAACAGTAATAATTTAGAGTCCCTTTTATGTCATCTCATTATAGAAAAATTGTGTTTATTTTCAACCACCATTCAATCATGGCCTTACTTGCCATATGTGTTCCAACACAAGAGTAATAATGGACTCGGGTCACTTTAATTGTAATCTCATTTTAGACAATTTGTGTTTTTGGGATAAGATATACTTTTTCAAAGAGTATAGAAGTATATTGTTGTTGAGGTATGAAAAGAAATACGATTTGGGTATTTAAATCGTGTGGGATGGAATATCTGTAGAGGATATGTATTTTTTTTTTTTATAATAGAAATTACATAATACGGAGTATTAGTCTAAAGGTAAATAATGGGTTTAAAATTTAAAACAAAAAAAAGAACACAAAAAAGTGAACTATTTAGCCAAAATAACAATACCATATATTCCAATTATTATTTTTTTTAAAAAAAAATAGTTAGAAGAATAGAAGCGCCGAAGACAATTATGATTTGGTTTATGGAAATTAATGTGAATAATTGCATTAAAATAAAATGGAGCAAATTATAAATGATAAAAAGGGATAAATTTATCAAAAGCCATGTATATGCATTAGGTTTATTTGAGTATCATGTGAAGAAAAAGATAGCGTAATGTTGAGAATGTTCAAGTCGCAATTCTAATGTCTGAGTTTTTGTTTCTTTCTTTATTTCTTTTCTTTTTATTTATTTATTTATCTTTTGAAAAGAAAGAAATTTAGACTTCCAACCTCATGGTCGGGTTCGATTTCCACCCGATCCTCTATCTCTCTCCTTTATCTCATTTATAATTTGTGTAGCTTGGACGTACACAACTTTACCGATACATAAATGTCAATATTTAAAAAAAGAATAATTAATTTCACACAAACTCCTCCCTAAAAATACTAGTGCACTAGTGCTAAATATTACTCCCTCCATCCCAGACAAGATATCTGGTTTGACTTTTTGGCACTGTTTATTGTTTAACTTTGACTCCATTATTCGAAGTATATGTTTGAAAAAAAATAGTCGAGTTGGATCTTGTTAGAATCGTATAATCATGTAGTTTTATAATATATATTTTAAATAATTTTTTGTTGTATATATTTTGAGATATTAACGATTGAAAAAGTGCATTGGATTGTGTGCAGAAATGAAACAAAACATCTTAAATGGGACAGAGAGAGTACTAGTATGAAATATATTCGAAGGCAAGCAGTAAAAAATAACACATATTACTTACTCCCTCCGTCCCGCAAAATGTGGCCACTTTCTTTTGGGCACGGTAATTTATGTAGTGGGGTTTAGTAGTTAAAGTGGTGTAGATATTTTGTGTTTAAGATTCTAATGAATTTTTGATACTGTTTATTGTTTAACTTTGACTTAATATTACGTAATGATACAATTAGAGAAAAATATTCAAGTGTGATTTTGTTAGAATCGTCTAATCGTGTAGTTTCATAACATATATCTTATAAAATTTTTATTTGTATCAATTTTGAAATATTAAGAATTAAAGAAATGCTAGGGACTTTGTGTGGAAAAATAAAAGTGCATTGGAATTTATGCAGAGTATTAAAAGTAAACACTTTTAATGTGATTTGAGAATAATTAAACTTCTAATCAAACTTATATTATTTTAATTTATCTAAAAATGGAAAGTGACCAAATTTCGTGGGACATCCCAAAAAGGAATAGTGGCCAAATTTCGTGGGACGGAGTACTTCAAACTTGCTATTAATAGAGATAAAAATAAAAATAAAATTATCTACATTTTTGAAAACTGCATTAACCTGTGGACACAGATCTTCGTGGTAATTTGGGTGTATTTATTTTCCTTATCATTTCCATCTCGGGTTAAGAATATTCTCTTCCACGGCTATCCCTAGTAATCAAGAAATTACCAAAAATACTAAGGGAAAGCCTTTACCTCATTTACGATTTTTCTTATTTCTTTCTTTTGGTAACTAAAAGTCCGTAAATTGAAGTTTAGTCGAAAATGCAAATGGCTGCCTGGACTCCAGCTCCAACTTTGATGCGGTAACCTAGATACCATCAAGGGTGTGAATTCACCGGGGCTTCTGGTCCTGGGATCCGACAATTAATAACGAGGGCATAGAAGATAGAACCATTCATAAATGTAGTAAAGAAACAAACAGGGGGCAGCAGATCCAACTTCCCGAAATTAATCATCCATTAATTAAAAAGTTGACGTGTTTTTTTTTTTAAAAAAAATTATTTTTAATCGAAAGTTGAGGTGATAAAGGAAAAAAAAAGGTTTTGGACATGGCAGCCTTTTGGGAAGATGTGGCCAGTCTAGACTTTTTCAAGAAAATAGGGACCTGAATGGCTATAAAAATCATCAATTGATTGAAAGCCCTTTACTCTCCATAGCCCAAAGATCACTCCTTTTTCATTTACATTTTATTTTATTTTATTTTATTGCATTTTTCTTGAAGAAAGAAAAGCTGATGGATCTGCAGAGGCGCGTGGGGATCAAATCAAAGCTGACCCTAAAGAGGATAAAAGTGAAAGTGGAGTCACAATCAATTGGGGCACCCGTTTTGTCCGGGTTGCTGAACCTGGACCTGGAGACCCTCAGTTCACACAGTCCTCTGTGAATAGCCTCTGATGGGGACCTTCCCTGTCACACTTTTGCCCTTCCTCTTCTGCCCAAATTACAGAATGGTGATTAAAATCTCTCGAAAACTTTGGTTGTTTGTTTCTGGTTTGGAATTTCTTTTCCCATATCCATGTGAGAAATAAATACCTCTGTTGGGGCAAGGAAAGGGAATCAATGGCAAATTGGGACCATCTCATGGCTTCTTAAAATGGGGGCAAAAGCAGCCCCCTTTACTGATCCCATCGTAAAGATGATATTGATACAGCTTCAATTCATCTCCCTCGAGTGCTTGAAATAAATATAAATATATAAATAATAACTCAATAAAACCCCATTCAGTGTGGTGTTGGCATCCTGAAATTTGGGCAGACAAAGTAGTTACACAAGAAAAAGGGGTGAGCCCATTAAACACTTGTGGGTAAGGTTGCCTTTCTTGCTTTGACAATTTTGACAGCTCAAAGAAACTTTACTCAACTTGGGTTTCAATAACAAGGAATTTTTTTAAAAAAAACAATCTTGATGAATGGAAAGGTCTAACTCAGAGAGCATTCTGTACTAAAATTATTCTTAATTAGAATAAGTTGTTAACTGGTGTATAAATTTTTGGAAGGTGAAAGACAGTATGTATGTGTGTGTGTGAATTAAATATGGCAATGGGACACGAGGGAGATTTGTTGAAGTAGAAGGGGACAGAATAGACATCCCCCCGAAAATAATGGGGGGTTTTGTGCACAGAGAAAACCCTAAAAATCCCTTCCCCCACCCCCAAACTTTATCTCTATTATTTTCCCATGTACAAAAAATTACACACCACCTTTCCCCTCAACTAACTCCCAAAATATCACACAGTTCTGCAGTCCAATCGATACGTACGCCCTCCTGTATCCATACCTATACTACAGCCTATATATACACTAACTACATAGACACAACCCTCCGTTCTAGAGAGACTCTCTGATACACCACAGAAGTAGCTGTTTCCTCCACCAAGCAGTTGCAGCGCTGCAGTTTGCAGCAGCTGCATCTGCCACTTGCAGAGAGCCATTATCTATATTTATATTTTTATATTGTGTGTATGTATGTGTATGTCTCTTTATGATGGGCTGTATGTTTTGTTATTATATGGGGGGAAGTCTGTATAAAAGATCTGTGGAAACAATGATTTACTACCCATCTATTTTATTTTTTTTCTTTTCTCATTTTGCTATATTATCATTAAAGCAAGAAAGATCTTTGTCTGCTTGTGAAAAAGGAGGAGTCTTTTTTCTCTTGAAGTAAAGAAGAGTTTGGTGTTGTTAAAAGTAATTGAACCTTAAATGCATTGATTAGTGCATATTTACACAATTTGGGTTTTGGGGGCTTTTTATTTTTCCCTTTTGCTTGGAGGAAAATTGGACACAACTTTTATCCCAATTTTTTAGTGCAATAAAGTAATGAGGTTTCTCTCTCTGAGCGTCTCTTTCCATCTGTCTCCCTCACATACACTCACATTCTCTTTCCCTTATGCTGTTGTAATGTTTATATAGAAAGTAAAGGACACACATTCACACCCAACTGATAACAATTCCCCATTTTCTGATTTCCTACCCAGTTTCTTGGTGAATTTTGCTGCTTAGGTTTTCAATTTTGAATATGATTTCTGGGTTAATTGATTTGAACACCGTCAGCAATGAAGATGAAGGAGCGATGTCGTCCGGTTCCCCCACGTCGTCGGTGGCTTCCGGGCGCTTGGAAACGGCCACGGCGTCGCCGCCTCCGGCGCCTCGGCCGTCCGAAGTGTGTATGGAGCTGTGGCACGCATGCGCCGGGCCCTTGATTTCTCTGCCGAAGAAAGGCAGTGGCATGGTTTACTTTCCCCAGGGACACCTGGAGCAACTCCCGGAGCATCCGGCCGTTGCCTATGATATCCCCCCGCACGTCTTCTGTCGGGTTATTGATGTTAAACTCCATGTAATTTTGATTTGGGTTTTAATTTCTTGATTTGTACTTCCGCTTTCTTGGTTCCTTTTTTTATTTGGTCATCTGATGAATGCTGTGGGTTTCATTGGTAGGCGGACGTGGCAAGCGACGAGGTTTATGCACAGGTGTCGTTGGTTCCAGATCAACAGGTATTACGGCTGAATTGTCTCAAGAAGCTACATTGCTTGATTGTGATGAGAGAGTCTTGAATTTTAATTCTCTTTTTAATTTTATGTCGAATTTGGTGCACTTTATTTAGAGATCGTTATCTGAATGTAAAGAAGGATGATTTGGTCCAGTAACTTTGCGAAAAGGGCGTATTTTCTTGAAATTATTACACGTTATAATTTCTTCTTACCTGTGTGCGCCTTTTTAGTTTGCTTAGGGCTTAGGCATCTTTAAAAGGGTGACTTTTGTTTTCTTACTGTTAATGAAAGCATGAAAAACTTTGTTGCATTGAATGTAACTACAATTTCCTCATGAGTTGCGATGACAATTAAATATAGCTGCTTTATATGTAATCAGACACACTTTGAATGAAAAGTAAACAAAGATTAGTATTTTCATTCTTAGGTAGCAATAAATCATTCTTAGGTAGCAATAAATCACTGAATTTTTGGGAATTGCAATCGATGAAATGAAATGCATGCATTTTAAATAAGCATGGTGCAGAAAATGCAACATTGTGAGCATCAAACAATTCATTTCTTGCAGATTGAGCAGAAATGGCGAGAGGGCATCGTTGGAGAGGCTGAAGACGACGATCATGAAGGCGTAGGGAAGTCTATGACACCTCACATGTTCTGTAAAACTCTCACTGCCTCGGATACTAGCACACATGGTGGTTTTTCTGTTCCACGTCGTGCTGCGGAAGATTGTTTTCCTCCTCTGGTGGGAAATTTGATTAAATATTCCATATAAGTATGCCTTAAATGCCATTAAAAATATTAAAGTTTCATGTCTCATCCGCAATGACAAGTTCATCGCTTCATGATGTTTTTAGGATTATAAACAGCAGAGGCCTTCACAGGAGCTTGTGGCAAAGGATTTACATGGAATCGAGTGGAAATTCCGCCATATCTATAGAGGTAAAATTTGCTGAGGATTCTTTTGTTGATTTAGCATTACGTTTTAAGTTAAATTCAATTTAAATATTTATATCTTGAACAGGCCAGCCTCGAAGACATTTGCTCACTACTGGTTGGAGTGCCTTTGTCAATAAGAAGAAGCTTGTGTCTGGTGATGCTGTCCTCTTTCTGAGGTTGGAGAACCATACTTCTGTCAATGCTCTAATTAAAGTTAAATTTGATTCTTACGTCTCCCTTATGTATCAGAGGTGGTGATGGAGTACTGAGGCTTGGTGTTCGTCGAGCTGCCCATGTTAAATTTGGAGCGGCGATCCTCCCCCACAATAGCTATAAGTTCGGTGCTAGCAGTGTTGCTGCTGTTGTGAGCGCCATAGCCATGCAAAGTTCTTTTAGCGTTTCTTATAACCCGAGGTGTATTTACGTTGTACCTGTATAGTTCTTTCTAAACTAGCAAGTAATGTCTTGTTTTTTCGTTATTGTAATTTCTTTCTTTCTTACGGTACCTTGTTTTGGTTGATGAGTCGTCATTCTTTAGAATGGGGATTGTTTTTCCTAGTTTCTGCTGCTGACCTTGAATGAGTTGACAGGGCCCGTTCATCCGAGGTTATCATACCTTATCACAAGTTCTCCAGGAGCATTTCGCGTTCATTGTCATGTGGCATGAGGTTCAAAATTCGTTTTGATGCAGAAGATTCGTCTGAAAGAAGGTTGGTGTTTTATATATTTATACAGGAACTTAACACATTTGTTGCGCCATCCAAACTAATTTTACATTAGCTGGTGCAGCGGCCTCATTGTTGGAGTCAATGATGTCGATCCCGCAAGATGGCCTGGTTCAAAATGGAAGTGCTTAGTGGTACATCTTTAACTTTATGCCAAATGAGTTCATTCCCTAATTCACTAGATCGTTAGGCATAACTAAAACCTTACTTTCATAACGTTCTTTTGAGTTGCGCTTCTGCATTTGCAAAACTCCTACTTACAATTACTTTTAAAGTTTTTACTCTAACATTTGAATATGAAGGTATCAAATTGGGATTGAAATATTCTTAAACACTCCCCAAATAAGTTTATTTATGATGAGTATTGAGGCTGTAACTTGTCAGACTTTGGCATCTGATTCGGTTAATATTTTAAGATTATGTCAAAAATGTAAACCCCGCCCCACAAAAGAAAAAGAATAAAAAAAGAAAAAATTGTTGCATATGTCAAGTTTGAATCATTTCTGCAGGTTAGATGGGACGATATGGAAGGCAATCGCCTTAGCAGAGTTTCACCATGGGAGATTGAGCTGACTGGTTCAATTTTGGGACACAACACCACTCTGTTGCCAGGCACCAAGAGAAGTAGAGTTGGATTTCCTGCGGCAAATCTAGATTATCCTGTTCCCAGAGGTTGTTCTTATTCCATTTACTCAATTTTACTCATGATTATTACATTCCATCTGGTGCTGTGTTGAAACTCCTTTGCCTGTTATTCCAGATGGGAATGAAGTTTGCAACTTTGGTGAGCCTTTGAGGTTCCAAAAGGTCTTGCAAGGTCAAGAAGTATTTGGGTTCGGTAATGCTCGTATTGGAGTGGAAGCTTCCAGGCAGCATTCGACGGACGCAAGGTGCTATCCAGCGTCGAGAGGGAACACTATCCTCAGGCACCGGATTAATCCCATTGGCGAATCCTTTCAATTCCACAAGGTCTTGCAAGGTCAAGAAACTACTAGGCCTATCTTGTCATCATACGGGCGAGTTGATGGCCGTGGCTCGGAGCCTAATCAGGCATGGGGAAACATTGCTGCTAATCCACTCGACGGCTTTCAAATGCTGCCAGGTCATGGAAACTGTTGGTCCACTCCTCAGAACCACACCGTTCACAGTGCCAATCCTCACCCAACACCATCATTGAACTTATCATCTTCATCAGAATCATCACCTTCTTCCGTTCAGACATTAATGCTTCAGCACCAGTCCGATCCCTCTCTGCCTCCTCAATTCCCTCCGTTGCATTGCGACAATCGTGATTCGTTCTATGCTTCTCAAATTTCTAGGGAACAAACAATGATTGCTGTTCCAAACCAGGCATACACCACTGAAGATAACAGTAAACTCAGCTGCAGGCTATTTGGATTCCCTCTGACAGAGGGGAAAATGAGGGATGCATCTGGTCCCGTACCAGGAGCAGCATATGGCGGCGATTCAGGCAAGACTAATGACGAGGAAATGTATCAACGGCAACATTCATTAATGGTGAGCAGTTGTACTCGAGGAAGCGACATGTATGTGGTAAGAGACAGACTTCTTGATATTGCACTCTAACTATATATATATCCTTAAGAAATGTTGAAGCAAATGAGGTGTACCGAAAGATTCGATATGATGTGTGCGTGCGTGTATTTATTTGATGGTAATATTTGTTCGGATTTGGAGTAAATTCGTAGAGTCGGTACCTCCTCCACGGTTGGCTATATGTTATAGTATGTCCCTAAGTGTAAATTCATACTAACTCCAAAGCATTTTGGGACCCTTGTTGTTGTTAAGATTGATTAATCAGTATTATTCAATTTCGAGAAGATTTGGGATTGACTTGTTGCTGCATTATTTATGTAGAATTTAAGCTGTAGCCTGTTGGTGGGAAATAATTGGAAGACATTCATGTCTGTTAAATGAAGTTGTCGTGACTGATGAGGTCTGCCTTTGATCCAAATCCAGGAAGTTTTTCAACACAACAATTATGTGTCTTGTCTGGCCTGGCCTGGCCTGGTTTTATTGCCTTTACTAATTGCAATGGGACCATCATCATGGTGCACAGTTTTCTCTCTCGAGACTTCACCTGTGGCATGCACTTGCCTAATTATAATAACAGGAATTACATTGCTTCATTTCTTTTAAAGATTATTTTACTGCACCTGCATATAGTATATTTTTTGGTACAAAATGATTCATCGGGTAATATATTTGATTCCAAAATAGAAAATGTTCTTGGTGCTGAACCTTCCAGACTTATGCATGAGCTGATAAAACTGATTCTTGCTTGGGATTTTGGTTGCAATACCACAGCACGCGGGGTAATATCAAGTCGAGCTCGAGTAACATAATACTTGAGTTTGAGCTTGACAAAAGATATTCGAGCTCGAGCTCAAGTATCATCGAGTTTGAGATCGAGTAGTTCACGATTTTTTTTTTTTTGCTAAGCTCGAACTTGAGTCTGTAGCTTAAGTTTGAATTTTATTTTATTTTTTCTTAATATTTGTTTTGGAGTTTTAACCATAGCCTGAAAGACACAATTCAATTTGATATTTGAATATTGTGTTGGTTATCGTACAATTATGATAGAACTAAAATTTTTGAAAAATATATTTTAATTTTTTTGAATGACTGTTTTTTCTTGTTTAGATATTTTAAATAACTAACATATTTTCTAATAGGAAATAGAGTGGATCAGTGGACTGTGAAGGAGTATGAGATGAAGATTAATTAAAATGTGTGTCAGAAATGTTATCGAGTCGAGTCGAGCTCAAATGCTCAAGTCGAGTCCCGAGTCGAGCTTAACTTGATACAAGCTCGAGCTTGAGTCGAGTAGTGATAGTCGAGTACGAGTCGAGTTTTTTTCGAGTCGAGTCCCGAGTCAAGTACGAGTAGCACTACTCATTAATCACCCCTAAGCACGCCTTGTAAGCTAATTAGCCAATTTGCTAAGGTTGCAATAAAAACTTGGATTCTCCTTGAACGAAATGTGGAAAGATTTTGACTGTGACTGGGAGGATGTCTCGAGCACACACTGACATACATATAAATATCCACACAGGGGTCGGCTGAAACCACTTGAAAAGTGGTCATAAAGCAATTGAAGGCTGGCTGAATGCGAAGATATCATGATTATAAATCTTTCAAGTGGTGATAATTATTTTATCGCGTCGAGTCTTGTAAATATTGTTAGTTCTATTCACAATGAAAAATTACAGCATACTCTAAACTATCGGATTAATTCAGTTACATATATTTAAAATCCCAAAAAGTAAATATAGACAATTGGAAGCCATTTGAGTCGGAGCCTTCCACAAATAAATCGACAAAATATCACTATATCAGCACTTTTGAAAATAAATTGCTAACATCAAACATCAACAGCTTAATTGTATACATGATGCATTTACCAAGTAATAATGTTCAATCATTCAAATCAATCTCCAAATTATTCCAACTAATTTTTATGGAGAATTATATTGGAGACATTCCAATTTTATCTAACCATCTCCAGATTTGTTTAGATTATGTTCCATCTTTAGATACTAGACTACATATGGCGGGTATTCAACGTTACTATATTAGTATCAGGAATGCAAATATATACTTCATCTTTTTCTATATATAAGTGCTCCATTTCTGTATTTCACGCAGTCCAAGATACATTTTAAATGTTTATAACTCAAATTGTATATAAATCAAAATTATAAAAATTTGATATTCCAAAACCAAATGATTAGACAAATCTAACAAGATCTTACTTGACTATGTTTTATCTTATAGAACTATGTTAAAAAATTTGATCAAAGTTACTCAATAAATAGTTACCACTATGCAAATGGAGCACTTAAATAAGAACGGAGGAAGTACTTATAACTGCCCACTCCCTTTTCACATCTTTTTTCATCTTCTTTACCATTTCATTTAAACAAAATAAGTGTATTCCAAATACTATTATATACATATACACATCAAACACAATAATTTAAATATTAATAATCTATCTTCCATAATCCTTAATTTGAGACGCATACGTCTCAATAAATTCCAACTTTCAACCTCTTTACAGAACTGTTTCGGCCACTTTTGGAATAAAATAAAATTGGACAATTGAAAATTTGAAATACAGCTACTAATGCTGATAACAGTAATTACTAACGCTACAGACGGTAATAAATATGGCGTTAATGAATAGTCCTACTACCTAACGGAACGTAACAACCCACATACTAACTGTGAAGACGGTCGTAACTCGCAACGGCCATGATGAATGGACGGAATCTACGCTACTCCAGTCTCCACACCCCATCCGACGGTCCGCATTTAATCTCTTTTATGTCAATGTCAGTGACGCCCACGCCCCACGCTACATTACGTCACCGCAGTTGACGTTAGAATCTCCCAAAATCCCATTTCCCAATACCCCTGTCTTTCCAATTATATAAATTTAATTCCAAAACCAAACCATTCTCCCCGCTCCCCTATCGCCGCCACCATGCAGAAAGCACTCGGTCTCCCCGCCGCGGAATCCGCCGATTCTCCGCCGATGGACGACAATATTATGCGAAAAGTAGCTGCGGAGAATGCGGTGGTGATTTTCGCAAGGAAGGGCTGCTGCATGTGCCACGTGGTCAAGCTTCTGCTGCACGGCCATGGCGTCAATCCGAGGATCGTCCACGTCGACGACCAGAACGAGGCGAAATTGACCGGCGAATTGGCCGACGTGATCGGTCAGGAAGGTTCCGGAAACAGCAGCGGCAGCGGCAACGCTGAATTTCCGGTGGTGTTTGTGGGCGGAGATTTTTTCGGCGGGCTGGAGGAAATCATGGCCGCTCATATCTCCGGCGAATTGGTGCCCAAATTGAGAGAAGCTAGGGCTTTATGGCTTTGATGCCTTTTTTGTTTTTTGGCCATTAGTAATCAAATTAAATCCATGCTTTTCTTTTTGGATGAATTCTCCGGAATTTGATTTGGATATGGGATGAATTTATTTAACTCACCTTCGTTTATTTTAGTTTTTCTATTCCATTTTACGTTGTTTTTAAAGTTTATTTTTAATGGAATGCAGTAGTAGTTTACTGCGGAAGTATTGGTATTTGTGTTTTTATTAAAATCCTAATTGTGCATCGGCTATACGGCTAACGGCCTAGATTATTCCAGGACCTCTGGTCCCAACTCCAAAATCATAAGATAATGACGTTTAACGTTTAAACGGAAAATGTTATTTAGTCGTTTAAAATTTAGAGAATACATAGACGGAAATTCGACGGCAGCATAGTGGGATGACCATGACGGCATGAGTATGACCCTCACTCCCCCCGTCCCCACTCAAGTAAGCAAAAGTCCTCGGTTTATATGATACTCCCTCCGTCTCAGCCAAGATGTCTGGTTTGACTTTTTGGCACTGTTCATTGTTTAACTTTGACTCAATATTATTCAAAGTATATGTTTGAAAAAAATAATTGAGTTGGATCTTGTTACAATCGTATAATCAGGTACTTTTATAATATATATTTTACATAATTTTTTGTTGTATATACTTTTAGATATTAACGATTGAAAAAGTGCATTGGATTGTGCGCAGAAATGAAACAAGACATCTTAAATGGGACAGAGGGAGTAATAAAATAATTATTATTTTTAAATTCTAGGGTTTAAATTTAGATATTACTGTATCCCTTTTCATTTTTATACAAGTGGAGAAAATAATGAATTGGAGTTGGGGACTTCCTCTAGTGGTAAATCACCAACTCCCAACCTATAGGTCGGGGGTTCGAATCCTTATCCGCTCCCCTATTATTCTCATTTGTTCTTTGTAATTTGTATGATCATGTACTCTCACATCTTTTCCTAGGTCTTTAATGGTTCCTAAAACGAAAAATGTATTGGAAATTGGGGTGCTTTTATTTAAAAGTGTATGAGGTATCGGCTGGCTATTGGTGTCATTCTCCATGTTAGTGGGTGGTATTCATTATTTTTGTAATAACTATGAATTGTTTATTGAACTTTTGATCGATTTTATACACTTCCTTGAATTTGTATGTATAATAATGGATATTCAAATTATTCAAAATTTGAACCGTACGTAGTTTGATGAGATTGATTATAAATGAATAAACTAATAACACAAGCTAAGGCCCTGTTCTTTATACCTTATTTTTTCTGGTTTGATCTGAATTTATAAGATCTGGTTTGGTCTGATCTTATTTTCTACTATATATTATTATAGTGATTGGATCTGATCTGATTTGGTCTGATCTGATCTGGTCTGGTCTGATCTTATTTAATCTGGTCTGATCTTAATGTTTCTTATCTGATCTGGTCTGATATGATTTTTATAAAAAAAAAATAAGTAATAAGGCCTCAAAACAAGTCCTACAGAACGGGGCCTAAGAGTTACTACCACATCAGTACATAAGTAGAGTGGAGTAGATGGACTAATTTGGAGGCCTGGTCGTCGTCGCCCTCGGTTTTTACCCTTAGCTATCATTAATAATGGTGAAAATGGACAAACACAGTAAAACTGTTAATAGCATTAGTATTTATTCGTAATACAAGAGACAAATATAAAATTACTATAGCTTTCCAAAAAAATATAGAATTACTATAACGGGACGTTTGGTTCTCGGATTTTGGATTCCCACTGGGAATCTTGGGTAGGGAATGAGACATGCCCATGTTTGGTTCGGGACATGTTTTATGTGGGAATGTGACATTCCCACCAAGGTGGGAATGTTAAGTGTTTTAGGTGGGAATGTGATTCCCACCTGGAAGGCAGGTAATCTTAGATTACCACCTTCACTTTACCTACTTTTATACTAATTTGACTTTTATACCCTCACTTTTTATACTTACTTTATTTTATAAATTTAGATATTTGTATTCTAAAAAATATTAATATATGAAATTTAATTTTAAAAAATCAATTAAAAAATTTAAAATATATATATATTTTAATATATATTCTCATATTTTAATATATATTTTCATATTTTTTTAAAATTTATTTATCTTCTACATATAAAACAAAATTAATAAGGATTTATTAAATAAGTAATTATCATACAATAAATTACATATAAAGAATTTTCAATATTTTAAAAAATAAACCTTTTTAAATATTTCTATTGTGTAGCAAAATGATATATTTATAACATTCGTTCAATTGAAATTCAAGGACATTATGGTAAATTTATTAGAATGGGAAATCTAAGATTCCCAATCTAACCAAACGCAATAATCTTAAAACATTAAAAAATAAGATTCCCAGCAATATCATATTCTCAGTAATCTTATATTCCCAGCAATCACATTCCACTGATAATCTAAGATCCCTCCAACCAAATGCACCGTAAGAGTATATTATGTGGTGAGTGGTGAGTGCATATAGTGATGCCCCTATCAACCGTTACTTCACAAGTTGCTTCAAGGATCACGAGGTGCACACACATTCATTTTGTACAGTCACTCCATCCCATGTATTTCGTGTTTGGCTATCTATCTATATATATATACTTGTACATAATTGCGGTAAAATAAAATATAGTAGTAAATATGGTATTAGAAATGGAAAATTAAATCTCCCTGCAGACGCATATGCAGTCCACAGTCGAGGATGAGCTGTTGCTCATTCCCAAATTGTATGTACAAAAGTTTTTTCAAGTAAATGCAGTTCAAAATCTACAGGCATGCAGAGCCCATATATGCCCATCACCCATGAGGTTATATTACAGTAGTAGTAGTAATTATCACATGTGAGTTGGGACAGGTGTGACATGTGGTAGTAGCATGTGAAATACCCCCTTCGTCCCAACAATTGTGTCTCATTTTGACTTTTGACACTGTTAGTTGATCAATTTTAACCTAATGTTATCGTAATTATAAAAGAAAAAAATATAGTCAAGTTCGGTCTTGTTAAATTCATCTAGTTTTAGAATATATATGTTATATAATTTTTAATTATACACATTTTAAAATATTAATCGTTAAACAAATGCGTTGGGTAGTATACCCAAAAGTTTTGAGACATAAATAGTGGGACGGAGGGAGTATATATGGATGGGAAGTACTGGACATACATACAGGATATGGATGATGAAGTCAACGGGGAAGTAGAAGTGTAACTAGAGATGATGAATAGATAGTAGAGGATGACGCATATAACAAATTAATGCTATTATACTCCCTCCGTTTTTTTGTTTTTTTCATGTTCTCCATTTGAATAGTAGAAATTATTCATAAAGTAACTTTGATTCATCTTTTTTATCGCAGTTATATAAGATAAAACATAGTTAAGTGAGATATTGTTGGATTCGTCTAATCGCGTAGTTTTAGAATATCAAATTTTTATAATTTTTACTTATATAATATGAGCTATTGATGATTGAAAATATGCATTGGATTGCGTGCAGTGCATGATGGGTGAAGTAAAAAAAAAAAAAACAAAAAAAAACGGAGGGAGTATATGCAAAAGCGTTGTGTGTTGGCCGTTGAATGTGTGGTGGAATTTTTAATTTTAGTGGGAAATGACGATGTTGTCTTGTACTTGTGTGCGTCGTGTTCTAATATTCAACTTTAATTTCCACCAATTGAGGTCCCCATTTCATGGATTTTTCAATGCCCAATTACAAACATCATTACCATTACTCTTAATCATGATACTTGCTTAATTACTAGCTAATACAACATCTCTCATACTATAAATAAATATTTTATTTTTCATAACATTTGTTCTTCCCTAAATAAAGGGCTAGCCTAACCTGGAAGTTTGATTAATTGCTATAATGAATTGCAAGTTTTCCTTTCACTTTTAGCCCAATATTAAGTGAAAAGCCTAGTTCAACATAATAATCTTATTGAACAAATGGTTTTTGCATTTTCTCTTTATTTATTTATTTTCAATTTCAAGCTTTCAACCATGCATGCCCTCTTAAATTTATTTCCTTCCTATCTCAATTCGTTAAGGTGACCCTTTTCCAAACTATGCTTACATGTTTTCCTTTAAAGAATGAAAAATGTAATACTTCTCTGGTTGGGTTATATACTACTATTTTGATATCAAATCCCAATTGAAAAATAATAAGTACACCTCCCTCGATATTAATTTCGATGTTGAAGGATAGATATTTGTTTGTCATATTTGCACCTTTTGCATACTTAGAAATTATTTTGCCTGCATATTTGTGGAAATATTATAGCACTATATTAGATTGAAAAATTATACATCACGGCATTAATTAGTAATCCAGCACATTCAATTACGAATCCAAACCCTAAACCCGTGGTTGTGTATGTATCTTGTTGGGTTTATGATTCCTATGCAACAATGGGTAAATTACAGCATGTTAGAATTAGGGTTTCATGCGGGTCTGGGGGAGTTGCCTTGAAGATGAATTGATGTTAATTGGGTGTATTGTGGAGTTATTTTGTGGGTGTGGTTAACATGTAATAAGATTAAAATAAACAACTCAGCACAGTTTTTATTTGCTGATTCAGCTCACAAACTACTCTCATACTACTCACTACATGACTACATGTTAATAACGGCATTTATTAATGTACATTAAACTGCTGAATATGCCCCCTAATTTTTTTTTTGGAAGAATATGCCCCCTAATTGACAAATGCGAATGATATAAAAATTAAAGCTAATTTGGCACAACTAGTACTTCTCCGTTTTTGTGATAGTGCAACAAACACCAAATGCACGCAGTTCAATGCATATTTTGAACCATTAATAACTTAAGTTCGTTATAAGTAAAAATTTTAAAAGTTTGATATTTAAAAACTACATGACGAGGCGAATCCAACAAGATCTCACTTGACTATGTTTTTCCTTATATAACTATGATAAAAATTAGAGTCAAACTCGAACAATAAATAGTAGCAAATAGTGCTTTGTTGCACTATCACGGTTAGCAATTAGCATGTGATATGAAGTGTATTATTACATTTGTTGAGCAGTCCAATCTAACCTCTCTCTATTCACACCCAACAACTAACCCAAAAAATGTCAACGACATTTTGTTGAAGGCTAGGCCCAATCCACAGCCCAAACTACCATACTTTTCGTTTTTTGAAAAGCCCAAAACTATTCAAATTTGAGATAGCCATTAGCCTCGTGTATTTCTAGTTTCTATAATCAATGACAACCCATATTCCAACAAGAACAACAATCATTAAACAGAAAAGGTAGGGGAAAAAGTGTAAAACTTGGCAAATATACAATTGGCAATTGAAAACACACAACAATCCAAATCAAATGATGACCTTCATCGATCAGCCCTTTCTTTCCGTATATACTAATTCAGAGTTTCAGACACCCTATATATATGAGTTTAGTGACCTATACAATATACATACATCCGTATATGGCACAACATAACCCTAATTTAGCACATCAATTGCATACATGTAACACATATAAGTCCTCAGCTTGTAATAATTAATCATCTTAAACCCAACAAAAATCAATTACCACATGACCAGATCACATATATATAATACATCTCAATAATTAGTAGTATGATCTTACCTACGATCATCTTAATTCTTACATCGTCATCAAGACAGGGATGAGCCGAAGAAGTTGTGGCCGTGATCTTGCGCCACGTAGACATTCCCGGCACCGCCGCCGCCGCCGCCTCCGATCAAGGAGGCGTACAACTCCCTGTCCAAATGATGGCCGCCGCTAACAATCCCGGAAGAAGTAGTGTAGGCGGCACCACCGTACATATTCTGCAGCTTGCTTAGTTCCGTCTTTAGCCTCTCGACTTCCCCCTTCAGCCGGGCATTTTGCGACAGGACGGTTTCGATCTGGAGCTGCAGCGCCCGGTGGCTGGCCTCCAGGCTGTGGTTCTTCTCCCGGGCCCGCTTGTTCTGGTACCAAATGGCGACCTGGCGGGCCGGGACTCCGAGCTCGGCGGCGAGGCGGGACTTGAGCTCCGGGTCGAGCTTGTTGTTGAAGTTGAAGTTGGCTTCCAGAACCCTTAGCTGGTCCTGGCTGAGACGCTTCTTGTGCTTCCGAATCTGATGAGAATGACGATGGCCGTGCCCCTGACTACTATTATTATTACCACTACTGTGTCTGATCAAGGGATCCATTTTGGATCGGAGGTTTAATTAATTATATCATTAGTGGATGCTAAATATGGGATTATATATAGAGAGAGATTAGAGAGAGGAGGATGCAGTGTTAATAAGATTGATGATGGGTACAACTCCAACCGGTGAATTACGGGTGAGGTTAACGGTAGGGTTACTGTATTAGGTGAGGTTATGGCGTCATCACTCATGACTCACTGTAAACTAGAGATTTTAACAATTATATATATACTCCATGTAGCTTGAATTTACCAAACTAATTTATGTAGCTTGATTTTTAATTTCTCTACTTTTCAACCATGTAGGGATCGGAAAGCCAACTGTGACTGTGATATCTTTTGACAATTATATACACTTCTATGTTATTTTAATGTTTGACTGTAATCTAATTATACATGCAGTATATGGTAAAAAAAATCATTACTTCAATAATTGTTAATTTTTTTTTTTTTAATATCAACTAGGTTTGTTAAATAAATATATTCGATCATTATTTAACTAACTCATTAATGCTCATTTCAAACAAATGTGTTGAATGAGTTAAATATTTTACCGATCGAGTTCAACGATTGTACGTTCCACGCATGTGCATTATTTATACGTACGTATATGTTATATGCATAAAACACTTAAGCATGAGTTGAGTTTTTCTTTTTTACTTTTTTTAACATGAAAAATGAATTATTAAAAAACATGCGGAATAAAAATAGATATTTTCTTTTAAGAAAAAGGAGTAATTAGTACTTATTTATTTATTATTACAAGAGCACAATTGATCAAGAGTTGGGCGTGGGTATGTAGGGTTAGGATTAGGGTAAGGGGAAAAAATGGGTACCCTATCATTATCAGGGGGTACGAAAGACGTGGTCACGTGGTCTGCTGCCCCTACGTACTAACTAACTAATGACACTTACACTTAACCAGGGCCATTTATTTATTTATTTATTTAATTGCAAATAAATGTTGAAATTTTGTCACCGGAAAAAGACAAAATCACAAATGTGTCTGTCGTCGATCTGCCCTAGAATGCTTAGTATTACTATTCAATAAAAATACTACTAACTTAAACACTCGAGTCGGAATTTCTACAGATTGTCCCGTGTGATTAATAGTTTTAACTGAATTTCGCTAATGTCTACTGGCTACTGTCTAATTCTTTAATTAATTAGTAGATAGTAGTAATTAACTACTAATGTCAACTGCGCCGACAATAAATTGCCTCGACACTAGATCATTCGTCACGCACAAGTTTTTTCTTAAATCTCTTAGTTCTAGGTTTTGATTTTTGGCCTAAAAAAAATAAATTTAAAGAAATTAAAACCACCAAATTGAGGGCTGCTGAACAATATATGTCTAATGTCAATTTATTGCTATACATAGGACAGATCACAGATGCATGATTTTTTTTTATTATTATTTTTTTTGGGGGGACATTTGTTTATAGTATTTACTAAAGTTATAATAAAATACTATAAACAATAGAAGTCCAATAATAACAATATTTTTAATTTTAAGAAGAAAAAAAAAACAAAAACAAAATATACTACTAGTATTCTAGCTGTACGTGGTATTTACTAAAGTGCCACTGCAGTGCAGTGTAGTACGTAGCAAGTAAGATCAGGTGTCAACGTAATAATAACAATGAAGAAAAGAAAGACCATTATTAGCTAACTAGCTCCTGGGAATAGAAGGTAGTAACTACATATTGATTAGCCACAAGAGTTGAAAATAATTGATGAGAATGTACATATTTTAAAAATTGTGGGAGCTATATATATAAACACGACATTTGATGAGATAATAAATAGTATTTAGTAGTATCATGCAGTGTTAACTGATGGGAGTGCATGAATATGAAGTGTTTAACAGTGCACTAATTCAGAGTTTCAGACCCTTATTTAACACAACTTGTAGACCATCAATTTGGGGTATATCAGGATTCAGCAGGATTAGATGATGGATGCAGCTGCAGGTGTGGGGATTGGTACGTGTCCTACATTTCACTCATTAATTAATTAATTGTCATGTACTTACTGTATGTGTGTACTGTACACCACACACACGCAGACATACTACTAACTGTCAAGAGACCAATTAATCTGTAATAAGCGAAGTGGACATACATACATACATACATGGGGAGAATTAATAAATTACGAGTATTATACTACTACTACTACTACAGTACTAGCTTGCTTCATTCAGAGGCGGACCCAGGATTTTGCTCATGGGGGGTCCTACTCAATGATAGGCTAATATAGTTCATGCAATACGTGTTCTTGTATGGTATTTTCAATTTTTAGGGCCTCATTTTAAAAAAAATTCATTTTAATTTGTTTTAGCATGTTTTTTCTTCATAATTTTTTTTAGATTCCTTTCATTGTAGTGGTGTAATGCAACGTTGCTCTTCTCTATGAAGAATTTTAATTTTAGTTTTTTTTTAAAAAAAAAACTTTTATCATTTGTAAAACACTAGGTAGGTGTTGATTCTTTTGGACATATAGAGAGTATTTTGGGTACATGACTTAAAGATAAATAAAAATCAATTTTTTGTGTTTTAATATTTTTATTACAGTGTTATGTGTTATAAATAAATAGAAAATGATAATTATAATTATTTTTAGAATAAGATAAAGAGCTCATCTTTATTAAAAAGATGGGCCAACTAAAATAATTAGACAACCATTAATTTATAAAATTGGGGAAAATGAATTTTAAAATTAAGAATTTACACAAGATAGAAAAATTTTGAAAAGAATTATGAACTTAAATTAGAATGATAGAAGAAAAAATAATTAAATTTATGAATATATATAAATTTAATACTACATAATAGGTAATAAAAAATAAAAATTTTGGTGGGGCCCGGGCCCCACCAGGCCCGTATGTGGGTACGCCTCTGGCTTCATTCCTTTCGATATATACTTAATTGTTCTGGTTAGTGACAGTACTTACTCGACGATATAACGTATATAGTATGGATCTACTGGGCATATATGGTGAATGGATGCTAGTTGTTTAGTTTATTCCTCACTACTACTGTTTAGCTGCAGTGTATGTATAGACATGGTTGTTTGATTTAGAAATTCCGGGCCACACTCTATATTTTATTCTAAATAAAATTTAATTAACTAGTAATTGATTATCTGGCCATGCTTTTGTTCTGTCGATCGCCCATCACTCCTTGTTTTAATTAATTAATTAATCCCCTCCATCTTTTCACTTTGATTTGCAGACTTCGCTGGTTTAACACTAATAATAAGGGCGCCAAATGGAATTTCATTAGCATTACCTAGCTCTAAAACTAGGGAAAGGCATGCTGCTGCCCTTCCATAGCACTTATTACTTATTTTTATTAAAATCAATTCAGACCATATTAGATGAGAAACTTTCAGATCAGACCACACCAGATCATATCATTATAATTATAATAAAATTATATAATATAAAATCAAATAAAACCAGAAACATTCATACCAGACCAGACAAATTTAGATCAGATCAGATCTTATAAAATTCAAATTAGAACAACTTATTTAAGGCCTAGAGAACAAGGTCTTAGAGAATTGCAAAGTGGGTATGTATCCAGAAATCTAACAGCTTAGACCATCTCCAATTATACCCTTCATTTTTGCAGGAGCTACAGTATAAATCTCTATTTTTGCAGGATTGCTACAGTAACTACAACTCCAACCCAACCCTCCATTTTTGCAGGAAATATAATATTCCCCATTATTCTTTTTCATATATTATTTTATACTACTTTTAAATTTATAAATAATACCCAATATTTTATTATTTCAATATATTATATTCCACAATAATATTCAAAATTAATATTTTTATATTCAAAATTAAAATATTTAAAATATAATGTAAATAACATTTTTTAGTTTTTTTAGAAAAAAATTGCAAGATTAAATTAAATTAGTTTTTTTAAAATTAAATCTAAATTACAATTTAAAAAAATAAATAAGAGAAAAAACAAAAGAAAAAAATAAGAAAGAAAATGCTCCCAAAAGGAGCTACAGTATTCCGCTGAATTCAGCAGAATACTGTTTCACCCTCTCATTTGATGACTCATCAATTGCAGGGTGGGAGCACCCACCTTGCCTCCCACCCTGCATCTCTTATATTCCTTTTTCACTACGTTCATTTGATGGTTATTCTACCATTTTCACAGTTACTTACAGCTATAATTTTCAATTCTGGTATCACCTAACATTATATAGTACTACCTCTATTTTTTGGGGTTGCACCATTTAACACAGGCACGCATGTCGATACATATTTTCATCGATGAATAAATTAAATTGTCTATAATAAAAAATTATAGAAATTTGATATTCTAAAACTACAAGTTTAGACGAATTTAACAAGATTTCACTTGACTACATTTTTTCTTCTGCAAATATGATAAAAACTTGAGACAAAGTTAAACTGTAAATAATGCAAAAAATACCAATATTGCAAACCTAAGGAAACGGATGGAGTATATATTTAAGTAAAAGGTAAATAAGAATATGCCACTTTTGTATGCAATTAAGTTATATTTTGTTTACTTATTTTTTATTTATATGGACATTCTTTTTATTTATATATACTTCACTAGTAAATAACCCGTCGAGACTCGGCGGGTGTAACGCCCCGAAAATTCAAACCTGATTTTCGCAAGCGTTACCGCTGTACTAACTATCCTAAACTAGTGGCCAGCTAATTTAAAATAGCTAGTACAACACTGGGTAAACCTAAAGTGATCATCTGATTAATCCGGTTTAATGCGGAAGCTAAAACAAATAAAACACATAGGCACATAAACAATTACCACAGAACAACTGCATAAAGCAAACTCTGTTAGAGTAACAGGCTACAAGCCTCTCAGATCATGATCAGGCAACCTGTCAATACATAAAAGGGAGCTACCGGCCCAAAGCAGTAAATCACATACTCAAACAAGGCCACAGGCCGATATGAAATAAATCCTAGCTTCACAAGCCTCAACTAGTCAAGTATATATCAAGCAAAAGCAGTCAACAGAGTATCACATAATGACATATAAATAATAATAACAGAAATGTCCTATCTATGTGATCTCTCATAACCCCAAACCCAGTCATGCTCCAGCGCCTCCAGCAGGATCTATAAAACAGACAAAAGCAAAGGGGGTCAGTACAACGTACTGAGCAAGGCTACGTGCCGGGGAGTAAGGGAAAACAGCACCATAATAATAATAACAATAATAATAATAATAATAATAATAATAATAATAATAATAATAATAATAATAATAATAATAATAATAATAACAAAGCAGAATATAAATAAAGCAGATAAACACCACACCGTCCCATACCGGTGCTTCAACCACGATCATACAATTGACATAAATAAATCATCACACCGTCCCATACCGGTGCTTCAACCACAGACATACAATTTATGCACGTGATGCATGGCCTAACATACACCTATCTACCCTATATGCAAATGCAAATGAATATGCCTAGCCGGCAACCTAAACCCGGGCGGTATGAACCCACGGGTGAGGATATCATCAACTCCAACCCGTTACAGGGTAACATACACCATCCCCGCAGGGACCACAGGCATCACAGCCCAATCACAGGCATAACAGCCAAATCACAGGCATAACAGCCTAATAATCACAGGCATCACAGCCAAATCATAGGCATCACAGCCTAATAATCACCCCGCAGGGCCATCGGGACTCAACAACACCGGTAAAGGCTGCCCGATCGGACATTTCCAATATGCCCATTCATTCATAATGCAATACCATGCATTATAATAACCAACCCAAAAGGGCCAACATGAATAACAACCAATAATCCACCCCGCAGGGTCATCGGGACTCAACAACACCGGTAAAGGCTGCCCGATCAATCATAAACATTATAACAACCCATCGGGTTAATAATCGTCAATTCCACTGCAATAACATGCATATGAAAATACAGTGATATTCAAGCACCTACACACTAGGTTCGCATGCTTCTCAACATATAAGAAATTCAATATATAGCCCTCTAGGCTAAAGCATTAATGATATAATAATTCAACAGTTTCCCCTAAGCAATTCAACAACCCCCACGGGCCAATTGATTAACCCACGGTTTACCAATAATATTTGGGGAAGTCATAACAATAATTGATGCAAAGAAAACATTAATATAGAATCAAAATTGCACAAAAATGGGCCAAACAGGGCCTTCCTGCGCGCCCGCGCGCGTAAAACGCGTGACATACGCAGCCCAGTACTGTAGCGATTACTGTAGCAATTACTGTAGCAAGTTACTGCGGTAACTACTGTAGCGAGTTACTGCGGTAATTAATGTAGTGAGTTACTGCGGTAACTACTGTACAAGTTACTGTGGTAGTTACTGTTCAAATTACCGTGGTAATTACTGTTCAAATTACCGTGGTAAATACTGTGGCGAATTACTGCGGTAACTACGCGAGTTACCGCGGTAACTACTGTACAGTTACTGTAGTAGTTACTGTTCAAATTACCGTGGTAATTACTGTTCAAATTACCGTGGTAAATACTGTGGCGAATTACTGTGGTAACTACGCGAGTTACCGCGGTAACTACTGTACAGTTACTGTAGCAGTACTGTAGCAGTACTGTAGCAGTTACTGTTCATCGTCTTCTCCGATTTTCCAATCGGTTTTTCCGGCGATTTCGCCGGAATCCGACCCCAAATACCCCCCAAACACGTAATTTAAGCAATATAATCCCTTGCCTTGAATGTAGACGAGTCCCCAAGCTTTCTTCTTCAACCTCCAAGCTCCCAATCCACAATCCAAGCCTTAGCTTCCCCCAACACCAATATAGTTCCAATTCAAGGATTTAAGCTTCAACTTGCTCCGATCTACAAAAATCCACCCAAGAACCTTCAATCCCGCCACCACAAAACATACCCAACAAAAACACCTCAAAACTCTTCAAAAATAAGAATTAAAGTGGGGAAAATACTTACCAAGGTGTATATAACCAATCCCCCAACTCTCCTTGAGCTTAAACTTACCAATTTCTTCCCAAAGGCACCATTTCTTCCCCTCTCTCACCAAAAACGGGATTAGCCCAAATTTTTTCAAGTGTTGGGGAGTAAATGAGGGATTGGGGCTGATTTGGGGGTTTTGAGGGAATGTGGGTTGACCCGGGTCAGACACGGGTCGGGTCGGAAGATGGGTTAGTGAGTTGGTGCACTTATCTTGAGCCATTTCTACCATATTGCACTCACTTGAGCACTTGAGCTCTTATTATCTTGTGAGTTTGCTACACACTTATTCTTCCACTTCAATCCAATAACTCTCTTACACAATAATTCATAGTATTTATCTCTATTAACTAATCATAACTAATTAAATTAATTATGCGTTAATTAATCGGGATGTTACAGCGGGCATAACTTTATATTTTATATAATATATATTTATATTATATAAAGTAATAATATAAATTATATTTTGAGTAATAAAAATGTGTAATGATTTTTTCTATATATTCAAAAGATAATGTATATGATAATATAATTTAATTATTTTTAAAACTAACAAAGAAATTATATTATACCGTATTCTTTAACTTCTGTGGCTTGTCCGGTACAAACATAACATATCAATAAAAATAACAATTAAAATAATATTTATATTGATTTGAAATTTAAATTAAGATAAAATAAAATTTAAAAATAAGTATGAAGCACAATATGAATTTTTTTCTAACAATTTGCTAAAAATTTCATTGGTGAAAATCTCATTGATAGGGGCTAGTATAACACCATCTTTTAAAATGTCATTAATTTGAAATGGTGCAATTTATATTTGTATATGTACTTTAAAAAATTACCGCTATAGGATCACCCGTAGAGGTCATAAGAATATCATCTAAAAATGTCACATGTAATTGTACATCTCCAAAATCAATACCCGCTTTACCATCACCTATATCAACTATCAATTTTGCGAATTTTCTGTCATATATAAGTTTCATTGTAAACAACAATTCTTGTGGTATCTTGAGTTAATCATTGCATATTAATACTTTTAGCCATATCTTGCTAGTGACACGAAATATTACAACATAACTGTTCATGACTAAAAACTGGTTTTGGAAGATAAATTAAAATCCGACATTCTTTAAAGACTGAAATTTTCTTTTGTTTATAATCATAGCAAAACAAACTGTGAGTGAGAATTTTCTCATCTCAAATCGAATAAAAATTTTGTTAAATCAAATAGGCTCATAATCATTCTACCAATCAAGAATTTTCTACTGTCATGGTTTCCCGAAAATTAGTTTAACCCCAACTATCTAATTCCACATCTTGGTTACTATCAACCTACTTCCATTACATAATTTATTTGATAGATATATATTCATAAGAAGAATGATTATGCAACCCTCATTCAACTATGTTTCATGATTCAGTACTCCAGAACAATTGATTGTGTTTAGATATTCCAGTTAAAATAATTCATTGGCATTATCTATACTTTCATCCTTTTGACAAATATTGTTAATTGATTGTAGTAGAGAGTCATTGATGTTTTGGTGGCTGTGAACTCATTTGTGTTTTTGTGGGAATAAAACAAATTATTTCTCAAAAAAATTATTATTACTAATATAAATATATATATATATATATATAGATTTTCATTTGCAGACAGATGTTCAATGATATAATTATTGATTGAAGCAACAATCTCATTGGTAGAGGTTAATATATAAAATTTTTGGATTTGAAATGGTGCAGTTTATATTTGTATAAGTACTTTCAATAATTGTCGCTATAGAATCTCGCGTAGAGTTTGTAAAATTATTATCTGGAAATGTCATATGTAATTGTACATCTTCAAGATTAATACCAGCTTTACCAATTACCATCACGTACATGAAGTATTCATTGTGCAAATTTTTGCCATATATAATTTTCATTGTAAATAACATCTTATAGTATTTAAAGTTAATCCATCTTAATTACTATTAATACTTCGAGTCCCCTCTTTACAGTGACATGGGTAAAAACTGGTTTTTGAAGATAGAGACTAACATTCTTTAAAGGTTGACATCTACTTTTTTTTTTCTTTTTTTTTATAGTCATAGTAAAACAAACTGCGAGTGAAATTTTTTCATCTGAAATCGAATGCAGAATTTGGTTAATTCAGACGGGCTCATAATCATTCTACTAATCAAGAATTTTCATCCCCAATATTGAGCTTTGTTTTAATGAGAAGAGACATTAAATAATTTTCTGATGTAAGTTTTTTGCAGGTAGAATTCTCGTCACAATATAATGGAATACCAAATCTAGAATGTGCAGTCCTACCTCTTGGAATGAGTAAGAGTGCTATTCCATTGGATGTTACAGGCAACACAATATTACATCTATCATGAAGGGCTAAACATAGTATTTTCTAAATAAATTATCGATAAATGTCTTGTCAGTTCCACCACGTAAAGAAAAATTAATCAACACCCATCACTATCAATTACAGACATTATATTATTATAAACATTCTTCTTATCATTAATCAACATAGGTAATAACTTAGCATGATCCGCTTTCATTTCTTCCATATTATAATATGTCTTTTCTAGTATCAATAGATTATTTATTTCAGATGTTAAAACTTCATTTAGTACTGGCATTTCAGAGAAAATTTTCAAACTTATATAATTTGCAACAATTATCCTTTCAATATGAACTTACTTTGATAATTCACAATCATAATTTTCTGAGTATTTGGTTTTCGTCAATTACAAATCTATTAAAATATAGATTAATGAATTACATCATCCGTTTTTTAAGTGTTATGCTTTCTCTTTTTGGGTGTTTGGAAATATGTTACATTACCATATTTGAAATGTTTTGAAGGTTAATAATTTTTACTAATTACACTTAAATTATTATTTTTTACATTCATTCATTAAGATAAAATTCAAAAGGAATAAAGTCAAATTTGATTTATTTTATTTATTTAATTACTTCAACTAAATAAAATTTATTAACTTACATGAAATCTTGTGTCATTTCCCAGTGTTACACTTATATAAAATGGAAGGAGTATTTCTTAAAAATATTTCCTCTGTCGTACTCAAAGTGTCTCATTTTGACTTTTTAATACTGTTTATTTATTAACTTTGACCTAATGTAATCGTAATTATATACGAAAAATATAGTCAAATTTGGTCTTGTTAGATTTGTCTAATCATATAGTTTTAGAATATGTATTTTTTTACATAATTTTTTACATATGTACATTTTAAGATATTAAATGTTAAACAAATGTATTGGAAGACATGTCCAAAAGTTTTGAGACAGAAATAATGGGACAGAGGGATTAGATTTAAAAAAAAATTAAAATTTTTACTTTTAAGCCATCGCAGTCCAAATTCGGTCAAATTGCCTAAATTTAGGCCTAAAATCCTTTTAATTAAGGGCTCATTTGCCTAAATCAAAATATCGTGGCCCCAAAGTGGAAGAACCTCCTTCTCGTGGCCTATTTTATTTATTATCTCTTTACTTTACTGATGGATATATTCGCAACTATATAATTGTATATTACTTTTAAAAGAAGTGACATGTTTTTTGAAAACCTGGCCTATATATACATTAATTAGTATACATTAATTAATATATAAAAATATTTTTATATATTCATTAATGTATCTTTTAATAATATAAATTCCATATATACACTGCAAATTCCACTTAAAATTGAAATTCTATTTTTTTAAAAAATGAAAATTATGGGAACTTCATATAAATTGGAAAATTAAATATCTTTTAAAAACTAAATATTAGAATTTCCATATACACATTAACTTATCTTTAACATGAATAAATAAATCTGACGTGCAATGTACATTTTGATTACATCATTCACCATACAAAGAAATATAAATAAAGTTGAGACCAAACCTACATAAAATTACCGGCATTACAATATGTTCACCATATTGAAACATAAACGCAACATAATTCTTAGTTACCAGTGCAAAAACTCATTATAATCCTATGGTCTATAAATAAATTCTAAATGCAGTAATAAAATTTAAAATAAATAAAATAAAAAATGCAAAATAATAAAATCTAAAATAGATAAAATAAAAAATGCAAATAATAAAATCCAACATAGATATAATAAAAAATATAAAATTTCAAATTTTATCTTTCAAATATTTTTAAAAGTAAATATATAGTGACATGATAGGATGATTGTTTGAGAATTATAAGTAAATGATAGATTTTATATACGATAGATTAAAATCTATAATGAATAAATAAATCAATATGAAAATCTAAAACTAGTAATTTAAAAATATAAAATAATATAGATAAAATAAGATATGCAAAATTTCAAATTTTACATTTCAAATCTTTTTAAATGTGAATATATTAGGAATTCCATATATTTCAAAAACTGAAAATCTATAATAAATAAATAAATAATAAATTTAAAAATCTAAAATTGATAAATTTAAAAATGCAAAAATTTATAAAAAATAGAAATTTAAAATGGAGACACCACATTAAGTGGGGTATATTGGATTGAGACTCTACAGGATTCTTTTGGACTTTCAAAGTTGGTGTATATTCAATCTAGATTTTAAAAAGTCTTTAAAAATCTAGATGTATTCAATACATATTTTAAAAAGTCTTTAAAAATCTACAGGTATTCAATACAGATTTTAAAAAGTCTTTAAAAATCTAGAGGTATTCAACACTCTATGGATTTTAATTCTTTATAGATTTTAATGGATTCTTTTAAAAATTATAACTACACGAAATCTCTCTAAAATCAGCCAGACTCTTCATAGACTCTATACAAATCGGTCAACTCTACGTGGAGTCTGTAAACTTTCTAAATCCACCGACTTTTTAAAGTTCATAAAAATCTATTAAAATCTCAAACGAATAAAACCCTATAAAATTCTGGTAGAAAATGGTGGAATCCGGGAGAGTACAACGACCAGTACATCTAATTTGACTAATGTCTGAATAATTAGGAATCCTATGTTCTTTTTTACCCGAAAAATCTGAAGGGAAGAATTTTTGTCTCGAGCTCTTGGAATTGGAATAAGTTCGGCAGCGGATCGCGAAATCTTGGCGATCTTCTCTATCTAATGAATGGGGAATCTGCTTTAAAATCGTCCGCCCTGCACCCACCCCAGAGTATACGCTTCAACAGGAATCGCACAAGGGTAGATTCGAAACCTTTGGTAAAATGCCCGCCCGTCGTAGTGAATGAAAATCACCTAATCTTTCGAATCCTTGTTTCGGAGTCGATAAATTATACGTCCTCTCGTTGAATCATAACGACTTACTTCAGTTTTCACTTTATCCCCCGGCAGTATCCGTATAAAACTACGTCGGATCTTTCCTGAAACATAACCTAGAATCAGATCCTCATTATCTAACCGAACCCGGAACATGCCATTGGGAAGTGATTCAGTAATTAAACCTTCATGAATCCATTTTAGGAACGAGATATGCAGCAACAAGAAGAAGGAAAAGGGCGAACGACGGGTTTGTCTACCAGAATTTTATAGGGTTTTATTCATTTGAGATTTTAATAGATTTTTATGAACTTTAAAAAGTCGGTGGATTTAGAAAGTCTACAGACTCCACGTAGAGTTGACCGATTTGTATAGAGTCTATGAAGAGTCTGGCTGATTTTAGAGAGTTTCGTGTAGTTATAATTTTTAAGAGAATCTATTAAAATCTATAAAGAATTAAAATCCATAGAGTGTTGAATACCTCTAGATTTTTAAGGACTTTTTAAAATCTGTATTGAATACCTCTAGATTTTTAAAGACTTTTTAAAATCTATATTGAATACATCTAGATTTTTAAAGACTTTTTAAAAACTAGATTGAATACACCCCACTTTGAAAGTCCAAAAGAATCTTGTAGAGTCTCAATCCAATACACCCCACTAAATGTAGGATGAGTTGTCACTAATGCTTTAATATATATACTAGCACACCCGCCCGCACAATGGGCGGGAAGGAAATTTATATATTTTTTTTTAAAAAATGGCATAGTATTTTGAAATTTTAAATATTTTATTAAATCTAATTGGGTTATGCCTATTTTCAGACCACATATTATTGATAAAAAAAAAATGTGACAAAGTAAAATTTCCAACCCACACAATTCACGTAGTATTAGTTTTAAAAAATATATAAATTTTCTTCCCGCGAATTGCACGGGCGAGTGCTACTTTTCTTAATTTATAGCGCATGTTAAAAAAATACACAGTTTTTCCCTTTTTTTTTAAATAAATCTTAATTTTTTCAACAATTAAAACTCTCTTCAATGTTTTCATCAAAATCTCCAAAAATTAGAGCTACAACTTCTGATATAGATGGTAAGTTATATGTATGATCTTCACATCCTCTTTTGCCTATAAATCGGTGTTTGATGTTTCGGTTACCATCAATGTTCAATCTATCTCTAGCCATTCATATGATATTTCATTTTTTCAGGACATTATGATCATCGAGCATTTTTCTAATATCCCTAACAATCTCAATGTCAAGTTCTTCTGAGCCATCATTTCCCCTACAGAAATAAAAAGAAACACAATTAAATTAAATTTTACTATAAAATAAAGTATACAATTTAATTTCATTAAAGAATAAGTATACATATAGAAGAATAAGTTTTTTATGAAGAAGACAAACCTCAATAGATTCATCATATTTTGATCCTCATTCTCAGTGATATATATAGGTTGACCAAATATAGCACGTAATCCTTCAGCTGGTAGTAAACTACCAATTAAATGGTAGTTTTAACCACTCAAATGAAACTTATGAGGAGAAGAGCCATAATTTATGGTGTGGTCAATTTTTCCTCCCATTGATGTAAAATTAAACATACAATTGTAAGCCCATATATGTTTCAAGAAATTTCTACCCCTTCCAGTGTCTTCAAAATATAATTCAGATAGTAGCTGTGGAGGATTTGGTAAATTGGGAGAACTATTTGGCTATTTAAGCAGCATACATGATACTTTGGTCTTTTAGGTTTAAAGTGTTTGTTAACTCTTTCATCATACCGAAAAAGTGCATCGCAATGCACACATTGATGGATAGGATCACCACCATCTTAATAATCTGTTTTATGACAAACATAATTGATTTCATTATATGCGTATCAAAACAATTAAGATAAGATTGTAATTGAAATAGATAAAAAAAGAAAAAAAAAGATAATGTGCAAATTTGATACTAACCTGTAGAGGGATTAGATGTAGAAGAGTTTGTTTTAGATATGTTTAATAGTGGGTTCACATAATAGTGATTCTCTCTAAAGAATTCATTGTCAACTTGCAAGCAATATAATCGTGCAGTAAAATAAAATTGCATTAATAGTTCCGTAACAGTCCTAAAGTCCAAAATTACATATAGAAATTACTTATGAAACATACTTATTTCATTAAAAAAAAATAAAAGATTAGAGAAGAATGCTTTCTTACCTGGAGTATCTTCTAAAATATTAATTGAACACGAACCCTTATAAAAACAATCTTTGGATAAATTTATATATGGCGCAACACCTAAATTTTATTTCAAATAAACAATAAATCATAACAAAGTACTTATCATTAAGTTTATTACTAAAATAGAAGCATTTGAATACTTAAATAAGAAAATTCAAACCTTCCTTGTGCCCATTCTATTGTGACGAAGTAGGTTCAACTCTTGATGTTTGCAAGGATGAATTTAAACCGAAATTGTTGTGCACTATAATTTACAATCAAATTACTTATAATGTATATTATAATATAATGAACCATAACATAATTTTATTCGAATAAAATTGTATAAAGTACAATTCATGTATATAGATATATATATGCATATATATATATATTTCAATAATAAAATCTTGAAACCATTGAGGAGAATTTTGAATTGAAATTAAATGAATTTGCACTCACTCACAATTTGTAATATTGCTTAATGGAGAAAATCGTAGTTGAGAAAACATAAGTCTGGAGATGGTATTGATTTATTTTGTTGCGTCATTGAGTCGATGCGGCGGACTTTGAATCAACCAACTTTATTCTGGATTTCATCATTAGAAGTGTTTTTTGGCAATGAATTTAAAATATATTTATAGTTGATACCGTGAATTTTTATGTCTCCAAATCTTAAGGAATAAAATCACCTTTGATATATATCTTCTTGAGATTTTTATAGTTGGTACCATGATATATACAGAGTTTCACCCAAAAAAATATATATATTCATATGTATAATCAAATTATCTCATGATCACATAGTATCTTACGGACAAAAAGATATTATTAGTATATTATAGTTATAGAAATATATATATATATATATATAATATGATAAAATTTTATCTTCAAATTCAAATATATGCTTATTATATTAGGAAATAGCCTAAAAATTCATCCAAATTGGATATTAGATTTAAATATATATATGTAAATGTGATCTCAATTAGAAAGATGGAAAATCAACAATATGTTATTAGTATATTATAGTTATAAATATATTAATATATATGTGATTTAAATATATCTATATGATTTAAATATATATATATGATATATATATATATATATGTAAAATATTATCTTCAGATTCAAATATATATTAGGAAATCAACTAAAAAGTTTTAAATTTAGTTAGACTAAATCCAAATTCTAAATTTTAAATATTAGATTTAAACTTGTAATTGTATATTATGGGTAATTCAAATATATATCAGGATAATATATATATATATGATTATTATCTATTATATTTTAAATTTTTTATTTTAATTATTTCCATTGACGTTGTTGAAAATTGAGGAGAAAAGTTGGATGAGGTGTTGAAAAAAAGGGGTGGGGAAGTGGGGGAAAATTGGACTATATTATTTTTATGTATATATATAATATAATATATAATATAATATATATATATATAGATTACGGATTTATAAAATGACGATTTTTATTTTTATTTCCTTTTCCAGAATAAATTGGGCTAGAGAGTTAGATATGAAGTGGGCCATTCAATTGGGCTGACTTAGTGGGTTCTGTTTTGGGTTTTAATCTCCTTGCTGCCCGCCCATCTTATTTTGTGGGTTCAGTACTTACTTCAATATTCGGATTTGAGATTATGTTCTCTTGACAAGAATAAAGTCCGTGTTTGGTTTGTAGATGGTAAAATATGTGTTGGAGATAAGTGTTTTTTTTTTTTTTTTTTTTTTAATCTTTAGTTTTTATTAGAATTTAATAATGCTCGGAATTGAAGTAGGATAGCCCAACGAGAATCGGGTTAGTTCCCATTCCCGGATATAATGTTTATAAACATATGAATGCAAAAATAATAATCCATGAAATAGGAGAAAAACTTATCGGAAATAAAAACCAAAAGAAATTATGTGTAGAAGTCAGTCATAACTCCGCTGTCAAGCGTGCAACGCACGCGGTGCTTTTGTGATTGAAGTTCCGAAAATGCCCTATCCGTCTGAACCTTATTGGTGGCTTGGCATATGCCCACAAATGTAAATTCGTGTTGGCCCTGCCACTCTGTCCCCAAGGCGGCCTTCGCTTTTTCCATTTTCTTTGGTTTTCCCTCTCCCCTGTTTCAAAAGCAAGCATTCTCGGGATTTCTGGGGCTTCTCGGAAGCATTGGTAAGTATGAGGAGATTTTTCGGCAGGGGTGCTACCGGGGAATCTCCTCCGGCCGCGTCTTCCCCGACGTCAAGCCCGTCCAACATGTCTGCCGGACCGGCAAGGCCGATCCGCCTTGTGTACTGCGACGACAAAGGAAAGTTTCATATGGATCCGGAGGCGGTGGCGCTGCTTCAATTGGTCAAGGATCCAGTGGGTGTGGTTTCCGTATGTGGTCGCGCCCGTCAGGGAAAAAGCTTTATCTTGAATCAGGTGAATTAGTGGGGGAAGGAATTGGGTGAATTTCGTATGTCTGTTTTTTTGGTTGAGTATACTTGGTTGCTTGGGTTTTGGTGATGTTACTTAGAAGATGGTTTAACTAGTATGAGGCCGAATTGAGGTATTTTTTTTGTAGTACTCTGTATGGGAATTAAGTTTCCTTTAGTTTTGGTTTTGATTAGTTAGTTATTTATTTATTTAAGTCAGGGGTTTAGGCTTTCGCGTTAGTTAACCACTTTACAATTTCAAATGGTGTAATTATAATGTCCTTTTTATATGAGTATGACTGTATGAGCTAGTGCCCATCATGCTTAATTATCCATATTTTGTTATTTCTGGTTCATTGAAAGTAGAGGATAATTGCCTACTTCAACTTCATTCAAAATATTTCTTGATTAGTATGGTTAACAGGAGAATTTGAAACAGTTAACCTTAAGATTTCACGTGGAATAGTATAATATAAACAGACTCCTAATGAGAGATGCTTACTTCTCAGTCTAAGCTTACTTGCTCCCATTGATATGATTGAAACTAATAGACCCTGATTAAGATATTTCGATGTTTGGAGTTTCTCATTTTTCTTAGTTAAGTGGATTGTTTAACATGTCACTGGAAATTGGTCTTATCCAATTATAATCTTTTATGTTAATTCCTCCAGTAAAAAAAGGAGAACTCAATGACATTTTGTTTCCTTTCATGATACCAACGCTCCTCGTATTATAGTCTTAAATTTTATTGTCTTCTTAACTACAACAATATGTGTGGTGCAAGAAACTTATGAAATTGTCTAGGGTATTTGTGAAGTGGGGTTACTCTTCTTCTTCTTCGTCTTTTTTTTTTTAAAAAAAAAAATTGAATTGAAGCTATTTCAATATCTCATTCAGCGGGAAGCTTCCTAAAACTATTTTTTACAGCTTCTTGGTAGGAGTAGTGGATTTCAAGTGGCATCAACACATCGCCCTTGCACAAAAGGTCTTTGGTTGTGGAGCATGCCATTGCGAAGAACTGCACTTGATGGAACAGAGTACAATCTCTTACTCTTGGACTCTGAAGGCATTGATGCTTATGATCAAACGGTCAGATTTTCTCTGTTCAGGAATTGGGTGTTATACATGTTAGCCAGGCTTATACATGTGATTGCCTATTCTTTCAGCATTAAAATCAAATTTCGTCGATATTGACTTTTGAAAACATCTTACAGGGTACATATAGCACACAAATTTTCTCACTGGCGGTTCTGCTATCAAGCATGTTCATATACAATCAGGTACTTTTGTATTTTATTTTTATTTTCGAATGTTATCATGGTTTCATTAATGTTGAGTGCTGGTGTTGGTGGGTGTTCAGAGTTTGGTATCTTCATGCTATTCGTTGCTTAATTCTGTTCTTGTTTTGTGAATTTAATTTGGTAGTTAATATTATGAAATAGTCTACTTTGATGATTAATGCTAAGTTAATTTGTTAACCATTTGGCTATTCTTTGATTTAGATGGGTGGCATTGATGAGGCTGCACTTGATCGTCTGTCTCTTGTGACTGAGATGACCAAGCATATTCGTGTTAGAGCATCTGGGGGCAGGAGCACAGCTACAGAGCTTGGGCAATTTTCCCCAATATTTGTGTGGCTTCTTAGGGTATTAACACAATAATGATTATTTATTTTTTATTTTATTTTTTATGTTCTGCTGATTATGAACTGCATACATGCAGGATTTTTATCTAGATTTGGTAGAAGATAATCGCAAAATTACACCACGGGATTACCTGGAACTTGCTTTAAGACCCGTTGAAGGAGGGGGAAAGGATGTAGCTTCCAAAAATGAGGTTTTTCTTTTCATAATGAAATTTTAATTGATGCAAGAAGTATTATAAGAATGAGTGTGTAATGTCGTGTGACTATCACATTATGCTTTTTGAATGTCTTACTGGTTTACCTTATGACCAGATTCGAGAATCTATCCGAGCACTTTTCCCCGACAGAGAATGCTTCACGCTTGTACGGCCTCTTAGCAATGAGAATGAACTTCAGCGACTCGATCAGATTTCGGTCAGTAGTTGCATAAACATTTTTTTTTTCAAGTTTTGGTCTTTCTGGTTAATGATCTGCTCATTGTAATTTTATTAATTGGATCACAATGATATATCCATACATTGCAGCTAGACAAGTTAAGGCCAGCATTTAGATCTGGGTTAGATTCTTTGACACGGTTTGTATTCGAGAGGACAAGACCCAAACAGATGGGGGCAACAGTGATGACAGGACCAATTTTTGCTCGGATTACTCAATCTTTCCTGGACGCTATTAACAATGGTGCAGTGCCGACAATAACCTCATCATGGCAGGTTAGAATTAGAAAGCATTATGCATATACTAGTGTATTACTTCCACCTCTTTACGTTCTGTTTTGATAATGAATATCTTCTCACTGTGCTGTCCATCATGTACTTAATATTATGCTCTGTGATTTCTCTTTCTCAATTGGTAATTCTTGATTCTGTTGTGTTATGTTTCACTGCGACAAGTGCCATGATAATAGTATAATACCCTACTTATATGTCATACACATAATTACTGTAAAATTTGTTACTAATAATTATCACTCTGTTTGGTCTAGATATGTAATTTCTTGACTTTACAGCAAACTTGCTTCTATGTCTTAATGCCAAAGCTCAGAATCTTCTTGTTTGATGGGTGATAAATACATCCTTTTACAACTAAATTAGCCGTCATTGTTATTTGATCCTTGTTTGTCACTGTCCCCGACATGCAGAGTGTTGAAGAAGCTGAATGCCAGAGAGCATATGAATTGGGTACTGAAGTCTATATGTCTAATTTTGATCGTTCCAGGCCTCCAGAGGAAGTAAGTGTTATTCTGGTTTGGAGCTTTTAGGTATTTGATTGCATAGTCTAATATTTTTTGGGGGGTGGGGGGATCTTGCAGGCAGCTCTCCGAGAGGCACATGAAGATGCAGTTCAGAAATCATTAGCCGCTTTTAATGCTACTGCTGTGGGGGCTGGTTTAACTAGGCAAAAGTATGAAAAACGTCTTCAGAGTTTTTTGAAGAAGGCCTTTGAAGTAAGTTTTTGGTTCTCATAATGTTGCCGGACTTTTGTGGTAACAATTGGTATATGTTTCGGTTGGGAACATCCTTGATCAAAAACCTTTGTTGATTTCAGGACATTAAGAAGGATGCTTTCAGGGAGGCCTATCTTCAATGTACAACTACCCTAGAAAATATGGATAAGGAGCTCAGAAAGGCTTGCCATGCTCCAGATGCAAAAATAGACACTGTTTTACGGGTAAGCTTGGGAAATTTCTCTGAAAGCTGTCGTGTTTTTGTCATTGTGTTGGTAGTATTTCACGCACAAGAATTTACTGGTTTAGTGGTACTCTTAATGCTAATACAGGTCCTTGATGGGCTTATATCCAAGTACGAAGCTACATGTCATGGACCCGAGAAGTGGCGAAAAGCAGTTTTCTTTCTTCAGCAAAGGTTTGCATAAATCTCATTTTATTTACAATTTGCTTGGGATATAATCTTATGGCATGGTCTGGTCTGTTCAGTTTGGAAGGCCCTCTCTGCGATTTCATCAAGAAGCAAATGGAACATATAGGAACGGAAAAGAGTACTCTTTCCCTGAAATGTAGGTCAATGGAAGATAAAATGGTTTTGCTTAACAAGCAACTGGAGGCAAGTGAGAAGTATAGATCTGAATATTTGAAGCGTTACGAAGATGCTATCGGTGACAAGAAAAAACTCTCTGATGACTATATGGGGCGTATAACCAACTTGCAAAAAAAATGTAGTTCCTTAGAGGAGAAAGCCTCCAATTTATCAAAAACAGTGGAGACAGAGAGACAGGAGTCGATGGATTGGAAAAGGAAATATGAATTGGTTTTATCAAAGCAAAAGGCTGATGAAGAGCACTCTAATGCAGAAGTTACAATGCTCAGATCTAGAACGTCTGCAGCTGAAGCAAGATTAGCAGCAGCTCAAGAGAAAGCTCAATCTGCTCAGGAGGAGGCAGAGGAATGGAAGCGCAAATATGATGTTGCTGTTAGAGAGGCAAAAAATGCTCTTGAAAAGGCTGCTGCTATCCAAGAACGCTCAAATATTCAAACACAATCGAGAGAAGTTGCTTTAAGAGCGGAGTTTGCTGAAGCTCTGGCAGAAAAGGTTGGTCTTATATATGTGAGATATTTATGTTTTGTAATTATATATTTGTATGTATATTGTATTTATTGTGGCTTGCCACTTTTATAATTTGAAGGTTCTATGAGATTTCTTATGATTTGGCAGGAAGACGAAATAAAGGAAAAGGCTGCAAAGATTGAGCAAGCTGAGCAACGATTGACAACTTTAAATTTGGAATTGAAGGTTAAGTTTGTCGAGAAGTTATGAATTGTGTTGCTACAACTTGAAATATGTGCTGTTGCTTTCTTTTGCTTTTTTACTTGAGTGGGTTAAAATGTGAATTCTCATTTTTCTTTGACCAAGGTTTCCAACTGTGCTCAACCTGGTGCTAAAATTTGTTTCTCTTTGTTCTTTGTTTTGATGATTGACAATCAAATAATTGAATTTAATGAGGGTAACTCAGGTGGACTGAATGATTAAATTAGTGCATCACGGAGCTCCTTATTTTTACAAGCCCCTGTTTTCTAAATATCTGGGATTAGAAAATTTGCATAATATTCTTTAGGTCAAAATTATACATGAAACTTCAGTGGATAGGAGAAGAGCTATGAATCGTGCTTTGGAAGTTTAAATAATAAGCTTGTCTTGTTGTACTATTAGGTTTTACGTTTTGATTGGGAGTTAGGGATAAACCATAGCAGTGTGCATGCTTTTGCATGTATGAATGTTCTTATTTGATTCATTGGGTTTTTTTTTGCTGCCAACAGGCTGCTGAATCGAAAATTATGAATTATGATAAGGAGATAGCATCATTGAAGCATGAACTCAAACAATCGGGAGAGAAGGTAGAAAGTTCACATGCTGCTGCTCAATCAGCTGAAAGCAAAGCAAGGATTTTGGAGCAGGAGAAGATACACCTGGAGCAAAAATACAAAACTCAGTTTAACACATTTGAGGAGCTCCAGGAAAGATGTAAAGCTGCTGAAAGAGAGGCTAAAAGAGCTACTGAATTGGCTGACAAAGCAAGAACAGAAGCTGCCTCAGCACAGAAAGATAAGAGTGATCTTCAGCGTGTGGCAATGGAAAGACTAGCACAGATTGAAAGAGCTGAGAGGCATGTGGAAGCATTGGAGAGGCAAAAGACTGACTTAGCGAATGAAGTCGAGAGGCACAAAGCAGCTGAAAGGGATGCTTTGTTCAAGTTGGAAGTGGCAGAGGAGAGAGTGACAGAGCGGCAAAAAGAAATTGACTCACTTTTGCAGTCAAACAATAGCCAGAGAAAGGAAACTGTTCAAGTACTTGAGAGTTTGTTGGAGAGCGAACGCGCTGCACATACAGAAGCCAGTAACAGGGCTAAATCCCTATCAATTCAACTGCAAGTAGTGCAAGGGCAGCTGGAAAAAGCTAAACAAGAATTGACTGCTCTTCGGTATTGTGAAAAGTCAACATTGGAAGGTAAACTTAGATCTGCTTCCCACCTCAAACGTGGTAGGACAGATGAGTATGATATGGGATTCGACTCGGTACATGATACAGGCGTAAGCAACAAAGCAATGAGAGAAAACAAAAGATCTAAAAGCAACACATTCACTAATCCTGAAGATGGCGGTTCTGTGTTTAAGGGTGTTGAGCAAATCAATAGTCCGCAAGCCAGCACTGAGGACTATACTAAGTTTACGATGCAGCAACTGAAGCAGGAGCTTACAAACCATAATTTTGGTGCTGAAGTGTTGCAGTTGAGGAACCCTCACAAAAGGGACCTTCTAGCATTGTACGAGAAATGTATTCTCAAGAAGTCTTAGTTTAAATTTGTACTATTGTAATTAGGCTTTTGTCTCTAGACATTGTACATTGTGCTTGCTTGGGTTAAAAATTTTAAACCGTCTTGTGTGTTGGTCTCAGACTCTCAGTGCCTAATTTGGAGCACTAAATGTCTGAAGGATAGAACTCGACTTGCCATTGGTTGGTAGTGACAACGTTTTCTAGCCTGTGATGGTCTGATGTTATTCCCCCTTCAGACCAATGGGTTAACTCAAAACTGCTCTTGTTGGGTTAACATAGGAATTAAGTTTATTGTTACCTGTATGGACAGTTTTAGTGAAATGGGTGTCTTGGTATTTTTGGCAAGATTTGGAGTGTGGTGTTTGTAAAACTAACAACTTTTGTAGAAATTTGATGATTGCATTGTGTTGTTTTTGAACTGTTGAATACTTGAATTATTGCTGATATGTATTAGATGCATGTATCATGTATGGTGTCCATGTTGCACTGATATTATTTGGTCTCACTTTGTGTTATTTATTGTTGCTGGAGTTTGTTTTGTAATGCGCTATCCATTTGGATCACTTAATTTTTTGTATCTTCGTGTTAATTAGCATTCGGATTTTGGTATTCAACTCAGCAACTATTTGCTATCATTAGATTAGATGTTTTAATCAAACGCATGCACAGTATTATAATACACTCATCGGCTTAACTTCTACTGTCAATATGTCATCATTGTTGAATTTGTCATATATGTTGAATTTTTTTTTTTTTTTTTTAAATAATGCCCCTGCAATTATAAAATAATAATAATGTATTCAAGAACGTATAATTGCTATAAACATTACATATGGACCAGTGATAACTCAATCATTGCTCAGATCACCAATGATATGATGTGGAGGCAGCCTGCATCAAAGCATTTAATTTCCAAAATAACCTTTGCAATTTATTTTCCTACACTACATACAGATGTAGTATTTGACATCATTTCAGCTAAAAATAATACAACTCCTACTACAACACTAGGAACAAAACTATATTAAATCACAGACATACACATAATAACATCTATATATATGTATATGTAAATCATGCACAGAGACCTTAAAGAAGCTTATTAAATCCCTAACAATAACTTTAATGATGTCCTCGTCATCACTATATTTTGCTTCAATAATCCCAATTAATTCTTTCCCGATTTTTCATTTTTCAATCTTAACTTATTTTCACCAACAAAAGATTCCTCACGTCACCAGTCATCTCTGTTACCCTAAAAAAAATCCTCCCTTTCAATTCATCATTTACCTTTGCTTGCACTTGAAGGCAAATGAATGTTAAAAGATGATTCATCTCCTCGGACAACCACATTCTGAATCAACTGCTGTGGCGAACCTTGGTTTCTGTTAACATTCTGCTGGTGGATGTAAGGAGAGATATTATACGGCGCATTACAGTATTCCACGAAGCCTCCAGATAACCGCGATTTCCCAGGGTTGTTGTCGTCGTTGTTGTTGTTGTTATTGTTGTTCATGTTTACTACGTGATGATGATCATGCACGACGGCTGTCTGATCTTTCATCCCACACTGTCTAGGCTGAGTCTGGTAGAACACTTTAGAGACCACTAATTCGCCTTCTTTCTCCTCCTCGTTTTCGCCCAAGTGGTATTGGTGCATTACCCAATTGGTCTTCTCGGGCTTTCTTTGCCGGCCGTAGTTTGTGTAGAGGACGAGGATTTTCTTGTACCCTTTGACACTGCCGCCGCCGCCGCCTGCAGGTGTTGAGACGGGTCTGGTCTTGCCTGTCTTGTGCCACCTGGTTTCGCCCCCATCTGCATCCGTGTGGACCTTTCTCCGTTTTCGCGTGCCTGTGGTGTATGCCTTCGATGGCCTGTGGAAGAAATGGCGGACCTGGCCGTCCTTATTCACTCCTGTATATATGTGAGCATGAATATTGAAGTTTCTATCATTTGTAGTATAGGCTTTTGATATGCATCTCGAGTTTTGTCTGGTTGTGTCATTTGTCCTAATGTCCTTAATTATATGCCTAAACTAATTGAAAAATGTATGTCATCATCACAAATGCAGCAATCAAATTTGTGAATGGATCAGCAATTATTAGAACTTGCCAAAGGAAACCCTTCACGAGATAAATAGACAATATAACACGCATATAAACATGCACACACACACATATATATTTATATGTATATGTCAGCATTATATATAGTATACGCACAATGCCATGCAATACAGTGTAATTAAAACTGATCAAATATAATGGCTAGGTTAAATCTTAGTATGGTAGGAAATACTTGGGTAACAGCCGCCATTATCATCTTGGAGGGTTTACTACTCTTTATTATAACTTGTAATGCGGCATTTCTTTTTTATGGTAGCATATATATATTACCTACAAATATTAAAAATTGAGGATCCATACACAATTAAAAAAAATGGTATTCAAGACATGCCCACTAGCTACAAGATAACAGTATGGATAAATATGTATTTAGTGTGAGTGATTATTAGAGACTACTAGTCTAGTAGTGTATGTGTACCTGGAAGCTTCTCGGGATGAGTGTAGCAAATCCCATTTTCACCATCAATGGTGGTGATAAATTCGTCGATTAGAGGATGAAGTTTCCTTGCATCGGACAGCACTTTAGCCTCCAAGTGTTGCAGAATTTCTTGATCAGATGGATCAAACTTTACCCCAGCTGGTAATCCAGGCAGATCTTGAATACCTCCAGTGCTCTAATCATTTCATACGTTTGATTTTTACATTCTTTAGATGATAATAACATCACATACATGTAATTAAGCTTACACAAAGCCTACTAAATTGGAAGCTGTATGAATCACAGAAGATGAATTCAATTACCTGATCTTGGACTTTAATGGTTTGGCCACATGAAGGACAGATTATTGCCCTAAGCTGATCCCCTTTTAAATCAGCAATAGCAGCACCACTATTGTTGGGGATAATTTGGATGGAAGTTTCTTCATCATCATTTGACCATGTCATGATTTCAATTTTGTTATTGCTCTTATGCCCATCCCAAATTGGGGTTTCTTCTGGGATTTCCTCCACCTCTCCAATTCTGAACAACCAAACACAATTCTTCAATACAACACGTTATCAAGACGACGCGCAAAAAAATTGATAACCCCCAGAAAGAGGGAAAACAAGACTGATGAACATAAAATAAAATAAACAAAGATTTCTATCCAGAAAAGCCCACAGAAATAGGAGAGGGGTGCGGGAGAAATCAGATTTCATATATTATCTATCTCATCAGAGAAGGAAAGAATGAAAATACTGAGTGTTAAAAAGATAAACAATTAGGTTGCTTGGACTTCAAGTTTGGTCTTTGTCTATTAATGTGTATAATACACACAATTGTCACCTGTACCAGAATAAAAATTACATTTACCCAAAAAAAAAAAAAAAAAAAATCCAGTCTTGATTAGGCCCCCCCTACCCTAATTAATTAATCCATTCATCCCTAATTACTGTGCTGAAGCTGAAGCATGTAAAAGGGATGTATAAGCAATTATAATTGATCAGTGGAGGAAGGAATAATAATAGTAATAATGAATAGGGAATATAATTAATGAAGATTAGAGGGGTAGAGTGGATATGAGGCAACAAATGATTCTTGCAAGACGTTTCACCTCTTTACCTAAGTGTCAACCTGGAGTGCCCTTAAAGCTTCTGATCTCCCATGGCAACACATATACACATGAGTGATCAGATAAAAATGGTAGTGGTGGTGGAATACATATATATACGTACCAACTACTATGAAAGTAACATACTACTACTACTACTAGTGAAGTACACCAAACCTGTATTTTTCCATATATCTCTGCAGATCCTACTACTGTTTCACTTCTGTCCTTTTGTTCTTATTTTTCCTTTGCGTAGACTTCTCCTTCCAAGCAAGGTATATTTATCTTTCTCTTCAGTGCCCTACATCATATATATATATATATACACACACACATCTCTTGCAGCCAATTCATTCACTACCAAATTTAAATGTTGATGTGTGTGTGTGTAATGCGTGGGTGTGTCATTTGTGTACACATAAACCCTTATGAATAACTAAAGGTGTTGGTAATTAAGGAAAACTTTTGATTACGTGTTGAGTCATTTGTGTTTAGATTCTGGAACAATAAAAATATTTGTTAAAGAAGATAATCTATTAATCTTCCATTAGGGTTCCGTATTCAAGTAGATTAAAATTTTTACTCCTATTTGGCTTACTAGGTAAATACTTGTGACACTCGAATGTATCAGAACGCCCACACCTAATAATTGAATAAAACCCTCACAAGAACTTGTACTGTATAGATATATATGTCTGGATGTGGTTATGGGGTAGGAATTGGGATTTATACAATTGATTGCTCCACAGGGTGGTGTTGCAGATAAAGAAAGAGGCATGGAACAGAATAAAAGGATTAGTTTTCCAGGCAATCAATATATCAGTAGAATTTAAAAAACCTTAATAGCCGACATATGTTATCAGATGATGGTTTAATGATTGGGCAATCCAAGTCATGTGTTTTGTGTAATGAAGCTTCTCAGATAAGCTACGCAACTCAAAGCTTCGTGATGAAGCGTTAGTAAGTATTATTAGCAAGGGTTTTCTTTAACGTGTGGATCAGGGCTTCTGCACATACATATATATAATTAAAATATAATTATATCTGAATTAGTTCCCCGCAACTTGAAATTTCTAATTCATTAGTTTTCTTGCTTTAATTCAACCATCTTATTGGAAAGAAGAATTTATTTGTTGCCAATAAATGAAAATAACAAATCAAATTAAAGGTTTGGTAATGTTAGTTCATAGTAACTCCGTTCCTTTTTAATTGCCACGCACCCACATTTCATGCAATTCAATATACATTTTTAATCGTTAATAACTCAAATTGCATACAATTAAAAATTATAAAAATTTAATATTCTAAATCTAGACGAATACACAAGATCTCACTTGACTATATTTTATCTTACATAATTGTATTAAAAAATCGACTCAAAGTTACTCAATGAACAATGTCAAAATACTATATGTATCAATAAATAAGGTACGGAGGAAGCAGTAAGTAATAGGGGTATGTGTTAAATGTGTGTATATAAATCAAAAAAAAAAATTGATCGAATTCCCAGGTGATGATATTGATTGGGGGCGTTTATATATGTTACTGTATATTCAAGCCAAATTTATGGGCCGCCACAAATAAAATTGCCCGGTATATCCAGATCCATTTACCTTTTTCCTTAATATAGGGGATTAGATGTAGAACACTAGTCTGACATTAAAGCCCAGCCCATCAGCTTCAAGCTGGACATCAGACAGGAGTGTGTTGCATGGTTGATAGGGGTGGGACCAGACTATCAACGGGCTTATGGTCTTGCCTATCGAATATAAGACCATATATTTTTTATAAATAGGCTAGGCTTAAGTTGATTTTAAAAGCCTATTTAGCTAAATATGCCCAACTTTATAAAAATCCCTTTAGGTCTACCAGACCGACCTATTTATCATTATTATTAGTCTGTTTATATTTATTACATTGGAATATGTCGTATTATTATTATTATTATTATTATTATTATTATTATTATTATTATTATTATTATTATTATTATTATTATTATTATTATTATTATTATTACTACTACTACTTTATGTAAGTAATTAATTATCAGGGGCTGATCGGGCGTGCTTCAGGGGCTGATCGGGTGTGTTTCAGAATAATTATTGGAAATGGGGAAGAGACGAGATTTTGGCAAGACGGATGGGTTGAGAGTGGTCAGCCATTGAAAGATTTATTCCCAAGAATGTTTGCATTGGCTAGTAACAAGGTTAGGAAAGTATCGGAGTTTGGGTTTTGGCAGGGAACGAAATGGACATGGAATATTGAATTTAGGAGAGCATTATTTGAGTGGGAGCTGGAGGTGTGGAGGGACATGATGACCGTGCTGGAGTGTTCAAAATTATTCCTTTTTTTATCTGATAGATTGGTGTGGCTGAAAGAGAGCAATGGCGTTTACTCCACTAAATCCTGCTGGCAACGTGATAGAGGGAACACTACGGATGAAAATAGAAGTCTGTGGAGGAATTTGTGGAAGATCAAGGTGCCCATGAAAGTTAGATTATTTGTTTTGAAGGCTATAAATAATGCCCTTCCAACGAGGGACATTTTGGCGAAGAGAGGATGCATTATACAATCAGTAGCATTATGCCCTTTTTGTGCAGCAGAAGTTGAGAACGCGGACCACATATTCTGCTTATGTAAAGTTGCTGCCAGAATGTGGTACCAAACGATCTCTTGGTTTGGAATTGACTGGGCGTGCCCTGGCACGGTTGGAAACATGATGGCTGGCTGGATTGGTTCTTGTCCATTGCGAAGCCGAAGGGAGTTGTGGCAGGTGACAGGTATGGCAGTCATATGGTTGATTTGGAAATATAGAAATGGTGTTATGCTTAAAGATCAAGTATTCGATTTGAATGTGGCCACGACAGAACTTAGAGGGATTATTAGATTGTGGTGGAATGTGGGATATTACAGAATCCCAAATTCCCTGGGCGATATGGATGGGAGTCCCTTAACGAGTCTTGTGCAAACAAGGCAGCTTCGGGACAAACTCCCAAGAAGAGGGTTGGTGTGGGAGCGTCCAATGAGGGGGTGGTGGAAAATTAGTACCGATGGCTCGTCTATGGGGAACCAGGCCCTGCAGGTATAGGAGGGGTAATCCGAGATGAGGAAGGAAAATTGATTTATTTACTGTCGGATTATATTGGTTCTTCTGATTCAACCGAAGCAGAGATCACAACGATTCACAGGGTATGTTTGGCAATTGTACGAGATCAAGGCTTCCCACTCCAACGATTAATTTTCGAGTGTGATTCTAGCAATGTGGTGGGTTGGCTGGCCGATCCTGGAAAGCTCCCTTGGAGATTTTGTAATCTACTGGGGCCAATCATGACGGTGTTGAGATGTGCCGGGGAAGTTAGAGTGCAACATATTTTGAGAGAACGGAATGATGTAGCTTATTACTGGGCAAAGATGGGTGCGACACAAGCTGAAAAGGTTGAGGTATGGTTTTAACACTGTTGGGATAAAGACGTGCTGAGCAGATTTCTTGGTATCATATATGTAGCAGGGATACTCGGGTAGCTTGTTTGGACGAATGAATTGAGTTTGGAGAAGGCGGCTGAAGTCTGGCCTTGGTTTATGAGTATAAGATGTGCATTGTGCAATTCTAGTTGTGCCTGCAGGTGAACATTTGCGCAGGGCTGGTGACTCTACGTAGAAATGTGAAGATGAGTGCTTGGATTTTGTAACATCCTGTAGTGAGATTGGAGGATGTAGTAGCGAAAATGTTGTACTTTGTATTCTGTACTTTGATCATTTCCGAAAATAAAGAGAATTTTGCCTCAAAAAAAAATGTAAGTAATAAATTTGATCTTATATAGGTTTTTAAAATATTTATAAGTCTTTTCCCGTATATAAATAGTTTTGGATTTGCCCAAGTGCACAAATTATCTCTTCCAATCTGATAATTATATCCGGACATATATAAAAAAAATTAATTTTGAAATAGACTTAATCAGCCTTTTCAAAAGCTTAAAAGCTAGTATACTTAAATAAATAGGTCATACTTAGGCATAAAGATAGGTCTATTAAAGATAATAGGTCAGGTTCGGACCTAAAAAAATCGACTAAGCCTAGTCCTAGCCCGCCCTAACCTATTTTCACCCCTAAGACTACCACTATCAATGACAAGGTCCCTATTTGGATCCACCTCCATGTCACTATTTAATTTATAAAAAAATCAAAATTAGATTGGTGGTCTCTCCTCTTGGTCGACCAACAAAAAATTCCAAACCCATGGTCCCCTGTTCACTCACCAATAAAAATTTGACAATTGTATTAATTTAGTGGTTAATAAATTAGATTGGTTTTATTTATTTAAAATTAATATATATTTTATTTAATATAATTGTAGGAAATATAAAATATATCAAAATTTTTATTTTTTAATTCTCTACAAATAGAGACATATCTTGCTATATTTTTGTTAAATATAGAATATATCAATTTTGATATAGTTAATCAATTTTAAAATTTATATTAAATAAAAAATATATTAATATATTAGATTTTTTATTCTTTACAAATAAGTTAAATATTTTATATTTTTGATACAATAATTTTTTTTATATTTCAATATAATTTAAAATTGTATAAATTAAAATAATTATATAGTGGTTGGGTGGTTGGGTGGTTATTGATAAAGTATGTAAAATTTGGATGGTTTGGGGTGTAATGTATATTGATGAGTTGGAGAGAGAGAAATTAATTAAATAATGAGATGGTTGGATGATTGGGTGGTTGGGGTGATCATGAATATAGGTAGTCTAATGGTTGGTTAAGAGCATCTCCAACCCACCCTGCATTTTGGCATTTATGCAGGGTGGGAGGCAGGGTGGGTTCTCCAACCCACCTGCAAATGCTGGCTCCCGCTGGAGCATTTTTTTTCTTCTTTTGTTCTTTTCTCTTATTTATTATTTTTAAATTATAATTTAGATTTAATTTTAATAAAATTTATTTAATCTTGCTAATTTTTTTTAAAAAAAAACTAAAAATTGTTATTTACATTATATTTTAAATATTTTAATTTTAAATATAAAAATAATAATTTTGAATATTATTGTGGAATATAATATGTTGAAATTGTAAAATATTGTGTATTATTTGTAAATTTAGAAGTAGTATAAAATAATAATATGAAATGCGGCGGCCAAAGGCCTCATCTGGGCCGAATTACGTGCTTGGGTCCAAAGGCCCATTACAAACCATTACCAACAACCTGGGGAAGATTGATAGGAAAAAACAAAAGGGACTTGAGGGCCCTTTAAAGAATGCGGCGGCCCAAGCCGAGGGTAAGGGGAATCAAGAGGAATGCCCTATCAGCGCCAAAAGGCAGAGACCACCCAACTCGACAAAGAATATTACACCGGAGAAGGCTCCGGAACCTTTGAAGCTATCTACTTCTCGGGTTGAAGGGGGGACTACCTCGAAGAAGGATGGGGAGGCATATGCGATGGAAGAAGATGCCTTTGAAGGCGGGACTGACCCACCTTCATCACCGAAGTAATTGGAGAACGGCCGTGGGGTTTGGCCTTTCAATTTCTCTTTCAATTATGGTTTTTATGGATTTTACAACCTTAAAATTATGTCTTGGAACATTGGGGGGATAGGGGGGAGAAATACCCGTAGGGTATTAATGGATTTTTTGAAGCGGCATTGTCCGGACATTTTGTTTCTCTTTGAACCTCAGACTTTGTTTGTCAACTCGGCTTCCTTTCTGGTGTCTGCGGGTTATTTTGATGTGATCATTCAGGAAGCTGTCGGGCGCTCAGAGGGTGTCTGGGTTCTGGCTAAACACGGCACTCAATATGGGATTCAAATTTCTGATGTTAGACATCGAATCATCACGATGTGTATCTCATCGGCCTCCTCTGCGTGGCATGTTTCGGCCTTGTATGCATCGCCTCACTATTTAGACCGGAAGAAGAATTGGGAAGATCTCAGAACGTTGCACTCTCTTATTAGTGGAGCTTGGTTAGTTCTGGGTGACTGGAATCAAATAATCTCTTATACGGAAGTTCGAGGGGGGCTATTCAACTTAAATCGAGCAGAGGAATTAGGAGAGGTGCTATTTGATTGCGGGCTGTCCATTGTGAACACCACTTGGGGGTTATTCACCTGGTCTAGGCCTATTGGGAATGCTCAGATCCTCAAGCGTCTAGACAGAGGTGTGGGTAATTTGGAATGGGTTACTAAGTTCCCATTTGGCTCGATCTCGGTCCTACCCAAAGTTGGATCAGATCACTCTGCCCTCCTTCTCAAGTGCGGTCTTCCCCCGGCTAAAGCGAAGGCTCCCTTCAGGTGGGAGGCTAGCTGGATCCATCACGGTGGAGAAGGCTTGGCAGGAGCATCCTTCATCAGTCGTGTTGCAACTTAAGGATGTGGAAAAAGCCTCGATGGAATTTAAACAAGCCTGTGGTAATAATCTGAAATGGAGGAAGCTTAAGATTTTGAAAAGGCTTGAAGGATTGGCGAGGACCCTTGAGAGAGTGGACTCTATTAAATTGGCTCTATTGGAGGGACAGTTGAAAAAAGTGTACGAAGCCATCCTGGCCCAAGAGGAGGTCTATTGGTTTCAACGGGCTCGTGAGAAGTGGGTGAAACTAGGGGACCGGAATTCTAAGTATTTTCATGCCCGGGCAAGCTGTAAACGCCACAGGAACCAGGTTAACGGGATCAACCTCCCAAATGGTGAATGGTCGGAGAATATTGTGGTCATCCAAGATGCGGCCAGAGAGTTCTTTAAATCTGTTTATGATCCTAAGCGTGGGGTTACTCTGCAAGCCGACCCTCAGGAAGACATAATTTGTTTGCCTGCTCTTAAGACCATTCCTCCTTTGATAGCAGAGGGAATGTCGTCAGAAATAATGGCAGAGGAAGTCACTAATGTGGTTACTAATATGGACAGCTATGTGGCCCCGGGTCCGGATGGTTTCCCGGCCTTGTTCTACAAGAGGTATTGGGATATCCTTGGGCCTTCGGTAGTAGAGTTCGTCAGATCTGCCCTTCATAACAGGAGTTTTATGCCTCATATTGCTAAAACCCATATCTGTCTTATTCCTAAAGGGACCATGCTATCTAGCTTTAAGGATTTCAGGCCAATCTCCTTATGTAATGTGCTGTACAAAATTCTCACTAAGGTTATTGTTAATCGAATCCGGCCGGCCCTGCTCGATTGTATATCCCCTCTCCAAAGCGCCTTCCTCCCAGGCCGTGGCCCCGTGGACAATGCAATCCTGCTTCAAGAACTTCTTGGAGTGCTGACAAGGCCCCAGAACCGCACTCAAGGGGTGATATTGAAAGTTGATATTGAGAAAGCGTATGATAGCATCCAATGGGGTTTTATTCATGAGTGCCTGAGTGAATTGGGAATTCCTGATAACATCCTCCAGTTGATAATGTTCTGTGTCACTTCTCCTATGTTTTCAGTGTTATGGAACGGGAAAGCGCTAGAGGAATTCAAACCGGGGAGGGGGCTACGCCAAGGGGACCCCATGTCACCATATATATTCTTAGTGGTGATGGAGAAGCTCTCGGCTTTCATAGATCAATTAGTGGATGAGGGTAGCTGGCAATCGATACATATCAGGGAAAAGGGAATGGGGATCTCTCACCTTTTATTCGCTGACGACTTAATCCTCTGCTTTATGGTAAACCGGGAAAGCATTACCACGATCGATCGGGCTCTCAAGGCCTTTGGGGAAAATTCAGGGCTGCGTCTTAACCCTCTCAAGTCTGTGGTGTTTATACCACCTGTGGTGCCTGTGGATGACAGAGATTGGATTACAAACACCCTTCACATACCAGCTGTGGACGACCTGGGATCGTACCTGGGCTTCCCAATGCTCTCGGGAAGAATTCGTTGCAGTAATTTCTCATTCATTTTGGATAAGATGGATGCTAGACTTGAGGGGTGGGCTAACAAACTTTTGAACAAGGCGGGAAGGGTTACCTTGAGCAGAGCCGTCCTAGCGGCCATCCCGACTTACTTCATGCAACTACATTGGATTCCGGAGGGAGTGTGTGATGCGATTGACCGGAGAATCAATAGATTCATATGGAAAGATCGCAAGGGTAAAGGAATGCACTTGGTTAAGTGGGATATGGTGGCAACCCCTCGGTGCTTGGGAGGTCTCGGCTTGAGAAAGGCCAGATGGATGAATATTGCCCTTTTAGGGAAAATTATTTGGAATTTCTTACACTCTTCTCAAAAGCCATGGGTTAGATTGATCAAGGAAAGTGGCTCGATCACTAACATCTTCACGGATGCTCCCTCCCCCCACAGATCATTTTTCCTGAAAATTATCAACAAAGTCCTCCCTCTCTTGCGTGGGGGTTTCAAGTTTCGGGTGGGCTGTGGCTCATCTTATCTATGGTTCACCCACTGGTGGAAGAATCAACACCTTGGATCTCAAGTGCCATTCATAGCCATTCATGATTTGGAGTTGAAAATTAGTGATGTTATACGGGAAGGTGACTGGAATTGGACAACTGTTTACTCAGATCTTCCAGCGGACACTCTCCAAAACATATGCTCTGAGCCCCCCCCCCCCCCCCCCTGCTGCATGTGGCCGTCCCAGACCTGTGGGTTTGGAAAGGAACGAATACAGGGTGCTACTCCGTATCTTCCGCTTATCAATTTCTTTCAGCTGGTCTTGTTGAAGGGTCACCTAGCTGGAAATGGATCTGGAAAGTAGGGATACCCGAGAAGGTTGGGTTATTGATCTGGCTCCTCTCTCATGGCGCCTTGCCTGTCAACTCTCTCAGGTTCCACAGGAATATGGCTTCAACCCCCCTTTGTGTGTTGTGTGGTGTGCATGAGGAAACTTGGTACCACTGTATATTCTATTGTGACTGTGTGAAATTGTTATGGAAAGCTCTCAAAATCCCCATCCCTTGGGACTGCTACACTCTCACGAGGGAGAACATAAAGGATTTCTTATGGAACATGACCATGCTGCACGGCCCCTTGTTCCTGGGAGCGCTCTGGAATGTCTGGCTTGAACGTAATGCAAGCGTTTTTGGAGGGAAGCAGCGGACAATCTGGCACCTCCACAGGGAAATTATCAACATGGCCTGTGACATGGAGAAGGCCCGGCACCAACCTCACACGGCCACCACTATCACCCGCAGAGTCAGCTGGAATGAAAGGGGGGAGGATGGATCATCCTTCACGTGGATGGGAGTTCTAGGGGAAATTCTGGAAGGGCTGGTTTTGGATTCGTTGTTCGGAACAAAGAAGGCAATTGGCTTGGAGGGGGTTGCGGATATATGGGCTGCCATTCGAGCGTGTATGCTGAGCTCAATGCTCTGGCCAAGGGGTTGATGTTTGTGATTAATCTGGGAGAGAAAAAAGTTTGCTGCTACACGGACTCTCAACTTTCTATTGACCTAGTGAAAGCTTGCCCCCCTTTCCACCCTCTTTCAGGGTTGATCTTCACCATCCAGGGGTTATGTCAATCCTTTGAAGCATGTACCATCCACCATGTCTATCGGGAGGGGAATAGCGTTGCGGATTGTCTGGCTAGGCATGGCGCCTCATCGGAGGAGTTCTTTACTACGTGGGCATTCCCGCCGGACTTTGTTCTCGGGCACCTCTCGGCGGATGCGTCTGGCGAGAGTCTCCCTAGAACCTAAGCCCCACGGCCTGCTCTCGGTCTCCTCTTTTTCTTTTTAGTTCGGCTTGTATTGTTTTTTCTGTTTTCTTTTTTCATGCTTGTTATCCGGCTTCGGCTATTCCAAAAAAAAAATAATAATATGAAATAGAATAATGGGGAATATTCTTTTTCCTGCAAAAATGGAGGGTTGGGTTGGAGTTGTAGTTACTGTAGCAATCCTGCAAAAATATAGATTTGTACTGTAGCTCCTGCAAAAATGGAGGGTATGGTTGGAGATGGTCTAAATAAATTACTGATCCTATTAATCTACATCTCCATACATATAACGATATACTCCACATCTTGATGTACTATTGCGAAATCAGATTCTGGGAGAAACGAAAGCCGTTATAGCAATTACAAATCCAACTGCATATATACTACTTCCTCCGTCTCGCAAAATGTGGCCACTTTCTTTTCGGCACGGTAATTTAGGTAGTGAGGTCTAGGAGTTAAAGTGGTATAGCTATTTTGTTGTTTAAGATTCTAATGAATTTTTATATTGTTTATTGTTTAACATTGACTTAATATTATGTAATGATACAATTAGAGAAAAATATTCAAATGTGATATTGTTAGAATCATCTAATCGTGTAGTTTCATAAGATATATTTTATACAGTTTTTATTTGTACAAATTTTTAAATATTAAGAATTAAAGAGAAATGCTAGGGACTTTGTGTAGAAAAATAAAAATGTATTGGAATTTGTACAGAATAGTAAAAGTGAACACTTTTAATGTGATTTGAGAATAATTAAAATTCTAATCAAACTTATGTTATTTTAATTTATCTAAAACTGGAAAGTGGCCAAATTTCGTAGAACACTCCAAAAAGGAATAGTGGTCAAATTTCGTGGAATTGAGGGAGTATGAAGTAGTATGATCTTTTGCGTTATGTTTTTGTATCATCTGATTGGAGGGAGAAAATGTTATACTAGAGCGGTATTGAAGGATAACTTCTGAAATCTGAGGTGGTATTGAAGGATAAAGCTCAGTTATGGCTACCTAAAGTTCAGAAAACCTGACAAATTAATTCAATTCCATCATTAATAAATGAATTTTTTCTACACTGATCGCAAATTTGAATTAGAGCGCCTTATAAGCATATGTCTTATTCTCCCAGTGGTCCGGGCGAAGCACACCACATATCTCTGTATACTGTATAGTATTGTATCTGTGTCCATGTCAGAGCCAATTTTCTCAAATTTATTACACATCCTTAAATTGGATTCACGCATTCATCTTTAAGTTGCTGCAGAGCAGAGCCCAGCGCAAACCGAATACACATTGAAAAACTCTAGTAGAAGGATTTCATCATCTAGTACTTTTACTACTACCATTTACTATATCGCCACCAGGCCCCGACAAGACAAACCCCACCCAGAAAAAAAGGGCTCTGATGCAGATCCAGGCAAAACCATCAGTGTCATGGCCACACAAAGACAACACTAGTAATAATAACAATAATAATAAGGCGTAAATGCAAGAATCCTTTAAGGAAGGAAGAAAAAAACTTGTGTAATAGTGATAGTAATAGTAGGAGTTGATTCATGTACACCTAGTAAGCAAGCTGCCTCCTCATTTTCAACCCCATCTCTTATGGGGAAAAAAGATCAAAATCTTGAGAAGAAAGCTGATGACGATGAACCTCAGGCTACACTTCCATTATCCGAGGAGGCGTCTTCGTAGAAATAAGGTGTCAATTTGCCGTCCTTTTCCATGGTCTTGAGCTGATGAGATTGATTTGTGCCGCCAATCTCTTGCAACATTTTCACTATACACCTCATGGAAGGCCGATTGATGGGGAGCGGGCTCGTGCAGAGCAGCCCTATGTTGAGGACCCTGCAGATTTCGTCCTTGAAGCACGAATCCAGCTTTGGATCGAGAACATGGTCCACCCCCTTTTGATCCAGGGTCGTGCACACCCATTTCACTATGTCCTTCTCCCCAAACTCGGGATCCACGGGAAGCCTCCCCGTTACCAATTCCAGAATTACGATTCCAAAACTATAGATGTCGCTCTTCTCGTTCACACGAAGAGTGTATGCATACTCTGCAATTAAACGGCAAATACATCATACTATTATCAGTCAATGTTCAATGTTATTAATGAGCAAAAATCAAATGATAACACAAGACTCACCAGGAGCAATGTAACCGCACGACCCTGCAATCACAGACATAGATTTGATTCCCTTAGCATTGGTATCGACCGTCTTCGCCACGCCAAAATCAGCGACGCGAGCACCGTATTCAGCATCCAACAGTATGTTATTCGACTTCACGTCTCGGTGAACTATCGGGGGCGAGCAATCGTGGTGCAAATACGAAAGCCCCTCGGCCGCATCCATGGCGATCTTAAACCTTATAGGCCAATCCAGCAAACCGCCTTTCGTGCTGTGCAGCAGATCGCCGAGACTGCCGTTCGGCATATACTCGTAAACCAATAGCTTGCAATCCCTAGTAGTACAACAGCACCATAACTTGACGATGTTCTTATGCCGAATCTTGCCCAAAGTCTCCACCTCCGCATCGAATCCGTCGTTCTCGAGGTTCCCCTTTTCCATGTCGCCGGTCTCGTCCGCGGACTTCGGACGTCCCCAGAGCTTTTTCACCGCCACAGCCTCGCCGTTGCTGATAACCACCTTGTAAACCTTACCGGACGCGCCGCTGCCTATCACATTGTCCTCGTCCAATGCATCCAGAATCTCGTTCTCGCTGAAACCTAACTTGTGGAACGACATCAACGTCCACTTGGATTTGTCGATCGACTTTTTCGCCTGCCGGAACTTTTTGTACTTGAAGTAGAACCATATTATGCCGAAGATGAGCATTAGTGCGGCGAGCACGAACATTGATCTGAGCAACCATAAGTAGCCCTCGTTCTTCACGCGATCGCTTCTGTCGCAGAGACCCTGTATGTCGCCACATAGCCCTGGATTCGCGAGAAAGCTGTCTCTGTACATTTCCTTGGCGTAGAGCGGTGGAATGTCGCCGGAAAGATGATTGCTTGACAGATTGAAACGATTGAGCTTCAGATTCTGCAGCGAAACGGGAATCTTACTGGAGAACTTATTCCCTGACAAATCTAGGTAATTCAAAACACTCAATTCCCCGATTTCGTCGGGAATGGCCCCTGAAAACTCGTTGTTGGCTAAGTTTAACTCGTTCAGCTTCTTCCAGGAATGAATCCCGCTCGGAATCTTACCGGAAAATGCGTTATTTTGAACGTAAAGCTTCACTAATTGTCCAAGATTCACAATACTACTCGGCAACGACCCAAAGAATTCGTTATTATCGACAGAAATTTCCATTAAAGTATCCAAAAACCCAATCTCTTCGGGCAACGTACCGGAAAATTTGTTGGCAGACAGAATAAGATTAGATAAGTTGGACGCAGCGGCGATGGTTTTCGAAATCCCGCCGGAAAGTGAATTTCCGGCGAGATCAAGGAGGGAAACATGAGGGAGGCCCCAAAATCCCGTCGGAACTTCGCCGGAGAGGCTGTTGTGCCCTAATCTCACGCGCGTCAGACTCCGGCAGTTTGCTAGAGTGGCTGGAATTTGGCCAGAAAATGAATTCTCGATCAGCAGAAGCTCTTCTAGTGCTCCGTTGAAGCACAAGCTTTCAGGTATTCGGCCGGAAAATTTGTTGGTCGAAATGTCGATCCAGCGCAGCGGCGATCGCTTCCCGAGATCAGGTGGCAGTTTTCCGGAGAATTGATTCTGGAAAAGTCTCAATTCGTAGAGATTCGGGGAGTTGGCAATGGCGGCGGGTAATTCGCCATGGAGGTTGTTCTCGTACAGATTGAGTGACTCCAGAGGCAATTCGCAAAGCTCTGCCGGAATCGTCCCCGTCAAATCGTTCATCGACGCGTCGAGCCGCCGCAATGCCGTCATGTTAGACCATCCTCTCGTCGGAAACTCGCCGGTGAGGGAGTTATTGTAGAGCTCCAGTTGAACCGCGCTTGTCAACTGCGTGAGAGAGCTCGGGATCGAACCAGTTAACGCGTTATAAGCCACGTCTAAATCGGTGAGTCGGCCGAGGCGACCCAGCGAGTTCGGTATTTCACCGACCAAGCTCGTCTCCGTCAGCCACAGCACTTCCAGATTGGTTAGATTCCCGAGCTCCGGCGGGATCCGACCCGGCGAAAACGGGTTGTAGGATAAATTCAGCTGCTTCAAGGTAGAAATGTTGCCAAGAAACGCGGGGATAGTTCCTTCCAACAGATTCTCAACTAAAGATAACACCTCCATCTTTGGAAACGCACCAAAGCTCGACGGAATAGCGCCGGAGAAGTTATTACCCGTCAAATCGAGGTACTTAAGGTTCGGAAGCTCAGCAAGCCTCGCTGGGAGCTCGCCAGTTAGATAATTCTGCGCCAAATCAAGATGCTCCAGCGATTGGCACAGGACGATGTCGTCTTGCAATAGTGTCGAATTGATGAAATTGTCGTAGAAAGAAATTGAATTCAAGCTTTTGAGGCGGCAGAGAATGGAGGGGAAAGGGCCGGAGAGATTGGAGCTGGAGAGGTCCAGAGAGACAACCGATCCGGAGGCGGAATCGCATTTAACGCCGGTCCATTTACATGGCGTCGCGTCATTAGGGTTCCAGTTGGACAAGACGGTGTTAGGGTCGTCGAAGGCGAGTTTGGCTTGCTGGAGGTACATGCCTTCCTGATTCAGGGAGAGAATCAGGGGCAAGAAGTAGAGAACAGAGAGAAGGATAAATGGGAGGAGCCGGTGGTGCTGCATTTTTCCGGCGGTGGCGGAAAGGTGGAAATGAGGTGTGGGGGGTTTGGAATGAGAGTGAGGCAGATAAATTTGGCAGAGAGAATAAAATATTTACTAAACTAAGACATGTTTTTGTGCAATTGAAAGTGACACGGAATTTTATATTTGGGGTTATATATAGTACTCCCTCTGTCCCAACTAAGATGTCCTGTTTGACTTCTGCACACAATCCAATGCAATTTTTTAATCGTCAATAACTTAAAAAATATACATGTAAAAATTATGTAAAATATATATTCTAAAACTATACGATTAGACGAATCTAACAAGACTAAACTCGACTATTTTTTTCAAATATTTACTTACAATAATATTGAGTCAAAGTTGAATAATAAACAGTGTCAAAAAGTCAAACAAGACGTCTTACCTGGGACGGAGGGAGTAGAAAACTAGAAAAATTAAAACATTACTTAATTACTTAATAATTATTGTATATTTGTTCTACAAATAAAGACTTATGAATGATAATTTGGTGTAGCACACAGGTGATCTGACATCTCTTTCCTAAATGTTAAAAGTGTGAGGGATAAGTTAGATGAAAAATAATTGAGCCTAAGTTCACTTAAAGGGAACATGGTATTTTGTCAAAATCATAAAGAAGCTTCATTTAAATGTAAAAGGTAAATTTAATTGGGGTAATTCTGGAAATTTATTGAGCTGTGGATCATTTTAATAAACGAAGTGTTTTTTTTAAAAAAAAAAAAAACAGAGCGGCCGACAAATATATCGGATTGGGTTAGTGTCATTACATTGGAGTGGTGAATTAAGACAAAGACCAAACATTAATAATGCCATTCTCCAAAATGAACGTGGCACGAGGGAAGCATCAAACATCAATGTATTGATGTTATTCATATTTTAGTACTAGTAGTAGTCTAAATTTGTTTCTTTCAATTTTTATCGATAGCGGTGATAGAAAGGAAAAAAAGGAAATGACATTGAAAATTGAAAAGTGGTCAGATCTCAATAATAGTGTAGTAGTTTCAAATTTCTGCGAAGAAATTGTGGATCGGAGGGGGCAGATTGACTGGCAAGTCTGAAGACGTAAATGTATGAAATACTACTACTATTATGACAGGGGTCAAGGGAGATTGGAGAAGACAAGAGCCTGCTGGGCATAATGTATTATTGTGTGTGTGTTCAGACAGAGAGAGAGAGTTCAGATGCAACCTGCAAGAGCAAAATGTCTACTAAAACAGTCAAACTGAGAAGATCAAATCTTCAATCCCCGGTCTTTCGCGTGGTCTGATCATCGTAGGGTTAAATGTTGGGTATTACTTCCTCGGTTCTCAAGAAACTGCAGCATTTCTCTATTGCACGTAGTTCAATGCATATTTTTAACGATCAATAACTCAAATTGTGTATAAATAAAAATTATAAAAAGTTGATATTCTAAAACTACAAGAAAAGACAAATCCAACAAGATCTCATTTGACTATATTTTTCCTTATATAACTATGATAAAAATTGAAATCAAAGTCGAACAATGAATAGTAGAAAATAGTGCAATGTTGCACTTTCTTAAAAACGGAGTTAGTACTACTACTTACTTTAAAATGTTGTGCAATTTACAAAAAGTTTCCATAACCAAATCAAAATAGGACGCCCCATATTGATTTAAAATTATGGAAATAGCAAAAGGGTGAGAGTGCAGAATTTGGATTTATCCGAAGACTTGACATGAAATGGAGTGGACTGTGTACAAAGTATAGACATATGCACCAAATTTCAAACTTTGGGGCACAGACACTGCTTTATCTATTGCTCCTTTTTTTTTAAAAAAAATAGTTATTTAAAACATATACACCCAACCAGTATACTTTGAAAGTACTCCTATTTTGGTAATTTCATGTTCAAAATTAAACAAGGATTAAAAATAGCCAATAAAGGGACGGACTTGGATGATTTGCCACTAAACTGTGTCAATGTATTGTTAGTATATTAGTATAATTGATAGTACTATATAACTTCAATTTTTCAAATAAGGATATCAGTGGTATATCAAAATAAACAATAAATTGGAAAGTTGGAATAAGAGTTGGACCAATGTGTGATGACTGATGAGGTTGTAATAATTAGCTGGAGATGAATATGGTGTAGTTAGTAATGTACATATCACAATCATAATGAATAACTTGACCATACCATAGTCCTCTAATGTAATAAAGGGCACTATTCAATACTTATCTACTGAATTTAATATTCACACCCCCTTTGCCCCTTTTTCAAATTATGGTACAAACGCTCATCCAAAAAAAATTATGGTACAAACAAAAGAATGATAAAGAGGAATGTACTAATTGAATTACTGGGGGTAATAATCCCTCTACTGTGGACCGGTAGTGGTAATAAATCAAAATTACGTCAAGGTTAAATTAATTGTTGAATTTAATGCTTCACCCACCAAATAAACCACTCTCTTTTAAATTACACTAGTAAGGAGTAAGAACAATAATTATTGCTGTTGGGTTGTTGATGGTTTTATTACTCAATAGTTGGTGTGCTTATTTATAATTGGTCTAACCAAATTTAATTCCCTGAATTTTTCCCCTTGTGCTGTTTGGGAATTAATTATTTCTGGTTTTCTAGGAATAAATACTTATCTAACAACTGTACCGTTGATTAATTTTCTCAACAAGAAAGTGCGTATGTACACAGTACTTAGTAACATAATTATATAAAAAAATAAAAAAGAAAAGAAATTAATTTTCATTGAAGGGAAGAATAATTGTGAATGCTGCAGGGTCTTCCTGCACAAGAAAAGCATAGAAAAGAAAATGGAGAAGCTTCAGTATGCATGGTATAATAATGCTGGGTTTCGGACACGGTAATTATTATACATATGGTAATAATTAAGGTTTACCTACTCAATGTACATTCCAACACTGTGATTTCTGCTCTTCCCTTGACCGTTGAAAAGTAAGCTTCAAGTTTAAACCAACAATGTCATGACTCGATCATCAACACACAAATACTGCATGCTACTCTCTCCATCCTTCCTATGTTAATATATTAAATTATATTGCTTTAATTAAGTATATGATATGCAATTAAAGCCTGAAAATAATTCTCTTTTTTTTTTCAATGAAAAGCACAAAAAGGAGAAACATCAACAAGTGATTTGAGATAAATTGGATTCATAAATAGGAAGTAAGAGATGGAGAGACTATAAATTGCATAACATTTATTGTTCCATATATTGAAAAAGTTGGGTAAGCACAATGTGAACTTGTGAACAATGAAGTAGATGGTTTTTCAGTGCAGCTTATAATCTAATTCTCTAACAAAATATACACTTAGGTTGATAAATTACCGTTTTTTTTTTTTTTTTGGGGGGGGGGGGGATTTCATCAACATTTTGATGACGATAACTACACTACACATGTATATTTATTTATTATTTTTTCCCTGCAATGAGATTGCTTGCCACTAAGGTATATATAGTGCATAATAGAAATGGGGTTGTGGTTAATGCATGTAAGAGTGTGAGACTATTGCTTTTAAGGGTTGAAAAGGCGAAATGTCACTTTGTAATTGAATAAATAAGGTGTGTAGGGCGTATTGATTATTGAAACAAGTGTATGTATTTAGGGCAATTTATTAAAAAATACCCCTCACCCATACTTTATACCTTTTCAGTACCTGCATGAATTTTTCTTCCAATTCAGTACCTGATGTCGTTTTCATGGTGGAGAGAGAGAGTTGAATTGACAAATATGCCCCTGGTTAAGTCCAGTACGTTTGTTTTACAAGTTCTACACATCTTGTTCTGATTTCAGTACTTGTATGCTAAATTTCAATATCTTTTCTGGTTATTTGGTTATATTAACAATTTAAAAAAAAAATTTTATTAGGGATTTTAATTGTGATTAACCGGTATAATTAATCTGCCACTGTTTTCTTTCCCGATCTAATCCCTTTTCATATGCCTGTAGGTTGTTGATTTCATCATTTATCCAAAAACTTAAATCTAATTCTTCCATTATGAGATTTTTTCTGTTTAAGATCTGCAAGCATTTTATTTTTGCTTCGATTTGGATTTTTACAATTTCTTTTTTAATGCGATATTTTTCAATCGCAGTTTTCTCCCATTTACTGTAGTCTCTTATTGTTTTATAAGTCATCTTTAATGTTGATTTCTGATATGATTAATGAATTCTGTTTTAGAAGTGTTCAACTCTTCTATTTTTGTTTTGAGGTCTGTTGATTGGTAACTTATAACTTCTTCATATATATGAACTGAATTTATAATAGTTTTTATTTCTTCATCACGGTTTAACACATATATGAGTTCATGTGCTTCTTCTTCTTCGTCTTCTTTATATTCTGTTAACCTTATAATTGTTTCTTTAAGGTCTTTTATTTCTTTTTCTATTTTCCACATGATTTCTCCAAGTTTTCCACATTCAGGACAAATATCAAAAGGTATTTGTACTTCCATTTTTAAATCAGTTATTTCTTGCAAAACGTTCTTCTTGTAATTTTTTCCACATTTTTTCTTCATATTCACATGCTATAAAATAGTTTTCACATCTTTTTATATGGTTATCCTGTAATTTTTCAAAAACATTATAGATTTTAGTATGCTTTTGATAACTGTTTTCTAGAATTTCTATTTCATTTTTTAGAAATTCAGCCTCCTTAGTCACTTTCCATTTTATAATATTTTCAAACAATCTTTGTTTTCTGCAAATCATGTCTATTTGATTTCGCTTATTCATCAGTCTAATAAGCCAAATTTCACATTCTTGGCAAAGAAAGTGTGTTTTCGGGTAAGGTACAATAACAAACCTTGTTTCTGTGTTTTCAAAAGTTTCTACTTTAAACAAATCTGTTTTAGAGTTTTCAGCAGTTTTAGTCATATTCTCCATTTGTTTTGATAAAAGATATTAGTTATTCCAGATAAATGTTTTAAAAACACTGGTTTTTATGCGCGAAAAACTTATATGTCGTGATGTCTTACTAGGTACTTGCCATCTCCTATTATTCTCTTGGTCGTGTTAAATTTCTGACTATGTGTTATGGGTCCGATTGTCCTTTGTTATGGAAATATTATCATAAACATTAAGTCCGCAATCCTCTTATTACTGTCACTGATGAGATATTTTTCTGGGCCTGTTTCGGGTTTCAAATTCAAATTAGCATTATCCAGACCTAGATCTGAAATGTAAGCAGGGGGTCTAAGGGGCAAATCAAAAGGGACAACAGTAACAAAACACCATTATGTTTATCAAACATCCCTGAATTGTGGTTCCCCTAACGAGTCTTTCTCACAGCTTTTATGGCATAAAGCCTTTTAAATTTTTATCTTACTCCCCTAATGGCATATCTCATCAATTAAGTTTTAAAAGGTCACATATTCATGTTTATAACATTATCATCCATACATAGAACAATCATACCACAACATAAATCATAAACTAACCCATACCTTGAGAGAGGAGAGGCTTTCCCGTTCAGACGGGCCCCTGTATTTCAGAAAGTAAAGAAAAGAGGAAGCAATCCACACCGGGTCTTTCTTTACAAACTGAAATTTTATTACTGAAAGGGTTGGGAATACAAGAGAATTAGAAAGAGAAAGAGCTTTCGAGAGTAGCAAGAGTGCAGTCTCAAAAACCTTAAGAGAGAGAGAGAGCAAAGTGAGTGTGTGTGTTACAAGTGAAGACCATCCCTCTATTTATAGATGGGAATGTCATCTAAGTAATCCACAACAACCAATAAAAACGTGCCAAGTGGCAAAGTTATCCGATAAGGTTCGGATGAAAAATCAAACAACTAGTACAATAATGCAACAATATAATAATGAGGGGCCTAGTGCCCATTAGCGTGGTTTTCCAAGAGTCACATGGCTCTTGTCTGCCTTTTGGTTTTATCCGCCTCGGATTCTTTCTTTCACATGGTTAGTGGTGCTTTTGGCTCCACTAGCATTTTGTTTTCTTCTTGACTTTTTTCTTTTCAGGATTCCTTCCTTCACATGCTGGTATTTATTGTGAATTCCAGCTCATTTCTGCGTGGCTCCCTTAGTACTCTTCATCATTGTGGGGTCCGCCACTTTCTTTTTTCTGATTTTTTATGATTTTATTGGCCTGGAATTTTGCTTCATTTTTCTTTAGTGCTACCAGTGCACTAAACCTTCCATTTTTTCTGGTTGCCATTGCTTCAGCAAAAGTAGGCTTTAATTCCATTTCAAGCTTATGAAGAATTTCTTCTTCACTGAGGTTCTCAAATTTTCCAGTCTGTACTGGACTCATAGTTTTTGGCAAACTACCAGCCATAACCGGAATTAATGTGCTTTTACCATCTACCGGACTGGATGGGCTTAGTTCAACATTTTGGTCCTCAAAGACCTCAGGGTTAGAACTTCCCTGGTTTGGTTCAAAATTATCTGAACTTATGCTTTTTAGCAAAGCATCAGCTATCAACGGACTTGATTCGTCTTTACCGTCTGCCGTTTGAGACGGACTAGATTCAAACTTTTGATCCTTAAAGATCTCAGGAGTTGAATTTTCCTGGTTTTGCTGCATCCAGGCTTTTGCCAATTCTACTGCAGTCATAGAACTGGTGGGTTTGGGTTCTGGACCATAGACTGGTTTTTCTTCTGACTTTGGTGTTTTTAGTGTAAGGGACACAATTTTTGAGGTCAATTTCTCATTTTGGTTCTGAAGGATTTCAAGTTTTTTGGTGAGGGTTTCAATCTGGGCTTCTGCTTCAAGGGTTTTCATTTTTTGGTTTTCAAAATTCTGTAACCATTCGGCCTTTTGGGCTTCATATTTACAGACTTCCTTGGCCATTTTTTCACAATGGTCACAAAACACAATGTGGGTTTTAGAAGAATGTCCAATTGAATATTGGACTGGGCCTGTAGGATTTTGGGTTTTTGGCCTCAAACCATCAACAATGTTTTTCAAACTTGGGCTTACAAAGAAATCTGGGCCCATTGTGGTTTTTGCAAATTGAATTGCAGACATTATGTCATAAAATCCTTTATGAAGAGGTTTTTCATTATCTTCATTAAGAGGTAAAATATCATTTTTATCATAAATTCCTTTTTTATAACCTTCATAGATTACATAATATAAAAATGGTTTTATGTTATTGAATTTCTGGAAATACATGCTTAAAGCAGAGAGACAAGTAACAATATACCTGCAGTTGTTTTTGTCAAATGATGCTCTCTAGATGTTATCACAAAGGCAGATCTGTTCCTCTGTGTAGTTCAACACTGTGATAGGCCTATACTTCATGTTATCAAATAAGATTAATTCCACATTATTGCCTGTTTCTGCTCTTTTGCCAAAGCAGATTTTCACTCCTTTTTCTGGGAGTTTATCTTTTTTCTTCCCTTCTGGGATGCTGGTTTTAGAAGGGATTGTGTAATATCCCTCTGGGGTTTTCACCATCCCTGTGGTTTTTACTCCATTTTCATTGTTGATTTTCAAAGAGTTTTTCTGGGAGTTTTCTGCCATTCCTGTAACAATATTATTCAATTCTCAATATTCCAATCCTCCCTGTAAAATTGATCCCATTTTAGTTTATATTTTTCCTCATCATTTTCATCATAATTATCAATTGATTCATTTTTAAATTCAGTGTCATATAATGGTTTTTCCCTTTCTTTAATCAGAATTCTAGATAGTATATCAGCAATTTTGTTATCTTCTCCTTTAATATGTTCAAATTTTATTTTGTAGCCTTTCTGACTAATAACATCTGTAAAATTCAACCACCTTCTCCTAGACATTGATCTTTTTTCTTGGAGTTGGCTATGAAATTTTACTATGGCTTCACAATCAGTTCTTACTGTGAATCCTGGTTTTCCTGTTAAAAACAGTTCAAATTTATCAAGTGCGTATTTTATTGCTAAAAGTTCTGCATCAATTGAGGAAAGGTTCCCCTTTTCTCTGTATTTTCCTGATGCATATTGGCAAATTTCTTCTTTACTTTTAGGTGAGTAGACATCCTTTTTTCGCAAAAGGATAGCTCCCCATCCTTCATGTGATCCATCAGTTTGCACAATAAGATAATCACTATCTTCTGGCAATACCAATTCTGGAAGTGTTTTTAATGCTTCTTTAATTTTTTGTACATTTTTTATATCTTCTTGGTTAAAATACCTTTGACCATTTTTTCCCAGTTTATTATATAATGATCCTGTTAATGAGGATAAGTTTTTAATGTATGGTCTAGCATAATTAACCAATCCCAAAAATTGTTGTAATAGTTTTGTATCTTCCATTTTATCAGGAAATTCAATAGCCTTTTTAGCAATATGATCTTGGAGTTTTATTTTTCCTTTTCCAATTTCTGCCCCAAGGAATGCTATTTTAGTTTTATTAATTTCCATCTTTTTCTTTGAGATGATTATTCCATGTTTTTCAAATAGCCTAAACACTGTATCAAGATGACTCATATGTTCAGTACTATTTTTTGAAAATACTAGAATATCATCAATGTATACCAAAACAAATTTTTGGTATGGTTTGAAAATTTTATCCATTTTTTGTTGAAATATAGCTGGTGCATTTTTTAGTCCAAATGGCATTACTAACCATTCAAATAAACCTTCTGGACATGTAAATGCAGTCCATTCAACTGACTCAGGATGCATTTTTACTTGCCAAAATCCTGACTTACAGTCAAATTTGCTATACACTTTTGAGTCTTGAATTCTATTTATTAAGACTGTTTTATCTGGTATATTGTAAGCAAAATCTTTTGTATTATCATTAAGTCTTTTATAATTAATGACCATTCTTGATTTTCCTCTTACAATTTCAGAATGTTTTCTTACAATAAAAGCTGCAGACCTATGTCTGGAGTTTGATTCTCTAATTACTTTTAAAGCTTTTAATTCATCAATATGCATTTTGAAATCTGCTATATCCAAATTTGTAGGATTAATTTCTGCAGTTGAGATTCTTAATTCTGGATTTATTATTTCAAGCTTACATATTGTTCCATCTTTTTCCCAATATTTCTGGATGTTATCTCCAATAATTTGGGATTTTTCTAACCTCTCAATCCATTTTGTTATGGTTTCTTCAGGCTTAAATCTAGTTATACTTATTAATTCTTTCAGTTTTGGGGTTTCAGGAATGTATTCTTCTTCAAACTCTGTAATTTGTATGTTTTCTTTACAAGTTTGTTTACATGCTCCTTTTATTTTGCATTTACAATTTTCAATATCCTTGTCTTTTAAAAGTTTTTTATTTTTTGTTTTTGTATTAGTAGGGGCTCCACCACGCTTCTCCCGCAACTCTGATGTTGTTAAAAGCTTGGTTCCCGCATTACTAATACTAGGTGCAAACATTGCCAAAGTTGCTTTTTCAACAATTTGGATATAATCTTTTGTAATAAATAATCCTCCATTATTTTGTAAGAAGAATTGTAATCCTAAGATTACATCTGCATTTATTACTAAGTCTTTTATATATGAATTATCAGGAACTCCATAGGGTTCTGATATTCCACAATTGGTTTCAAAGAATATTTGCCCACCTGAAATAGGTTGTTTTGTTGTATATGATATTCTTCCATCCATTAATTCTGATTTAATGGGTTTTGCTAAGTTTTTCTGTAGATGTTCTGGGATAAGTTTCTCATTTATTATTATTCTTGTACATCCTGTGTCGATTATTGCGTTAGTACGGAATACCAATTCTCTTAATTTAAAGATTATTGGTACCCTTAATGTAGTTAATGATGAAGGATCGTGGCACACAGGTATGTACTCAGGGTTTTGTGCTAACATGTACTCCGTACTAGGGTTTTGTTTATCATTAGATTCTTCTTCAGGAACTTCTTTTCCTTTATTTTCCGTATTTTTAAGACTTAACATATTATATTCTTCTAAGATTTCTTCTATGTTTTCAATTCTGGTTTTTAATTCCTTAGGATTCATTATATCTTGTAAATCAAAAAGTTTTCTTTCTATTATATCTATTCTTTTTGTGATGAATGTATAATTATCATCAATTTTTGTTATTGGCATTTCTTCGGAGAATTTAATTTTATAATATTTTAACAAGCATATTTGGCATATTTCTACATGACATATTGTACATTTAGCTCTAAGTTTTCTTGATGGGTAATAAGAGCATTTTATACAAGGTGTAGAATCAGTGCCTACCCTGAAAAGCCAATTATGGTTTTCGCATTCATTAATTTCTCTCATCATATACTCAGTTTCATATTGCATCATATACTCTTTATATGTGATACCATTATATGAGTTTTCATTTGCAAGCATATTAATCAATTCATAGGGATCATCATCCCCTTGTTCTTCTATAACATTTTCTTCCACTGTTACTATGCTATATATTGTTTCAGTCTCAGAAACATCTGAGTCTACATCCAATATATCTTGTTGTATACATTCTGTAAGAATTGCTTCTCTTGAATGTTGGTTTTTTCTTTTAGGACATGCTGTTGCCAAATGGCTTTCATCACCACATGTGAAACAAGCAAGTTTCTTTGTATAATTTCTACTAGGATTATATTTTCTGACGTGATGTTTTTGTTTCAAGAAAGGTTTTCTGCTATTTGATTGTTTTATAAAATACTTCTTTCTTGTTATGAATTTGGGTTTTTTCCTTAATGGTTCCGGCCTACCATATCGTTGGGGAGTGTATATCCTTTTACAGAATGAATAATCAGTTTTCTTAAGTTGTTTTTGTGCAATTATATTTGTACACTTATCTTTTAGTATTTTTACCACATGAACAGCCCTCATACTAATAGTGTATTGTTGAGGATTCTTTTCAACCATTTTATTCCATGTATCTTGAATTTCCTGACCAATTGGTCTTGGTATTTTCATAAATAATTTTTCACCTAACTCTTGGTTAAAAGCACCTCCTGCTAGGCCTGTATAGTAGACATATTCATTCAAGAAGTCTACTGTTCCATATAAGTCATCTAGGTGCATTTGGTCTAGATGGATTAAGGCATCCATTTGTGTTGTTATATGTCCTGAATTACCATCTTCACCCGTTATTAGACTTGATATTTTATTTACAAAGTTATAAGGATTTGGTCCTCTTTCTATTAAGTCTTGATAATCCATTGGATAGTCTCTTTTAAATACTTCCCACATTGACTGTGCGAATTCTCCTAAATAGGTTTCAAGATATCCATACATTGATTCAGCTGTATCATTATAATCATTTTTGTTTTTGATGTAATCGGCTACAACTATGTTTTTCCATTTTGCAATCACTGAGCCCCATTCTTGAGGGCTTACATTTGTTACTTCTAATATTGCTGGGTTATGATAATATCCTCTTTCTAAAGGTTGTCTAATTCCTCTAGGTTTTGTTATCATCCCAGGTTGTATTTTTCCATAAGGATATTCTGGATGAACATGTGTGATTGAGTGTCTAGAATTGTTTCCAGTATAATTAGTTCCAGGTCTCCACTCAGTCCCTCTTTGGTATGGGGCAAAGGGAGTTCCAGGGACTCTTGTTATACTGTCTCCTGTATTTTTCATGACAACATCTTTGTTCATGAATTCTTTAGCTGTTTTATTTGTTTTCTCAGAATGTAAGGAGATATGGTCTCCCATATATTGTTCCATTAATATATTATCAGAACTTTGTCCTACTTCTGGTGAGTTTTCCTTTAAGAACAAGTGAGCTTCTATATCTGCTTGTTGTTCTTCTTTCATTTGTATTTTTTGTAATCTTTTCTGTACTTCTTTCTCAATAATATCTTCTAAATTATTCTTCCATTCTTTATTTTTTCTTTTCATTTTATCTTTTAATTCTTGTTTTTGTTCATTTAGTTTTGATATTTCTCTTATCATTTCTTCATAATTTTCTATCCAATTCTCAAAATATCCACTATGTTTTGGACATTCTATTAAATGGATCATATGTTTTAACTTATCAGAATATCTTCTATCAAGATCAATTTTACAATCTTGACAATTATGAGGTAATATTCCTTTGTTTTTAAATTTTTTAGTTAGTGCAGAATGCACATGTTGTGAGAAAACTCTTTCATACCTGTCATGGTATTCTCTTTTATTTAGAATTTTTCCTTTCTTAAAGTTTTCGAATTTTCTTGTTTTTAAACAAATATGTTGTATGTCTTTAGCAATCCTTTCCACCTCATCCTCACTAGGGTGAAAGATTTGTTTTCCTTCATATTTTACATAGTTATCCGTTACTGGTTTTTCCACAATAAATCTTTTCATTTGTCTATTCATTTTCCTGACCTTCTTCTTCTGTAAAATCTATTGGTCGTTTTGCAGTTTCATAATCATTAAATCTTACTGACGTTTCTCCTCTGGAGTTAATGAAGTAATTTACATTTTTTGGAGTTAAATTTTTAACATTTGGTTTTTCAAAAAATTTTGATAGATCCCAATTTTTCCCAGCATTTTCTTCCGATGATATTTCAGTTGGTCCTATCATTTTTACTCCTTCACTTCCTATGATACTTACCACAGTTTCAATTTTTGTTTTATGCCTAGTTTGGCCATTGTTTGTGATTCTTCCTAAGAAGCCTACACATATCATTAAGTTGTGACCAGTTTCCATTTCTTCATATCCTACAGTTTGAATTCCTATTTGGATATGCTTCATAAAATCTGTTATTTGTATCATATAATCTGGTGCCAAATAACATACTCCCACATTAGGGTTGATATCAATTTCCATTAATCCTATGATAGCTTGGGTTGGATTAGTCCACCTTGTATCTAGGACAGTCATTAGGACTTTAGTTCCTAAGTTTTTTCTAGTTAAACCTTTTACTCCTATGGAGATTAATCCCATATGCATGTATTTTTGTCCTTGTCTTTGAAGCCTAATTGCTTCATTATTGCTATTAATTTTATTAATTTTTTGTCATCTTTTAGACCGCTTATTGGTTCCGTATAATGATATTTGTAATAACCTGTGTTCCAATTAAGGAATCTTTGGTCATACAATAATCTTGGTTCCAATTGGATTAGTGTTCTTTTCTTAAAGTTTTCAAATTCAATATCAGGGTCAATTATTTCTTCAATTATTGTTGGCCCTTCTTCAAGTTTGGTTTTTTCTCGAACATTCTATCTATTAAGGTTTTTTCAAAGTTTGAGCTTTCAATTCTTTGAGAATTACTTCTTTCTACTAGACTGTTTTTGGATTCATTAGTAAGAGAAAATGATCTCCTACTCATTTTTGTAAATATTTTTCGTCTGGTTTTACAACCCAAAAATTTAGTTTTTCTTGTGGTTTAGTTTTCCTTCTAGCTTCTGCAAGTAATTTTGCAATTTGTTCAGCTAGTTGTTTTATTGTATTATCTTCAGGTATTCTAACAGCTTGTATTCTTTCAAGTTTTTCATCTATGCTTTCAATGGCTATTCTTAATGCATGTTCTTGATATTTTTTCATGTCTTCCATATGGACATGTATATCATCAATTTTTTTCTTTAGTATTTCAGTTGTTACAAGCTCTTTTATTTTCTTATCAATTAGACTAATATTTGTGTTATTTGTTCTATTATGGTCTGTTATTTCACCAATCTTCTTATGAAGATTATTAATATTTAGTTTTACTTCTACTAATTCTTTGTTTAATTCTTTAAATTTATTATTGATTTCTTGTTTAAAGTTTTCTATTGTTTCTTTAACTTCTTTCAAGGCTGTTTCCATTATCCTTTAATAATTTTTATGATTTTGTTACACATTTCATTTACATTCTCAATATTGTTTTCAACAATGCTTTTAATTTCCTTTATTTCTTTATCAAGTTTTTCAACCTTGTCTTGTAGTTGTTTTAATTCTTCACTATGGTTAGTGATTTTCCTTGGATTTGGGACATCATTAATTAGTTTAGAACTTTCGTATTGAAGTGTTGTTATGGTTTTAGATAAGTTCTTCATTCCACTAGATGATTTATCATATTGGGTTGATAAGTATGTTTGGTTTTCTAATATAACTTTAAGATTTGTATTATTTTGTTTTTCTAATAATTCTAACTTATCCAGTTTTGCTTCAATTGATTGAAGACTTCTTTGTATATCCATGTTTTTATTTGTTAACATTTTATTCATGAGTTTTTAAGTGTTGTCTTAAGGCTTCTAACCTTACGATTAGTTTGCAATAATTTTTAAAAGTTCTATTTTTCTTGAGTTTTATTCTTTTGATTTTTATTCTATTTTGTTTACAGATCTTACAATCTTTAGTTTGGTTTTTGAATAGCTTTTTCTTTTCTATGTCAACTATTAAGAATTTTTCGTAATTAATGTTTTCATTTAATTTAGTCGTATCTTGATTATCTTTTAATCCGTCATTAGCCATAAGCCCTAAAATCGCAACTTAGGCTCTGATACCAATTTTTTAAAGGGGGTGTGTTTTTTTTTTGGGCACTTTTTAGAGAAGTGTTAAACTCATTTGAATATTTTTTAGGCATTTTTCCTTAAATTTGGTGCTTTAGGGGTAAAATGGGTATTTTTCAAAAATTTCTCTACCTAGGGGGTTTAAAGGGATAAAAATTGGTGTAGGTATTTTGGAGGGATAAAGTGTTGGTGTTGGGGGTTTTTAAATAATTTTCCCATGTATTTAATATCCAAAGGGACAATTGGAAATAATTTAATTTAAACACGAGAGAGAGAAAAAAAATTAACAATTTTTGAATTCTTATTAATGACCATATGTACAAAAGAAAACACAAGAAATTAAAGTGAAAAGTACCCAAGATCATGAAGGCCACTTCATACCTACTATAGGCTACAGTGGTCCCATTCAAATACTACTACTGTTCTTTTTCAATTAGTTCATTCCTCTCACTGTTTTCAATTAGTTGATTTTGAAGCTTTATTTGGTTAGGTTAGAGAATGATTTTGAAGGTAAGTCTATAATGAGTTTTGTAGTTTGTAATCTCTACTTTCATTATTACTTTACCATTTTTATTTAGCCTTGTAACGAATTATATAAAACCATGCAAAGTCACCTAATTGAAAATATTGATTGAAATGAAACAATTAAAACAGAGTTAGTACATAGGAGTATCTTTTTAGTAAGAGTAGTTTCAGTTCAGTCCTACTTTTTTTTTAAAAAAAAAAATTATTTTTAATATGACATATAGTTTGGCTTTTTGCAGTGTTCGTGATTCAATGTTTTGTTGTTAGATGCTGTTAAATTCATTTAATGATATAATTTTAAAATATTATTTTTTTTAAATAAATTTTATATGTATATAATTTGAGTTAATACTTGTTAAAATTATGCATAGAAATTGGATGTTAATCTACTCTTTAATTTACTTATGACAAGTTTTGTAAAAGAGTTTATACCGTGCAATGTCTTCTTTTCTATTTCTTCCCATTTTTGAAACTCAAACTACAACTTTTAAATAAATTTAATAACATTTATTTAATTCATGAATAATTATCATTTTAGCAATTCTAACTTTTTAAATGATGTGCATATGTATTAGGAAATTACTCGTAACATAACATATAATCCCTCCACTTTTTAAACGTTTCACTTGAGTATTTAATATTATTCATTGATTAATTTTGATTCAACTTTTTATTATAGATATATAAGATAAAACATAGTCAAGTGAGACATTGTCAGATTCGTCTAATCGCGTAGTTTTAGAATACTAAATTTTTATAACTTTTTATTCGTATATAATTTAAAGTATTAATGATTAAAATTTTCTATTTAATTGTGTGCAGTGTAGAAATGAAGATGTTTAAAAAATGGAGGGAGTAGTAGTTATTAATGATTTACCATGAGTCCAAAAAATTACTATTGATTAATGAAACATGAATCTACTGATAGTCTCTTCATGTTTGATAGTATGATACTTTCATTGTATTCATTAATTTAGCATTCAATTCGCGCCGAGGCGACGAATTTGGTGACGAAATTTTATTGGAGTCGTTTCCTAAAACTTCGTCGCCTGGCGGATTTCGTCACCTACCCGCAAAATTCTTGTAGTGATGGTACATGTTCTTCCCTGGCCTATTTGCTTTAGTTTAATTCTCATTAAAAATAAATACTATATGTAGACATGCATATAAATCCAATGATGATCTACTCCATATGCTCCCAAAATTCAACACAGCAAATTCATTTCTTTTATGAATATCATACATAATAAGAAGTGGGGGTGACTGGAAGTTGATGAATACTTTCAAGATTGGGAGCTATCACACAGATCTTTCTGGGCCCCCACCTCACTGGAAATCCTTTCACAAACTTTGAGACAAAAACAACACACCACACCAGTTCAATTCTTATTACTACAAACACTTTGAATGATCCTCCTCATCATAAGGGCATGCCCCTCCTTCCCCCCATCTTCAATTTCCATTAAACAATCCTACTTAAATAATGACCCAATTAGTGTCCTAAAGTAGACAACACCATGTTTAAAATAAATGGCTAATATATCCATATGATAGTATATTCTAGTACTTTCATCCGATTCGTTCTAATTGTCACGTTTGATTTTTTTGTACTATTCACTGTTCAATTTCGACTCAATTTTTTTTTATCATAGTTATCTAAGAAAAAATATTGTCAATTGAGATATTGTTAAATTTGTCTAATCTTATAGTTTTAGAATATCAAATTTTTATAATTTTTTCTATCATACACAATTTAAGCTATTAACCATTAAAAATGTGTATCGGCATGCGTGTCTGGTGGATCCGTAGAAAAAATAATGAGACAGGGGAAGTATTATACAGGAAGTACTATAAAATTAAATAAAAATGTGGGGTGTGAATAAAATACTTATTGAATGGGCATATACATATATGCTCATAAGTAGTGATGATGATTGCTGCCAGTTGCCATTGCATGCTGTGGACAATCCACCTTAATGCTTACATGTGTAGTTGTGTATTACTGTGTAGTGTGTACACACCTCTAACCTCTTTTATGTACTAATTGTGATAAGTTTTCTTTACAGTCAATATATCAACTATGTAAATACAAAATCTTTAATTAATTAATTAATTTTTATTACAGATGTGCTTTACTTCTAAACAAAGCTGTAATAATCACTTAATCCATTTGGTGAAAATTTAGGCCTACCTGACAATATGGGTAGGGTAGATTTACCATCAAAATCATCATCAGGTGAATTATATGTACTGGGGTGATCATTATTTATGCTAGTAGTACAGTATATAACAAACAAAAGAATAAATTATGGAGATATTTTTAATGGTGTGTACTACCTCCGTTCTCATTTAAGTGCTCCATTTGCATAGTAGTAACTATTCATTGAGTAACTTTGATCAAATGTTTAACATATTTCTATAAGATAAAATATAGTCAAGTGAGATCTTGTTAGATTCGTCTAATCACGTAGTTTTAGAATATCAAATTTTTATAATTTTTACTTCTATAAAATTTGAGTTATAAACATTTAAAAATGTGTATTGGACTGCGTGAAATGCAGAAGTGGAAGTATTAGATTTATTTGTAGATTGGAGAATAATGAGGGAATAGGAAATATGGGGAGAGGCTTAAATGCTATTCACGTGGAATGGCAAGGGAAGAATATATGAAGCCAGAGGCCGGTCCCTGTCTGTGTCATTATATTTATTGTTTTTATTATTTTATATTTGTAATACTATAATGTAATGAAAATTTAAATCTCAATAAAGATAAGAATTAGTTAGGAACAATCACGTAAATGGGTTTGTTCAACCGATCAAGAAATATAAAAATTGGAAGGTTTTTAGGGAAAATGAGATCACACATATGCAGCCAAATTAATGTTCAAGAAAGGGGAGGAAATATTTTATGGAATTGTCTAAATCATGAAATAAATATACAAATTTGGGATTTTCCACAGCTGGCGCTCATTTTATTTTGTTCCAGCTACATCACCCCTAATTTTGGACATTGAGTGACTTCTATAGCCTTTTCTTCCTCTTCCATACAAAGGTTTTGGAAGGCTATTCTAGGATTTTAATAATACATTCACTTATATGTTTTTGAGAATTGATAAGATATAAAATTCCCCCAAAGTCATGGCATGGGAGTGTAGCTCTAAGCTAGGCATGTTCTGTTTGGCCCCCAGCATGATGAATTATTATTTACCCTTGTGTGAAAAAAAATCAGTTTCAATATGAATCCCTAAAAAATTCAGTAAAAAAGAAAAAGAAAAAGAAATTGAATTAAATAAGAGAATGTGGATTTAAAAGCATAATGATTAAAATGAATGGGGGACTTTATGGAGAGGAGAAACAAGAGTCCCTAAATAGAGGGAATTAGTGACAAGTGAGGCAAGTGTAATAAACCATGAAAGGGTCCATACATGGTCTTGCTGCCAACAATATTGAGCATGCAATGAATTTATTGCAAAAGGAAATCAATACCCTTTGACACCCTTTTTTCTTTCTTTCTTTCATGCTTGTAGAAATTCATGGATGGGAGGCTCACACCTAAAACCAATTGGTTTTAGGTTTGAGCCTCCCATCCATGAAATTTCTACATGGTATCAAAGCTATGGTTGCCCGGGTTGGGTATATTTGATCCTGAATTTGAATTTGAATTTAATTTCGAGATGATATCATCTCGAGGGGAGGGTGTTGGGTTTATCCCACATCCATTATAATGGTTCCCCATTACTACCTTATATGGATTGAGAGCAACTCTACCTATCACCAATTGGTTTTAGGTTTGAGCCTCCCATCCATGAAATTTCTACAATGCTTTTTTTGTCCAAATTAATTTCTTCTTTGTCACTTCTCTTGCTCTATTATTATTGTATGTTCCCATTAGAAAATCTTGGTTCATGGGCTCCTCTCATATGCATTAGGCCATCCATTAAAAGGGAACACTATGATGATGATGATGATGATGATGATGCTATCTTTCATCATGACACATGGACTAATTTTCCACCACCTCATCCATTTTTAGTTCATTTAATTTGTTTGTTAGTATCAAATTTTGGTAACGGATAGAGTGGTTGATGAGCCAATTCTTTTTATTTTGCTTTCTGTAGCCTTCTTACATGCAAATTTAACTAATTATATTCCTAGTAGGTTAATAGGGAAATTTATATATATAAATGTCCTGTAAGTTTTTTTTTTTGATCAATTAAGTATATAAAATATTGAATAACTGAATTGTTCCTGTCAGTATGCAAATTTGACCAAAAATGTTACTTTTATTATTGATCCTAAATAATTTTGATTATTAAATTTCAACTCAAAAACTTTAAATTTTATATTGTTTATTTTAATCTATTTTTTATTTTATTTTAAATTTTAGTTTTATTTGTCTATATTAAATTAAATTATAGGAATAATGAAAAATTAAATATAATAAAATAAAAAAAAACATTGAAAGAAAATATCCAATATAAAATAAAAAGTAATAAATCGAATATAAAATAAAAAATAAAACTTAAGTAGATTATAGTGGTAAAAAATATCACTTATATGAAAGTGGTAAATTAAGTAAATTAAATTTATTTATTTTTACATTTTGTTCTTATGTTGGATTTATTTTCATACATTTTTTTTCATTATTTTCATAATTCAATTTAAAATTCTTTCATATAGAAAATAAAATTTAAAAAATAAATTAAAGCGGATAATAATGAAGAATTTAAAGTTTTGGGTTCAAATATAATAAAACAAAATTTATTGAGGGCCAATTTGAATAAAATTACCTTTTTTTTGGTTCAAAATTGCATACTTACAAAATCAGTTAATTAAATTATTCAAATATTTTATAAACTAAGTTGTTGAAATAATACAGCACCTTTTTGGTTTTTATTTCTAAGTTAATCTGCATACATTATTAATATATTTACATACGTAGTCTCATAGAACACCAAAATTCAACACAATAACATATATTCTAATGTGTATTATAATTGCCAACTGATAAGAGTATTCATGTATCCCTGTTTTTCAATAATTAGTTGAACTAACATATGCTAAACACGTAGGATGATTAAAAAATTAAAACGTATAAAAAATAGGAGCAATCTTTGTTGATAATTTAAGATACTATAGTAGTTAACGGGAGTAGCATTTAAAAAGACTTGAAACAAATATACTCCCTCGGTCCCATTAGTAATGTCATGTTACTGTTGGGCATAAAAATTAAGGTAGAGTTGATTTGTGAGTATATGATGGGGTCTACATAGTTGTTAGAAAAAAGAAAACATAAATGGGACATCCAAAAATAGTAAATAGAATATTGCAGTTGGAACGGAGGGAGTAATAGTAAATAAAGAGAAGCGACTAGCAAATCTGAAACGAAATAAAGAAATTTTTTGGTAACAACTGTTTGCTAGTGAAAACCACATTTGTCTTCCAAAATTGATTATGCTAGTAAAATTTATTGGGTTCACTAAATGGAGAGTTGTTCGACCCTAATTTGGTCCAATTTCCAAGAGTAGGAATTGAAAAATATATAGCCCAACTCATATGGATAAAAAGCCCATATAAAATCCAGCTTATAAATAAAGATTATGAAATACTCCAATAACAAAAAATTATGCAATAATTGAACGTGTCTGATACTCCAACTAATCCTTTCACCGGAAGTATGAAAACATTCTACAAAAATCTTCATTTCAACAAAACAATCTACAGTAACTCAGAATTTAAATGAATACTCAATAACCCAAATAAAAGAAAACTAATAACTATCCAGGTGTTATTTAAGAACTTAAGTAGGCAATTTACAAGCAGCTAGAGTATTGAATAACAGAAGCCCGTCACTCTTTCTATTTCGCCAACAAAAAATCTAAATTAGTTAATGAAATTCCACTTTATCCCGATTTCAGACCAAAAATCAGTTATTTCTGGACTACACGAGAAAAGTTATGGAAAAGCTTTACTCAAGAAGCTAACCTGAAATGCGTAAGCAAGATTCTTAATGCTGAGTGAAAGCCGGTTCCTTCTGTTTCTTGCAAGGCAAAGCTACCTCTTTTGAGATCCCTTTGCTTCCACTCTTTTCTGTCGTCGTATCCTATAATAAATGTGCCATTCCCGGCGCCACTTCAGCTGCAAATAAGAAAAGTTTGATGCAAATGGAGATCAAAGTGGCTGGTACTGCGAATGGGGCATCTCAAGAAATCTGTGAAGAACATGTCTCCTTGCTGGAAAATAAGGGCTTGCCTGAAATTGAAAGAACCCTAATCCAACGAGCCATTAGCCAGACATTTGAAAGCACAGCAAACCTAGCTAACCTTCTGCCCACAGGGTCCGTGCTCGCATTTCAGCTTTTGTCTCCTATATTCTCGAATCAAGGAGAGTGTGATGCAGTTAGTCGAATCTTGACCGGTGGGCTTGTGGCTCTTTGTGGATTATCATGCATCTTGTTTAGCTTCACCGATAGCTTCAAGGATCAGAAGGGGAACATTTGTTATGGCTTTGCCACGATCCATGGCATGTGGATCATTGATGGATCTGCAAAACTACCACAGGAGCTTGCAGCGAAATATAAGCTGAAATTTATTGATTTCGTCCATGCCCTGATGTCAATTTTGGTTTTTGCAGCCATTGCACTGTTTGATCAAAATGTGGTAAACTGCTTCTACCCAGCACCATCAACTGAAGCAAAGGAGGTTCTTACAGCACTGCCAGTGGGGATGGGAGTAATCTGCAGTATGCTTTTTGTTGTTTTTCCCACTAAAAGGCATGGAATTGGCTTTCCAATCACTGTCAGTTAGTCCATGTTATCTGTCAATTTGATGCAAATATCCCTCTAGCTTTTTGATCTTTCGTGTAAACTGTAAACAGCATGCAGTGAGGTTGAAATTATGCATATTTTAAAATCATTTAAGCGTGTTATTGGCAAGCCAATGCTATCAAGCTTCTAACAAACCTGCAATACAGAAATGGTTGCAAAAAAGGTTGAAAGCAAGTATAATAAATTAGAAAGTAGCAGAATATTGGCCAGAGACAAGTAGAAAATAATGCTAATGCGAAGCTGTTGAAATGACTTTTAATTGGTGCAAAGTGCAAACACGATTCTTAACAATGCAAATGCAAAAAAAACGTAACTAGATTCATTCATATCGATTTGATCTAGTACTCCCTCATTTGTACGTATACAACCAGGAGGCTTGGTATAAATGTAATACCAAAAAGTATTCATTGTACACACACAAAGGTATTCATGAATTTCTAGTTTATGCTCCACTCATAAGCACAAGTATACCACAAACTTAAAATTATCATTCAAGAAAGAAGATCTGTTTACCAATTTGTACGTTCAACTTGATATAGCACTCTGGACTTCATCCATCAATTTAGACTGAAGCAGTTCAGCAGCTTCCCGCACTTTCTTCTTATCCCAAAAACCATCCAATATAGAATTCCATGTGGCCTCATCAGGAATGCATCCATCAGCTACCATCTCCTCAACTATCCGAGCAGCTTTGTATGGATTTTTCTTGCAGAAACAATGTATAAGAGATTCAAAAGTTTTCCCCTCAACTGATATGCCTCTAGTGCGTATGCTAAGATATAGATGGAAAGCTTCATTAGTATGACCCTCACCACAAAGCCCTTGAACTACCCTGTTATTTACCCGGACATGAAGGCCCCATGTTACTCTGTTAGGAGTTATTCCTGAAAGAATCATTTCATCAAGGAAGCCTGCTGCCTTCTGAAAATTGGAGGCATCACAAAAGCCAATGATTATTTTTGAGTAAAGTCCCGCATCAGGTTTCAACTCCTGAAGCTTCATTCTGTCAAGAATTTGTACCGCTTCAAGAATTTTACCTTCCTTGCATAACCCATATATCAGGGAGCTATAAGTAATCGAATTGGGAAGCAGCTTCTTTCGATCCATCCTATCCAACAGTTTCATGGCTTCTGAAGAATGCCCATTCTTGCAAAGACCATCAATGAGAGAACTATAGGTATACACATTTGGTTCAATGCCCTTGCTCTTCATCTCCATGAGCAATTGCAAGGCCTCCTCCAATCTATTCGTCTGACAAAATCCATTTATCAAGCAAGTATACGAAACAACAGAGGGCGAGCAACCGTTTGCTTCCATCTCGATTAAAAGCTCTTTGGCTTCAAGAACTCTCCCACCTTTACACAGCCCATTAATCAAAGTGCCATAAGTGTATGAATCTGGAGTGTGCCCACGTTTTGGCATCTCCCGGAATATCTGAAATGCAGTATCCATAGTCCTGCGGGTCTTGCAGAGTGCTTTAAGTAGGACATTTAGCGAAGCAACACTGGTGGGAACCCCTTTACTCTTCATAGACCGATAAAACTTGAATGCCATGTTCAGCTGGCTTTCATCTACAAGAATGGATAACACTGCCACGTAAGATTTCGCGGAGGGCTCACACCGATACTCCTTCATCTTCCCGAAAATCCTCAACACCTCATGCGGTCTGTGAACTCGACCGTAAGCTCTGAGCATCGACAAGAATATGTCTTCAGTAACCTCGCACTTCTCTTGCTTCATTCTGACAAGCATATCCTCTGCGGGCAAAAACTTGTTAGCGGAGAGCAGTCTACGAATCATTATACCAAACGTACTTTGATCGTGACGAAAACCGTTAGAATACTCAGCCGTCGCGGAGTCGAAAATTGACATCGCAGTATCCAGATTTTTTTCGGACAACATCAGCTGCCCGACGAGAGCTGGTGTGATATGCTTCGGCCACTTCATTATCGACTTACTACCCATTTCTCTATCTTACTTGATTGATTTCTTCACGATTTTCTCAGAGTCATTTCGTCGAACAGTTTGTGGCCCTTCGAAAGCAATAAATTTTGAAAAACAGGAATTTCACCCGCATTTCATTTTCCAGTTAGGCAATAAGAGGGATCTGATTCAAAGCAATTCATCAACGTCAATGACAACAAGGCGGGGCGGAGCGGAGCTGAATGAATTCAAATGCTCGCCGCCAATTGTTTTTGAGGCTTTGACGAAGATGAAAATGGTGATGGTTGAGAACTGAGTTCCTTCTGGATTTTCCTTTAAATAACTGGGCTCATTATTAGGTATTCCAATAAATGGGCTGGACTCAATATTTAGGCGTAATTTAGCCCAATACAAACACAACACTAGAGAAATTCCAGTTTTCTGGATTAAGGGATTGGGAAAATTAGAGTCAAGACCCATTAAATTATGTTTGTGTTTTAAAAAGACCCCTTCCAACAAACTTATAAGGAGGGACCTCTTTTAAATTTTGACTTTCAAAAACAACCCCATATAACTTCCTTAATACCATTAATTCCCTAATCCCATTAGGAAATAATAATGTGTGATTAGTTCAGTAGCAACTAAAGCCGCTGGCTTTCCAAAAAAACTAAAGCCGCTGGAGAATGAATTGAGGAGAACTGCGCCCGGCAAGGAAAACGAAGTGAAGATGCCGTTCAATATCTCCTCTATCTCTACCTCTATACTCTCTGGGTTTCGTCATTCCATGAGTCGCCTGCCCTTCACTGCTTAATTTGCTTTTTTCGAATTGATTTCCGTCGATTTTTGATGATTTTTTGTTGGTTTTCTTATTGCAGGTCAGTGATGAAAGGAGAAAGATTTAGAACCGAGTCCATAAAGGCCGATCTAAGTAAGTTTTGATTTTTCGTCTAGATCTAGGAATTTTGATTTTTCAAATTTTATTGATTTTAATTTTTGGTGGATCTGGGAAAGGCTTTCGGTGAAGAAAGGAGGCACGGCTGCGAGTAAAAAGGCTGCGAAGGGAAAGCCGAGAAAGGATCCGAACAAGCCCAAGAGGCCTGCCAGTGCCCTCTTCGTTTTCATGTAAGTTTTCGCTATTTATTGGAAGTTTTGATTGGTTTTTGGTTTTAAACTTGGAATATTACTTTTTATTTTTCTGTTGTATGCTGGTTTGATTTGTGAACAAAGGAAGGAATTTAGGAAAACATACAAAGAGAAACACCCTAACAACAAATCGGTGGCTGTTATGAGTATTCCCCTTTTTTATTACCTGATTTTCTCTATGGTTTGCCCACTGTTATCCAATCTATATCTTTTTCTTCAAAAATTTTGTCATGGGTTGGGAAAGCAGGTGGGGAAAAATGGAAATCGATGGCAGAAGCTGTAAGCACAATTTTCTCATGATCTAGGAAAACTACTATGTGACTTCCCCCAATCCCTTTTCTATTATTTAATTAATTTCTTGCAAATTTTTCTTCAGGAGAAAGCTCCTTACGTAGCCAAGGCAGATAAAAGGAAGGCCGGGTATGAAAAGAACCTTCAAGCATACAACAAGAAACAGGTAGAAAAAAATCCCCTCAAAAAAATTATTTGTCAATTTCATTCACAATTCAATAATTAAATTTTCTGTTTAGGAATCTGCTCCTACTGAAGAAGAGTCCGACAAATCTGAATCTGAAGTAGATGAGGATGATGATGGCAGTGCAGAGGTGCCCATATTGTTGATATTAGATTTACTTAAGAGCAAGTCTCATACCTGTCGAGTGTATTGAAGTGTTTGTGTAGTACATTTTGATGTTTTTGACGAATATTTGGGTTTTTGTGTAGCTATGGTATGGAATTATGGAATTTTGGAATTTATGAATGCAAGTTATCCTATTGGTTTGGTTTGGTAAGATGTGCTTATGAAAGTTGGTAAATTGATATTGTAATATGTGGTAAAAGAATATTGTCTTTTAGTGGTAAAACATGTTAGCAGATGTGGTATAAAATTAGTAAATGAAACAGATGTTGAATGGACGACTAGTGGGACGGTTAAAAAACCGTCCCATACTGAAATTGGACGGTCTAAAATCCGTCCCAGGATCGTCCTTTAAGCACTGCATACTCCAGAGACTTCCGGACGGTATGTAAACGGTGTGTGACAGCCGTCCTCATAAGCGTCCGCCATGCATTCATATTGTATGATCCATGGTAAAATCATGCACTAAACATTGTAAAGAATAAACGACCAAATTTGTAATTCACAATGCATGGGTTGGTAAACCATTTGTTAGGTGTATGGTAAGTTATCTTTGCAGTACATGGTAAGAGTTAGGTGGTTTGTAGATCATAGTAAACCATATTGGTGAATCTGGTAAAACTCAAATTTTTGTATGGTAAACATTAAGTAAAAATGTGGTAAATGACCTAATTTTCGCGTACTAATCTCTATATATTGGAAGGGCGGTAACATAAACAGAAGTACTCACAGTGGGAATATTGGACTATCATTCTTTACCATATAAGATATACCACATCAAAGTATAATTCGGGATGGCTAGCGTGGACACTACCAAGGAACTGTCCAAATGACCTTCATCCACCCCCATAACCTTTCCGTTAAATATTTACCAAACTCATCTTTTATGCGTTACCACAGTCGAGAAATCTTTACTATCATTATTTGTGCCCAGTTACTACATTGTTGAGGTTTGGTTACCACGTTTCAGCATCTACATTTTTACATTACGATATAGTGGTATCAATAAAACCACGCGCAACAACTCAAACAAGAGCTTACCACGAAAGAATAGAGCTTGAAAAAAAAATCTATGAACGTTGAATCACAACCGAAGAATTTAGTGAAACAATATTAAAAAAAAAAAAAGAACGAGTTCGAAGTGACGTTCATTATAAGTATTAAGGAAGTACTTATAATGGTAGTAGTCACCATTACGATTGTAAGATATGATTGGATGCAGATATTGATAGTTAACTACACATTTGGAATTTTATTATGAGTACTTAGATAATTCTCTTAATGAAGTTATTATGTGAGATGTGAACATATATGCTTCTTTTTCAAGTATATACATTCATTTGGATTCATGATCTTCGTACTTCTTGTCATAATTTTAATGAATTGTGATAATATGACAATACATAACTAATTTAGACATAATAATGACTTCAATTTTGAACCCTAAACCCTCGTACGAATAAATTTACCACACTCGCTAATATAGTTACCACATATATAATACATAGCATACCATAAATATTGGATAAGATTACCACAATCTTGTTGTACTACTTACCACACAATTCTTTATAATCCTAAACCTTACAACCTTAAAAACCCTAAACCCTACAATCTTAGAAACCCTAAGCCATACAAACTTAAAAATCCTAAACCCTACAACGGGATAGTGTATATGATTTACCACGTTCGTTTTGAAAAGTTACCACAACGGGGTAAAAATCTTACTACATGTACGAAGCCAGTTTACCACAATAACATCTCCCTCTTACCACATAAAAACCCTAAACCCTTAAAAAACCATAAACCCACAATCTTAAAACCCCTAAACGTTAATGGTGTAACAATTATCACATGTAGGATTCCAGCTTTACCACAATAATATGCTCAGCTTACCACATAAATGCTGTAACAATACATGGCTTAGTGTCTGCTAAGTATTTTGCCACAACTATTATATGAGGTGTGCCATATGGCTACTATATGGTTACTGCGATCTTGTTTGACTACTTACCGCATAATCCCTTACACATCGTACATCCTAAATTTACCATATTTGACCAACATCGTACCCCCTAAATTTACCATATTTGCCCATCATCTTACCCAATACACGGTAATACACTACCACGTAAACCACAAAAATTTACCATATTGGAGTATAATTTTTTGCCATATACTTCCTCCCTAATTCAAAGATTTTAATATTTGCATAGTATCAATTATTAATTGGATTACTTTATTTCGACTTTTTGACATAGTAATATAAGATAAAATATAGTGAAGTGATATATTGTTATATTCGTCTAATCACATAGTTTTAAAATATTAAATTTTTATAATTTTTACTTTTATATAATTCAATATATTAATTGTTTAAATTGTGTATTGGATTGTATGAAATCCATAAATGTTAGAATCTTTTGATTACGGAAAGAGTATATGACTACACATTTACCATAATGGGGTAAAATTCTTTACCATATATGACTACACAATTACCACATTGTAGATAATTCTTTACCATAGACATGACTACACATTTACCACATTGGGTATAACTCTTTACCATATACATGACTACACATTTACCACATTGGAGTATAATTCTTTACCATATACATGACTACACATTTACCACATTGGGGTATAACTATTTACCATATATATTACTACACATTTACCATATTGTGAATTACGTGGACGGTTCGGTTTTGTCCAAAACTCCAGAATTATTTTCCTTTCTTGTTTACCACATTCTTTCTTTGTAGTTTACCACTCTATGCATATACAAATTACCGCATTTGCATTTATTAGTTACCAAGTCAGTACTTGACTATTTACTATGGATGGTGACGCTGCTCGTCCTGAGGCTGTCCCGTGAAGACTGAATTGGCAGAATGTTCTAGAGGGTTAAGGGACGTTCTAAAACACCGTCCAATAGACCGTGCACTTTGTTTCATGCCAAGCAGCATAAAATTTACCATAATGTTACCACGTTCTAAGTTATTTGTTTACCACATTTTACACATCATTTTACCACGTTCTAAGTCTGAATGTTACCACGTTTGGCTTTTATTGATTACCATTTAAGTACTCAATAGGTTACCACGTTTTTATTTTCCCAGTTGAGGGTATTTTTGTCTTTTTCTGTTAGATTAATTAAATTAGTGGATTAAGAATATTATTAACTATTTACAACTAGAGGTCCCTAAGTGTAATACCTCCAAAAAGGGGTCCTTGACACAAATGATAGTTTTGGAGGGGTCCCTCACTCTAATTTTCCCTAAGGGATTCAAGTGAAAAAAAAAAAAAAAATTTAAATAATTGGTAAGTACTTATTCTGTTGGATTTTAAGAAGTGATCAAGACAAGCTCTTTTATATGGGCCTCATAATTTGGGTAGGAACAGGATGACGGATAAGATAAGACTGGCCCACTTCATGTGACACGTCACCCCATTAATGGTATGGAGCTTCTTGTAATAACCATCCGAATGATATTAATACCCATGTTCTCGTTGGGACAAATGTTGTTTTTCTTATAATTTGCTGATTCACATAATCAAAATCATCAATAAAATAATGAATCAATCAATGGTCGCGATTCGACCGTGCTTTACATGAAATCTACTAGTTTGTTTATATGTTAGGCTTGGCTAGATTGGACAAAGAGAAATCCGCACTGGAATATTGGGTCAATATTGAATTAAATGTCTAGCTGAAACAATCGAGCTTAGATTTTTTTTGGTAAATAGTGACACTGATCATGTGTCTGCAAATGTATGTGGGAGCCCAAGCCATACAAATTATAAAGGAGAATAAAGGGTGTTGGAAAAAGGGGGTTTTGAGCTCTTTTTTGCGTAATGACGATATTTAATTAAATAGCGTATACGAATTCTACGTTTCGCGTAGATTGTCGTAATGCATTTATTTTCTCAAAACCGTTGTTGGGTGAGTGAGAAATAAGTGGTCGAAATGGGTCATTGAATGCGGCTAGTTGAAACGCTTGTATTTAAATGGTTGTTAAAGGGTAGGTTAAAGTGGCGCGTCCCACATCGCTTAAGCAGTGGGAGTTAAATTAGTTTATATTGTTCTGCGTGTTAGAAACAATTAAACTAATACAGATTGATCAAGTGTGGGGGAAGCCCACACGCGCGCGCCCGTCCCGTCCCGAGCCGCGCCGTCGCCGTCGCCGTCGCCGTGCCCGTGGACTTGGACTTGGACTTGGATCTTGGATCTTGGTAATTGGGCTTTGGGTGGGCTTTGGGCATGTCTAATTTTTTAGACAAAGTTTATTTGTCAAGCCCATGCGCCAAGCCCAGTCGTTGAAGCCCACTCTGATTTCAACACCCGTCACGAGTTGTTGAAACCATTTGAATTGAGCTGTTGAAAATTCAGCTGAAACCGCCCCATCAATGGCTGCCGGCGGTTTCGACTCGTCCAACGCCTATAAATGGCAGCAGGCTTAGGAATCACACCACCTTCTGCATTCTTCTTCTTCTGCATAAGCTTCCTCCTCCCGACTCCCTCATCTTCTGTTCTGTTCGCCGGCCGTCGACGTTTGCGGTGCTGCTACGTCGAGGCGTTTCGTCGTTTTACCTTTGGGGACGTTCTGCCGTTGCCGGAGCACTACCGGGGCATAAACGTCTTGCGGGAAGAGTTCCAAACTCGACTCGACGTTCATTCTGTGTTGCTGCCTCCGTCCATTTTTCTTACAAGCGCAAGACGTTTAAAATGGACGGTTCCACTGCTGCCGCCACCGCCTCCGCTGACGTCTCATCCGTCGCTGCTGCCGCCGCCTCCGTTCCCATGCCTGGGTCTGTCCAGGCGTTCGCTGCCGTTACCCCAACCGCAGCGGTGCCGTCAGTGCTGACCACTGCCACTGTCCTTCCTCCACCCGTGACGCTGCCGCTGCCGTTGCCGCTGCCGACGGCAGACCCAAACGCCTCTATCGATCAATACTTGATTGATCCCACGGCGGCCTTCCTGCCCCCGTCGCCGACGCCCAACTCTGGCGGGTTCGTTCTGCCCAATTCTGGACAGTTTGTTTCTGGACACTCTTTTGGAACTGTTTCGTTCCAGCCCAACGCTACCGTTGGGGCGTCTTTGCCATTTTCTGGACAAACAGTCGGGGTTACACCCGCAGGACTTAATAATATGAACACCGGTTTGCAACCGGGCGTTGGGCCGCTGAACACTAGTTTGCCAACTTATGTTCAGTCGGAGCCGGCCTTCGTGCCGGGCGTTGGGCCGTCAACGGGTTCTGTCCCTATGGCGCTGCCTAGGTCATTTGGAGTGGCCGAGAAGCCGTCAAAGTTTGACGGGCGTGATTTCAAGACGTGGCAACAGAAGATGTTGTTCTATCTGACCACTCTTGGTTTGGCCGGGTTTTTGAGGAGCAGCCGGCCGTCCGTGTCTGAGATGGAGACCGATCCTCAGAAGCTCTTCGCCAAAGAACAATGGGTTCACGGTAATTTCATGTGTAAGAACTTCATTCTGAGTGCTCTCACGGATCCTTTGTACGCTGTGTACTCTGCTGTAAAAGGTGCAAAGGAACTGTGGATTCAGTTGGAACGGAAGTACAAAACGGAGGATGCTGGTACTAAAAAGCATGCCGTTTCCAAATATCTGGGTTTTCAGATGGTTGACGGGCGTTCAGTGGTTGAACAAGTTCAAGAGTTTCAATTACTGATACATAGCGTTCACGCTGAGGGAATGCAATTGCCCGATGCGTTTAACGCTGCGGTTGTGATCGAGAAGCTGCCTCCTTCGTGGAAAGACTTCAAGAATTACTTGATGCATAAGCAAAAAGAAATGTCCCTTGAAGATCTTGTTACACGGATTAGAATCGATGAGGATAACCGCAAGGCCGTGTCAAAGAGCCATTCCATGGAGGCTAAGGCGAACTTGACTGAAACCGGTAAACGCAAGCAGCCGACCGCTGCGGGCAAAGGAAAAGCGGTTGCCGATGGCCAAAAGAGGAAGAAGTTCTCCGGGAATTGCTACAACTGTGGCAAGGTTGGGCACTTTGCCAATCAGTGCCCAAAGCCGAAGAATAAGAAGCCTGCTAAGCCTGCCTCTCATATGGTACAGGCTGAACCTGAAGGTTGGGAAGACAACCTTTGTGCAGTGGTGTCTGAAGCAGTATTGCATATTGATGATGCTAAAGGTTGGTTTGTTGATACCGGGGCTTCGTGTCATGTGGCTGCCAACAGGGAGTTCTTTACTTCATACCGGACTGTTGAAGGTAGAAAGCTGCACATGGGAAACCAAGCATCATCTGATGTGGTTGGCGTTGGAAATGTGATACTGAGGCTGACTAGTGGCAAAAACTTGACTCTGAAGGATGTGCTGCATGTCCCTGATATCCGGAAGAATTTGGTTTCTGGTTCGCTGCTAGTTAGTAGTGGTTTCAAACTTGTTTTTGAGTCTGATAAGTTTATCATGACTAAGTTTGGAAAATTCCTTGGTAGAGGCTATCTCACCAATGGTCTTTTCAAGTTTAATGTAATGGCTAAACGCCAAGTTGTTGAGCAAGCTTCTGGTAATAAAATTGAAGGTTCTTCTTACTTGCTTGAGTGTTTTAATTTATGGCATTGTAGACTTGGACATGCAAATAAAAATGCTATAAAGAGATTGGTAAATTTAAATTTACTTAAGGAAATGGAATTCAACGATAAAAACAAATGTGAAATTTGTGTTGAAGCGAAAATGACAAAACCTCCATTTCCAAGTGTTGAAAGAAATACTAAACCCCTGGATTTAATTCATACTGATGTATGTGATTTTAGATCTTTGCAAACTCGGGGTGGTAAAAAGTATTTTATTACTTTTATTGATGATAGCACTCGTTATTGCTATCTTTATTTGTTGAGAAGCAAAGATGAAGCTATTGAAGCTTTTAAAAACTTCAAGATTGAGGCTGAAACTCAGTTGAATAGCCGAATTAAGGTTATTCGGAGTGATCGAGGAGGAGAATATGTTGCTCCATTTGCTGAATTGTGTGCCGAATCCGGAATAATTCATCAAACTACAGCGCCATATTCTCCACAGTCCAATGGTGTTGCGGAACGAAAGAACCGTACGCTAAAGGATATGATGAATGCCTTGTTGATTAGTTCAGGGTTACCCCAGAACTTGTGGGGGGAAGCTGTTTTAACAGCTAATTATATTTTAAATAAAATACCTCACAAAGGTAAGGAAGTAACACCTTACGAGTTATGGAAAGGTAGAAAACCTTCTTTCAAATACCTCAAAGTGTGGGGGTGTTTGGCTAAAGTTGAGGTGCCACCTCCTAAACAAGTTACAATCGGCCCCAAAACAGTTGATTGTATCTTTATAGGGTATGCCCTCAACAGTAGCGCGTATCGTTTCCTGGTACATAAGTCAGAAATATCTAGTATAAGTGAAGGAACAATAATTGAATCAAGAAACGCTGTGTTTTTTGAAGAAATATATCCTTACAAGGATAAAGTGGAATGTTCAAATAAAAGAACGTTTGATGAAGCTACGAGTTCTGATCAGCCGAAGCAAACTGACAAGGGAAGTATTTCTCCTGAACCAGTTGAACTTCGTCGTAGCCATAGGGCCAAAGTCGCTAAAACTTTTGGTCCAGATTTCGTCACTTTTATGTTAGATAACGAGCCAAGAACTGTGAGTGAAGCTCTGGCTCGACCAGATGTTGTGTTATGGCAAGAAGCCATAAACAGTGAGTTAGAATCCATTATGCAGAATCGCACTTGGGTTCTTACTGATCTACCGAAAGGTTGTAAACCCTTAGGATGCCGTTGGGTCCTTAAAAGAAAGTATAAAGCCGATGGATCAATCGATAAATACAAGGCTCGCCTTGTAGTTCAGGGCTTTAGACAAAAGGAAGGAGATAATTATTTCGATACTTATTCTCCGGTGTCTAGAATCACCTCCATTCGAGTGTTTCTCTCGATTGTTGCACTTTACAATCTTGAGATACATCAAATGGATGTTAAGACTGCGTTCTTAAATGGTGATCTAGATGAAGAGATTTATATGAATCAACCAGAAGGCTTTGTTGTTCAAGGACAAGAGCATAAAGTCTTCAAACTGGTTAAATCTCTGTATGGTCTGAAACAAGCGCCTAAGCAGTGGCACTTGAAGTTTGATAATGTGATGTTGTCAAACGGGTTCAAGTATAATGAATGTGATAAATGCGTTTACTACAAGGGAATAACAGACAAATTTGTTATAGTTTGCTTGTATGTAGATGACATGTTGATCATGGGCAGTGACTTGAATATGATTAATCAGACCAAGAACATGTTAAAAAGGAATTTTGACATGAAAGACATGGGTGTAGCCGATGTCATATTAGGGATCAAAATCATAAGACATCCCGAAGGGATTGTTCTTTCTCAGTCTCATTACATTGAGAAAGTGTTAAGTAAATTCAACGCTTATGATAGTCGTCCGGCAAAGACGCCTATGGATCCCAGTGAAAAGTTGAAAGTAAACAGGGGTGAACCTGTTGCTCAAGAAGAGTATGCAAGAATCATTGGTAGTCTAATGTACTTGACTAACTGTACTCGCCCGGATCTTGCATATTCGGTTAACAAACTGAGTAGATATACTAGCAATCCAAGTCGTGAGCATTGGAAGGCTATTATGAGAGTCTTGAGATATCTGAAATATACTCAAGAGTTGGGGTTACATTACACGAGATATCCTCCTGTTCTTGAAGGGTACTCTGATGCCGATTGGATATCAGAGAAAAGTGATTCATTATCCACAAGTGGTTATGTATTCATGATTGCGGGAGGGGTTGTGTCTTGGAAGTCACAAAAACAAACGTGTATAGCCCGATCCACCATGGAATCTGAATTCATAGCTTTAGATAAAGCTGGCGAAGAAGCCGAATGGCTTCGAAATTTCCTCGAGGAAATTCCATGTTGGAAGAAACCTGTGCCAACAGTAATGATACACTGTGATAGTCAAGCAGCTATTGGCAGGGCACAAAATGAGATGTATAATGGCAAGTCGAGACATATCCGTCGTCGACATCATACCGTTAAGCAATTGATCTCTAGTGGGGTGATTTCTCTAACTTATGTGAAGTCTGGAGATAACCTAGCGGATCCGTTAACAAAAGCTATCAACAGAGATCAATTTTGCAAATTGCGAGAGGGAATGGGGTTAAAACCCACACCTAAAGAATGATTACATTGGTAACCCAACCATGATACGTGGAAATCCCACAAACTTGGTTCAAAGGGACAACTAAGATGTATGATTTCAAATGTGAAAACACTTTTGAAGAATAATCTTCATCCTTTCCCTCAGAAGCAATGATAAAGTGTTTGATGCCTGTCTGTGGTAGAGGTTGAGTTTAATAACTCTTAATGATTCTGGAACTGTGTGTTCATATAAGTATGACAGGATACTTGGTTGAATCACCTATATAAGTAGAAGTGTGGCCGCTTCAGTAGAGACTTATGAATCCAAAGGGGGTTTCCATGGCCTGGAATGGAACCAAACGTGAGAACGGACAAAGAGTCTGAAAAGTTACTGATTCTTTATTATTGGACTAGTATACGTTGTGGGGGATAGTTCAAGAGTAAAATCACTACGCCGCCTGTATACTCGATAATATTGATATGGTTTAAGTTCAAAGCCAAAAACTACTTAAACCCGTGCAGTAACCTTTCTTTAAGAAGGAGTCGGGGCATTTGCATCTGCATTGCATTCACTGCTGCTGTTATTTCCACTCATGTGGGGGATTGTTGGAAAAATGGGGTTTTGAGCTCCTTTTTGCGTAATGACGATATTTAATTTGGATTAATTAAATAGCGTATACGAATTCTACGTTTCGCGTAGATTGTCGTAGTGCATTTATTTTCTCAAAACCGTTGTTGGGTGAGTGAGAAATAAGTGGTCGAAATGGGTCATTGAATGCGGCTAGTTGAAACGCTTGTATTTAAATGGTTGTTAAAGGGTAGGTTAATGTGGCGCGTCCCACATCGCTTAAGCAGTGGGAGTTAAATTAGTTTATATTGTTCTGCGTGTTAGAAACAATTAAACTAATACAGATTGATCAAGTGTGGGGGAAGCCCACACGCGCGCGCCCGTCCCGTCCCGAGCCGAGCCGAGCCGAGCCGCGCCGCGCCGTCGCCGTCGCCGTCGCCGTCGCCGTCGCCCGCGCCCGAGCCCGTGCCCGTGCCCGTGCCCGTGGACTTGGACTTGGACTTGGACTTGGACTTGGATCTTGGTAATTGGGCTTTGGGTGGGCTTTGGGCCTGTCTAATTTTTTAGACAAAGTTTATTTGTCAAGCCCATGCGTCAAGCCCAGTCGTTGAAGCCCACTTTGATTTCAACACCCGTCACGAGTTGTTGAAACCATTTGAATTGAGCTGTTGAAAATTCAGCTGAAACCGCCCCATCAATGGCTGCCGGCGGTTTCGACTCGTCCAACGCCTATAAATGGCAGCAGGGTCAGGCTTAGGAATCACACCACCTTCTGCATTCTTCTTCTTCTGCATAAGCTTCCTCCTCCCGACTCCCTCATCTTCTGTTCTGTTCGCCGGCCGTCGACGTTTGCGGTGCTGCTACGTCGAGGCGTTTCGTTGTTTTACCTTTGGGGACGTTCTGCCGTTGCCGGAGCACTACCGGGGCATAAACGTCTTGCGGGAAGAGTTCCAAACTCGACTCGACGTTCATTCTGTGTTGCTGCCTCCGTCCATTTTTCTTACAAAGGGGAGGGATAGGGAGACAGGTGGGGATTGAGACGGGGGACTTGACCGCTAGAGTAAGTCCTCAATCGAGCTTAGATTTTTTGATCTTTTTATTGTCACAATTAACCCATAGAAAAATAATTTGTTCGTATAATATACTATTCCCTCCAGATTTCTCAAAAATGGAAAATAAGACAAGAATAACCCCAAAGTTTTTTTTAACAAAAATTTATTATTTTTTCTTTAAAAAAAGAAAGAAACTAAAAAACTCAGGCAGCAATTTTCACCTTATTAAATAGACAAACTTATTCAATATAAAGAGACAACTGCTCGTCCAAAAAAAAAAAAAAATAGCTCATCCAAAAATATAAAGGACAACAGAGTCCACAGAAACATACATAAACCACTGGATTTGTTACATATTGGCATATTGCGGCGCTTTGTTAACATTTTTCACCTTATTCAATAGACAAATTTATTCATTGTGTTGATGCTTTCATCACTGAAAGATTATTAATTTATAAAATCAACAGTTTATATTTTGCAAAAATATAGTGACATTTTTTTAACAAACAAAGGCAGAGGTATGTAGTGTCCCATTTTAATTCATTTTTAAAGTATTTCCGTCATATTTAACTTGTCTTGTTTGACTTCTGCACACAATCAAATGCGTTTTTTCAATTGTTAATATCTCATAATATATACAATGGAAAATTATGTAAATATATATATTATAAAACTACATGATAATATAGTACTTCCTCCGTTTTTTTTGTTAGCTACGTTTGACAAATGGGTACTGTTCACTTATATACTTTGACTTAAAGTTTTATCATGGTTATACAAGCTAAAATATAGCCAAGTGTGATCTTGTTAGATTCGTCTCGTCTTGTAGATTTTAAATATCAAACTTTTAGAATTTTTACGTGTACCGAATTTGAGTTATTAATAGTTTAAAATGTGCATTGGACTGCGTGCTGGGTGGGTCAGTAGCTATCTTTAAAAAACGGAGGAAGTATATATTATAAAACTACATGATAATACAGTTCTAACAAGACACAACTCAACAAATTTTTCAAATATATAATTGTAAGAAAAAATCAAACAAGATACATTAACTGGAAACGAAGGGAGTAATTTTTAATTTCGAGTGAGGGAGTGAGTATCTAAAGAATACTAGGATGCTCCACAGATCATTTGCTCTTCGCAGTCTTGTTGGTAGTAGGGGTGATATCAAGTCGAGTCGAGCCCGAGTAGTTAACTACTTGAGCTTGACTTGACGGGGAAATATCACTACTCGAGCTCGAGTAGCTTGAATTTTTTTTTTTTTCTGGATTAGACCCCTTATCTTATAATTCTTCTGTTTTTTATAAGTACTACGGACTTACCCAGCACGCAGTCCAATGTATATTTTAAACCATTAATAACTCAAATTCGGTACAAGTAAAAATTCTAAAAGTTCGATATTAAAAAACTACACGACGAGACGAATCTAACAAGATCTCACTTGGCTATATTTTAACTTGTATAACTATGATAAAACTTTAAGTCAAAGTATTTGTGTGAATAGTGTCATATTTCAACATGTTGTATTTATTCAAGAACGAAGGAAGTATTATGAGTTTTTGAGTTGTTTGACCTTTTCTATTTTGTGTTTGATTCATTAGTTTTATTCATTATCAATATAAGCCAATCAAAAGATCAGATTCATTTAAATAAATTTACAATTGTTTATTGCTAATTTGAAACATACATTTTACACACAAGCACAACTTTTTTGTTTATTCCAAACATTTTTTTACATAGTAGCCCAAAAAGACATCAATTCTTTGTGACGAGTATGACTTTAATTGGTTTAAAAAATTGGATTGCGACAAAAAGGCATAATAAAAAGCCCATGGCAATAGAAACATACTGCACTAAATAAAAAATATACGTATCAATTTAAATTTGTGAGTAAAATAATGTGTTCCGTCAATCTTTTAGAATATTTCAATTATAATTACTGATATGGAATGTCAAATGCCAATAAAAAATTCACTGGGATGATAGGGTGGTATATGAGGAAATTGATTTTTTTAAAGCATATGAAAAAAATTGATGAATCCATAAATGAATAGAGAAAACAAAATGTTTAAATATTGATATGGGCTTGTGAGAATAGGTAATGGGCTTAGAATATTTTGATTATAATTATTGATATGGGATGGTGGGAATTTTTAAATATAAAATAAAATGCAGTAAAATTAATTAATAAACGAGTACTCGACTCGACTACTCGACTCGACTCGACTACTCGACGAGTACTCGATACTCGACGAGTATCATATTCTTCTACTCGAGCTTGAGCTCGATACTCGATTAGATACTCGATACTCGACTCGACTCGAATTTTTCGAGTACGAGTCGAGCTTTTTCCGAGTCAAGTGCCGAGTCGAGTTCGAGTAGCACTACTCGTTAATCACCCCTAGTTGGTAGTGCAACAACGGTTAGCCTCTCTAAACACATGTTGAATTTTGACCTGCCAGTGCCACAGTCTGACTCGTAAACCACCATTGCGAACCCCATATTCATTCCTCGTCACAGTCACCCAGAGTCTAGCTCCAAGGATATACAGCAGATATTTTTAGTGTTAGTACTACAATCTACAGTAGGGTTGTAAACGAATCAAATATTTTTTATTCGATTCGTGATTCGATTCAGAATTATTCGAAATTTTAATATTTGATTAATATTTAATTCGATTCGATTTTCGATTTTATATTAAAATATATATAAATAAATAAATTTATTTTGTTAAATAATTTAAAATTTTAATTTAGTGATTATATTTATTAATATATATAAATATATTTATATATAATATTAAAATATTAAATTTGATCTATAAATAGAACAAAATATTTAATTTCAAAAATTAAAATTAATTTTATTAATTACTTCCCCTGTTTTAGATAATAGCTCCATATGTGTTTTTGACACTATTCACACATACATTTTGATTTAAAGTTTTATCATAGTTATACAAGTTGAAATATAACCAAGTGAGATCTTGTCAGATTCGTCTGAACTTGAGTTATTAATAATTTAAAATATGCATTGGACTGTGTGCACAGTGGGTCCGTATCATATAAAAGAAAATGGAGGAAGTATTAATAATTCGATTGGATTCGATGATATTCTAAAAGCTTATCAAATCAAAGCAAATACTATAGTATTCGGTTCGTTTACAACCCTAGTCTACAGTAGGCAGTAGTAGAATAATATTACTACGGTAAAAGTAGAAGTCAAGATGATGATATGATTGATGATGAAGAGGCGGGCAATGAAGCTTTTGAAGCACCATATCCGTGAGAAGATATTAAATCCTACTACTACAAAAATCCAAACAATAACGACCTCTCATTCCGATTCCATCTCCCACTCTAACCCCCAATCTCAATTCTCAACCTCCTCCCCCGCCACTCCTTCCCTCCACTGCTTATCCTCCCTGCTCCCCTCCGCCGTCTCCGCGGCCACTGCGCCATTCTCCTTACCTAAATACCTCTTTCCACTCACAATGGCGTCTCGCCTTCTCACCGGCGCTACCATCCGAGGCCAGCTGTCACTTTCATTCAAGTCGCCTTCCAAACGTGCTGAAATTTGCAGTTTCCCCTCCGACGCAGGAAGCCTCAAATGGAAGAAGCCGATTCAAATTCGGCCACTCGTTCAGCTCGAAGCCTCACCGGCGCCTACCGTGATTCATCCGGCGACGAAGCGGATTTCTCTCCTTCCGTGCTCGGCCGCGGCTTCTTCGCCCGCGGAAGGCGGTGATTCGTCCGGGTAATGTCCGTTTTTTGTGATCTCTGAGATGTTCGATTCTGTTGGTTGCCTTAATCAGTCTCTTCGCAGGAGCAGTAAGGTTGGCTTCCTGGAGAAGTACCCGGCGCTCGTCACCGGATTTTTCTTCTTCATGTGGTACGCCACCGTGGCATTTTTTTTTAGCCTGCGCCATTGTTTCCAGTACTAACTGTTGAACAGAATTTTAGTTACTGAATCGGTTGAATTGGACTGTGGCTTCTTATAGGTACTTCTTGAACGTGATATTCAACATACTGAACAAGAAGATCTATAATTACTTCCCCTATCCATAGTGAGTTCCATTCTTTGTTAATTGCCATATATAGCTGAATTTTGGATTTAAGCTAAGTAATTGGTTAATTGTTATGTCTTTGCAGTTTTGTGTCCGCTGTGCATCTTTTTGTTGGTGTTGTATATTGTGCATTAAGCTGGGTTGTAGGCCTCCCTAAGCGCGCTGTAAGTGATCGATCAATCTATTCAATCCTGGCCAATGCTTTAGGTTATTTTGATGATTTTTCTGTGTTCTTTTTCACCACCTCAATTCCCATATATGCCATCCATTTGAGTACTTGTTCCCTGCAATTCTTGAGTTTCTTGTACCAAGTATGAAGTACACCATGAGGGACTCACTGTAATTAGTCCACTCCTTTTCTGGATCATTGGTGTTTGTATTAATTTTGAACGCAGGACTGATCTTTAAAAGATAACATGAAAAACAGGATTCTTCCTCCCTCATTTGATGTAGAATAAGAATGAAACTTGCTGACTTGTTAATTCAACTTCAGAGTTGATTAATGTTCTGATTTTGTGTCTCTAGCCAATAGACTCAAACCTCTTGAAGCTGCTCATCCCTGTTGCTGTGTGCCATGCCATAGGCCACATAACTAGTAATGTCTCTTTTGCCGCCGTTGCAGTCTCTTTCACCCATACCATTAAAGGTGAATGATACTTTTTTGGATTTACTTGATTATAGACGGAACTCTTTGCCTTGATGATTTTTCAAGTTTCATATCATGAAATAATATGATACGTCGGTTCACTTGAATCAGCTCTTGAGCCTTTCTTTAATGCCGCGGCTTCACAATTCATTCTCGGACAACAGATACCCATCACATTGTGGTTGTCATTGGCTCCAGTTGTTCTTGGTAAGCCTTTATGTTGCTATATGGAGCATCATGCTTCAACAATTCTACGGTTTTCAACATACACATATAACATAGTAGTATAAAGCTATAGGGATGATGCTAACGAGCCCACATTCTCCATTTATATGACTTTTTCTTTAGTTTCAACATTAGATATTAAATTACAGGTGTCTCAATGGCATCACTGACCGAATTATCTTTCAACTGGACGGGATTCATTAGTGCCATGATTTCCAATATCTCATTCACTTACAGGAGCATATACTCAAAGAAAGCCATGGTCAGTTCGTCCCCCCTTTTTTCACTAAATGTACATCTCACTAAATCCAACCGCGCATATGTTATATGAACTCTCCATGATGGTGCATCTTTGCAGACTGATATGGATAGCACAAACTTGTATGCCTACATCTCTATCATTGCTCTCATTGTCTGCATTCCACCTGCTATAATTGTAAGTCTCGAAACACACAGCAATATCACTCTCCTAATAACATTGCTTGATTTTACCTATTGATTTTTCACAATTTGCCTCACCTTTTATAAATCTCACAGCTTGAGGGACCTCAACTGTTGAAGTTTGGGTTCAATGATGCAATTGCTAAAGTGGGTGTGACGAAATTTGTCAGCGATCTATTCTGGGTCGGAATGTTTTACCATCTATACAACCAGGTACTATATGAAGAAATTGGTAAAGTAGCTAGCATATGTTTTAAGCTATATGAAGTATATGCAGGCGCCAATGACTCTGGTGCTATTGAATGGACAGCAGTAGGTCTATTTTTAACCAAAGCTGCAAATCAGTGAACTTTTGATTTCTTCTCTATTCTCAGCTGGCAACCAACACCCTTGAGAGAGTGGCGCCGCTTACTCATGCAGTTGGAAATGTGTTGAAACGTGTCTTTGTCATTGGCTTCTCAATCTTAGTCTTTGGTAAGAATGCACACACTACTCTGCCAAATTGGACTGGAAACATATTTTGACTGTCGTGTAAATCCCCTACAGGCAACAAGATTTCATTGCAAACTGGCATTGGCACCGGCATTGCAATTGCTGGAGTTGCAATGTACTCTTTCATTAAGGCCAAGATGGAAGAAGAGAAACGGGTAAGTACATTATGTTCCACATTTAACACTATTGTCCCCTCCCTTCAAGGCAATGTCCTTAATACGTTTCTTTAGCTCATACCGATTGTTGAATAACTGGAAGTTCTCACGTTTCCATTGGCAGCAATTGAAAAAAACTTGAGCAGCGATGCAGGGACATGGAAGAAATCCCACTCCCACCTGCTGCACTATTTATTGCAAAAACCAACGAGCAATTGAAGAACTCATCTCCCCCTTGTGTGATTATGTATTTATGTATATTTAATTCACCACCTGTTTAATTTCTTCCTGTGAACTCCAGATTCAGATGTTCTTTGCTTCCCTTTTTACTTACTGAAATAATGTTTATTTCCAGCCCATGGTGGCATGGTCAACATTGTGGACTTGTGGTCACAAATTTCAAAATGTCGTTGCCATATAGAGCCGGGAAATTTTAACAAATTGTGTGTTAGAAGCTGAAAATCTTGTCGGAAGCCCAATGATAGGCCCAATAGGCCCATGGAGTTTTTTTTTTATAAAATAACAAAGGCCAACGGAAGTGCAGAAGATTCCTGGCATTTGATGCCACGAAACACAAGATTACAAGTCAAAGAAACCCAAAAATACCAAAAACACCCAGAACCACAGAAGAAAGTCTCCCCCAGCTTTAAATGCTCAAATTTATCCCAAAAAGATAATAAAAATAGAAAATCCATTTTGAAGAGTCAAGTCAAAGCAAAACAACAAGACTTGAGAAACCCAACACAAAATTTCCTTACACAAGTCATATATACTATCGACCACTATCTCTTACTCTATATTTTTGGACAAAAAGCAAAGAAATAAGATAGAAAGGAAAAAAAAGAAAAGAAAAGAAAAGAAAAGGGGAAGATGGAAATTGATAGAACCAAAACCAACTGCTGTTGTTTTTTTGGCGTTGCTTTAAATTTCGAGACTTGGTTATTAAATTTTATTAGTAATAATCAATCAAATCCCGGCGTTGCCTGGATCTCTAAAATTGTTTGCCTTCTCTTTATATTTTCCTCGCAATCACACCTGTCTCTATATAATAATTTGCCCTATGTGTTTCTATTATTTTTACTATTGTTACATTTACATCACATGCGCCTCAAATTCTTCTCTTTTTCGTATTCTTTCCTGCCCAGATAGGGAGAATAATTTTATTGTTTCGTTGTCCAAGCCCTAGCTTTTTGGGGGTTCAAGTCGTTGATTCTAGGGTTTCTGGGCTGCGGATTGATCTGACATGGAGCCAGGTTCTGAGGGGGAGATCAATAAGAACATGAATCAGAGCCCGGTAGACGGGCCTAAACGGCCTAAGCGGCAGATGAAGACGCCGTTTCAGTTGGAAGAGCTTGAGAAAACCTATGCAAGTATGTTCTTTTTTTGCTTATTTTATTTCTTGGGTGCTCTTCTCATCTTCTATTTTGGAGTTGTGTTTTTCATGTTTTTTTCTCTATAATTTTCCTGCGTGGAGGAGTTAATTATTTTGGCAAAAGTGTTCAATTTTTGGGTTTATATTTAGATTTTTAGTTAATTTGTGGTTACTAATTATTCCATGATATTTTCTTTCTGAGTACACGAGGATATCTGATTGTTCATGTTTAAGTAATGTGTAGTGTTTTTGTTTTTGTTTTCGTTTTTTTTTTTTAAGAAAAAAAACAAGTACGTTCTGTTTCAATATGTGATAAAGCCATGATATTGTTGAATCTGATGGTTTTCATGTGGGTTTCAAGTACGAATCAAACCTGATGGACATATGACGAATGTGCGGGTGTTTTCTATTTAAAATGTAGTGATGGTTTTTCTGTTATGATTTTTAATTTATAAGAACGGGGTGTCTAGCTTAAATGTACTGCTTAGTGATGGTTTTTGAATATTGGTTATGCATATGCAGTGGAGACGTACCCCTCTGAGGCTACACGTGCAGTGTTGTCTGAGAAATTAGGTTTAACAGATCGACAGTTGCAGATGTGGTTTTGTCATAGGAGATTGAAGGATAAGAAGGAGGCCGCAGGCACCCCAGCCCCAAAACCGCGCACTGCTGGGTCAGTTGGGGGGAAGGGATTGACTGAATCCCCTAGAGAGGAATTTATGACAGCCGAGCCTCGCAATGGACAAAGCTTTGGTTCTGGTTCAGGTTCTGCTTCTGGCTCAGGATCAGGGTCAAGCCAATTTGATAATGAAGATAATCGGATGGTTCCAGAAAGGTATTATGAATCTCCTAGGACAATTATGGAGCGTAGGGTGATAGCTTGTGTTGAGGCACAGTTGGGAGAACCTTTAAGAGAAGATGGACCTATTCTTGGGGTAGAGTTTGATGAACTCCCCCCTGGCGCATTTGGTACACCTATAGGTAATTTGTTAGCTTCTGTTATTCACCAATTCTATACATTAATGTACTGGCCTGACTTAAAGGCTTCAAGAGTCCTGCTGTTTTTATTACAAACTTTCTTTTATTATGTTAAAACTTTGAAGATTCTGCTGATCTTTAGCCAAGAGCACCAGTGCATCTTAAATTGAAACTACAGAAGTCTCTAAATTTGAAGATTGAAGCTGGAAGTCTTTATAGACTGTTGATACTTGTGGTATTGGTTCTTCTGTGTTATGTTGATTAAAACTACAGAAGTCTGGGAACTGAATTGTTTCTTTAAATACTGATCAGATTATAATGATCAGATATCTGTTAGACAAGCTGAACTGGAAACAGAAACCTAACATGGTTGATTTTCTTTGAGAATTTATAATTGGTGTATATTTTCTCTGTTTCCTTCTCTCGAAATCAATCTGTATTACAAGTTTTCATTAATTTTTACTTATTTCACAGTGCCTGCGGAGAAGCAAGACAGATACAGGACTTCCTTTGATAACAAGTTACATGGGCAGTATGACAGAAAGCACATGAAAGTTAGTTCTTGATCTTCATATCATTTGATCTTGTAATTTAATTTATAAAGTATTTGTGTACTAATTGATGGTGGGTTGTAAAATCAAATCACAGCAGTTTTTGGTTTTCCTGTTAGAGAATTGTGTGAATCACTGATTGTTATTCTCTGTTATTCTGAATGCACTTTATGTGCTTATTGAAGATCACTGTTCTTCTAGGTGAACAAATCTTTGATAGCTTGACAGAGTTCTGAGTTCCCTTACTGATGCTTCTAGTGAAAACTTATGGCTGAAGTTCCTGAAACTTTTTTTCTCAGGCTTCATCAAGTGGTCCTCATGAAGCAGTGGAGTCTAAAATTCAAGCAGATACTTATGGTCACATTGCCCCACCCTATATCTACGGCTCCCCAGTTGATGGTGCTAACACAAAAACTTTGGCACTTATGCATGGCAATGGACATCTTCCCCGACAACATGGTCTTGAGAGCCAGATAAAAAGCATGGATGTATATCCTCAACCTCAGCCAATTTCGCAGGTCCCCTCTTCAAGGACTACACATTTTATGACAGTTACACACAATGAAGATAATTTGCACATGGATAGGAAGCGCAAGGTACATTTTAGATTGCTTGATTATGTATCGAGTATTTAGGGCCTTTTTCCATATTCAATTCAATTGTTAATTCTCTTCTAGAGTGATGAAGCTCGAATTGGAAAAGAAGCTCAAGCCCATGAAAAGAAGATTCGGAGAGAACTTGAAAAACAAGATCTTTTGAGGCGAAAGGTATGGACTGTGGTTTTATATCCGACCTGCCTTCCCTAAAAGTGGATTAGCCTTTGCTGTTTGCTGATATATAACGGAATGATGATTTTTTTTCCCTTTTCCCCGCTCCAGAGGGAGGAGCAAATGAGGAAAGAAATGGAGAGGCAAGAACGTGAAAGGCGGAAGGAAGAACAACGAATGATTCGAGAGCAGCAGAGGCTGGAGGAGAAATTTCAGCGAGAGGAGAGGCGTGAAATGGAGCGAAGGGAGAAATTTATGCAGAAGGAGCTTTTACGGGTACATTATAACTTATTTGATTATGCTTGAGGCTTCATTTAAACTTCTTTTTTGCCCTTGAGAGAAATCAGTGACTAACTCAAGACACTATTTTGTCTTCTGGTTGTAGGCCGAGAAGAAAAAACAGAAAGAAGAGCGTCGCAGAGAGAAGGAAGTTGCAAGACAAAAGGCTGCAATGGAGAGGGCAACAGCTCGAAGAATTGCTAAAGAATCTATGGAGCTTATTGAGGACGAACGACTGGAACTCATGGAATTGGCTGCTTACAGCAAGGGATTGCCATCTATTGTTTCTCTTGATTATGACACATTACAAAATCTAGAATCATTCAGAGGTTGGTGTTTCTATTTAGAATATGTATTACATATTTAATGTCGGGGGACAGAAAGTTAGATGGCAAACTCAGGCATGCTAATGTGTCAATTACTTTTATGCTATGGCTTAATCATGAAAAGATTGATAAAATTATTGATCATAGCGGTAATGCTTTTTAGATGATTGTCAAATTCTTACAGTGGCAATCTGGAAAAATGTGTGTCATCATCTCAAATTGAATATGTTCCAGCAATTTTGTGACTTTTAGTATGTATCAATGGATAGAATTATATTTACTGACTGACATTGTATTTGATTCAGAAACTTTGTGTGAATTCCCTCCAAAATCAGTGCAATTGAAAATGCCTTTTGCCTTTCAACCTTGGAGTGATTCAGAGGAAAATGTTGGGAATCTCCTTATGGTAGGTCTTTTTATTACATTCTTTGCTTCACCCCCATTTTAGCTTTTGTTTCTTTATAGAAAAGAGAAGTACTTCCAGTCATACCACTCATTTTATTATTATTATTATTATTATTATTATTATTATTATTATTATTATTATTAATGAATGATGATTGTTGCCTGTTCAGGTTTGGAAATTCTGTGTCACATTTGCCGATGTTCTCGGGCTTTGGCCTTTTACCCTTGATGAATTTATACAAGCTTTACATGACTTTGTAAGTTGCAGATGGATTATGTTATTCTAAATGTGATTTCATCTAGTTATTTGTTGTAATTATGTGTACATCCCACTGAAAGTACAAGTATCTTGTTTCTGTGCCTATGTCTTCAGTTACCTTCTGCATTAACTACCTCTTGTATAAGTTGAGCAATGGCCTTGATGTTTTTGTTCCACAGGATTCAAGGTTGCTTGGCGAGATACATATTGCTGTTCTAAAACTCATTGTAAAAGATATTGAGGATGTTGTTAGAACACCTTCTGGTGGACCAGGCACAAATCAATACAGTGCTTTTAATCCTGAAGGTGGACATCCTCATATTGTTGAAGGGGTAATGACTCTAATAATGCCGATTAATTGCTCTGAATGATACTTTTCTTTTTTCACCAGCTGTCATGTAAATCTGTCATTAATGCAACAGGCATTTTTGTGGGGTTTTGACATAAGAAACTGGCAGAAGCACTTAAATCCATTAACATGGCCTGAAATATTGAGGCAATTTGCACTCTCTGCTGGTTTTGGGCCACGGTTGAAGAAGAAGGGCAATGATCGAGTTTCCCCAATTGATAAAGAGGAGGTACCTTACTTTCTTAGTTTCCCCTCTTGCGGTTAATCTAAAAGGAAAGTATTTATAGCAGCCTCAAAATCTTTCTGATGATTCTTAACTTAATTTAATGTTTTTTGCCATGAAACCATGTCCACTGTTTTTCTTAATCCATTTTCGTAATTCCCAGGTGTTAACTTTTGTATGATAAAAACTTAGAAATATATCTCTGCATCACTGGCTTACCGCACTTGTTATTTTTTCAGAGAGGCTGTGAAGATATAGTGTCCACTCTGCGAAATGGTTCAGCTGCTGAGAATGCTGTTGCAATTATGCAAGAAAAAGGAGTGTCCCTACAACGCAGATCAAGACACCGATTAACTCCTGGAACTGTTAAATTTGCTGCATATCATGTTCTTGCTCTTGAAGGAAGTAAAGGACTTAATGTCATTGAACTTGCTGAGAAGATTCAAGTAAGTATTAGCTAGAACACTGTAGTCGGCTTACTTTCCAACTATCTAATTGTTTCCTTTATAGAAATCAGGGCTTCGTGACTTGACAACAAGTAAGACTCCAGAGGCCTCTATATCGGTTGCCTTGTCGAGGGATCCAATACTTTTTGAAAGAATTGCTCCATCCACGTATTGTGTACGGCCAGCTTTTAGGAAGGATCCTGTTGATGCTGAATCAGTCATTGCAGCAGCCAAGGATAAGATACAACGATATGCAAATGGTTTTCTAGCAGGTCAAAATGCTGATGAGGAAGAAAGGGATGATGATTCTGACAGTGATGTTGCTGATGGCACTGAAGTTGATGCTTTGGCTACTCCGTTGAATGATGACAAAAATGGTGAACCAAATGAAGTTAGTACCAGTTTGGGCGGCAATGACAAAGAAAAGCTCCCTGAGGATGTTGATCTGGCAAATGGAATCTGTACCATTGGTAAGAATTAAGAATGAAATATTTCCTTTTCTTGTCTTTTCTTGTTTCTTTGGTTTTATCTTCATTCAAAAATTAAAACTGCTCATCTGATCATTTGATTGATGTTTCTGAAGATAATGCGAATAAAAACCCTGTGCAAGGTGTTGAAATTGATGAGAGTCGATCAGGTGAACCCTGGGTCCAGGGCCTGACTGAAGGGGAATATTCTGATTTATCTGTTGAGGAGCGCTTGAATGCTCTGGTGACATTGATTGGTATTGCAAATGAAGGGAACTCAATTCGACTAATTCTTGAGGTCTGGCTTTCTGTTGATCATTGAAGAAGTTGAATAAGGAAAACTTTACAGTTTGAAGTGTTTTCTAACAAAGTATGTTGTTCCAGGAGCGGATGGACGCTGCCAATGCTCTTAAAAAACAGATGTGGGCTGAAGCACAGGTAGACAAAAGGCGCATGAGAGAGGAGTTTATTACGAAGTATTGTGATTCTTCTTTCAATGTTGCATCAGAGGGTGGCCCTAGTCCACCAGAAAATAAAAATTGTGACCAATCAACAACCATTATAGAAAAGGACAAGTCTCCTGTTGTCACTGAGGATGCTAGAAACATGGTTGATAATCCAGCTCAGGATACACCAACCATTTCTCCAGCCCAGCCAAATGGAAATACAACTGAGAGGTCACGCTTGCAACTAAAATCATACATAGGCCAAAGAGCTGAAGAACTGTATGTTTACCGGTCCTTGCCTTTGGGTCAAGATAGAAGGAGAAACCGGTACTGGCACTTTGTAGCTTCAGCTTCTTGCCTTGATCCTGGTGCAGGCAGAATATTTGTTGAATCAACAAATGGCCATTGGAGACTCATCGATACTGAGGAGGTAGACTAGTGTTTTACAAACATTGCTCCAAACTAATTTATCGATTATTTGTTGGTCGATGTGAGATGCAATACGGTTTTACAACTCCTTAATCTTGTTGCGGAAGAAGGGTAGGAGATTAGTGATTATCAACGTAACATGCTTGGGGTTGTTACTGCACTTATGCTAGGAATACAATTATACAAGCAACCATTTTCTTATGATCTTGAGTTTGACGCTTTGACTCATGCTTAAATATGCATAACATTATTCACTTTGCAGGCATTTGATGCTCTTTTGATGTCTTTGGATACTCGTGGGATCAGAGAGTCTCATTTGCATATAATGTTGCAAAAGATTGAAGATGGCTTCAAGGAATGTCTCCGAAGAAATTGGTTACTCCCTAACATGTCGGACGAACATGAGAAAAAGAGTGCACAAGAAACAGGCAAAGCGAATTATAGCCCTGGTGTTGTTACTTCAAAATCTGACGTATGGGAACCATCACATTCTTTTAGAATTGATAATGGAAGGAATGAAGCAGATAAAAACAACTTGCTGAAGAGGTATGATGATTTACAGACTTGGATGTCTAAACAATGCTTCAAGTCGTCTGTTATCTGCACCAGGGCATTTGGAAAGAAAAGGTGCTCGACTGTGTTGGAAATCTGTGACTTTTGCCTTGAGACTTATGATACTAAGATGGACATTTGCCCTTCCTGCAATCGGATGGAAGGAAAGGTTTGCGCAAGGGGAATTTTCTCCCAGCAGTTTCACAGTGAAAACAGTTCAGTAGATGGGGCAGACACAATTATTTCGAACTCATCTCCACTGAGAGTCAGATTGATCAAAGCCCTTCTAACTCTAATTGAGGTTTGTTTACTTGGGGTTTTTGCTTGTTCTTGTGTGTGTAGGAATACCAAATATTTTTTCACTTGAGCTGGATTTTGTTGGTAATTTTACCGTGTATACATTACAGGCTTCTGTCCCCGTGGAGGCTCTTCATTCTTCTTGGACTGATGACTGTAGGAAATCTTGGGGTATAGAGCTACAGAACTCATCGATTGAGGGTCTTTTACAGGTTAACTCTGCGCATCCATACTTGGACATGACTCTTTCAATATATGCTTCTGCCCCACCATTCATATCAACTATGACTGCCTGGTCTTGGTCTTAGGCATTTTTCATCGTCTTTTTCTGTTCTTTAGATATTTTATTTAGAGATAAGACTAACGTTCCCCAAAATTTTCCAGATTCTAACTCAGTTGGAGGGTGCTATAAAGCGTGATTACCTCTCCACCGATTTTGAAACAACTGAAGAACTGTTATCACATTCCAATGAGTTCACCCACATTGGGGCTATCCCGCAACTTCCTTGGATACCAAAAACTTGTGCTGCTACAGCCTTACGGCTCTTTGAGCTGGAGGCGTCGATTTTCTACACCTCCCAGCAGAAGTCAGAGTTTGAAAGCGAAAAGAAAACGGAAGCTCTACCAGCTGCGTTTCCTTATCTCCCTATCGCATACATACACTCACAGTCACATACGCACCACCACACTGCCTCGTGGACAAGAAATTGTCTTGTCAAGCAAAATCAGGGCATTGGATTAAATGCAACTGTTATCGAATCCACCATAGGATTGAGAAAAACCTGGCATATACCATGAATATGGACCACTTGCTCCAAGCTTGCCCTAATAATTGCTTCAAGCATATTTTGAATTGGGATTCTTCTTTCATCTGATATTTTGATGAAGTTGCTTTCTAAACTTACTTTCTTCTACTTGCAGAGGGTCGGGTTGAGGTATGGCTACACAAAGGACATCCGAAAGACTGAAGCTATTGAATTTGATAGGCATGGAGCTCTAAAAGAGGAAAATTGGGACAGTCTTCATGGCACTCCTGGCAGCTCTGGATACAAGCAAGTGCCTCGTGCACGCGGCGGTCGCCCACGTGGTGGAAGGTTGCAGAAATTAATCAAGGGATCAGCTTCGCAATCTGATAAGCGGGGTATGAAACCAAAGGATTATTCAACTCCAATTCCTTCCAAGCAACAAGCTAAGACTCCTGGGCAGAAGATCGGAAGAGGTCCCAGAACCATCCGTAAGAGAAGAATAGAGAAGAAATTCATTGCAGAAATTCCACAGGACGACCTTCACGACAGCGGAACCTTTGAGAATGTTGTGGAGGAACCAACAATTTCCGGCAGAGAAGGCTTGGATAACTTTAGCCCCCAGAACATTGTAGAAAATGACGACAGTAGTGACAGTATGGAGGCTGGTGATTCAGATGACAGTCTCCCGCCCGCTTCAGATGACAATATTCCCAATGAGAATCTTTCGGATTACAATGCTGCCGATGAGAATCTTTATGGTTATGAGAATTGGGGAGCACCACGAGCTCGAAGCTATGATGCTGTTTCCAACAGGAGTACTGATATGATGGAAGCGAGCGAAGAAGGCGAGGATGATGAAGATGGTTATGACTACGAGGAAGGGGGAAATTTGGAAGGTGACCTGGAAAGCAACGATTACAACTCAAACTCAAACAGAGACGAAGGGAACCCAGATGAGGATGATTCCGAATCTCTGGCTTCTGGAGATTACAGCGACGACTGAAAGCTACAACATTTTTGTGCAACCGAGCAAGCAATCGAAGGGTTGGAACCATTATATACCGAATACAGCTGCTAGTGTAGTGTTGTCTGATTCTTTAGTTTATATCTTTTTTCCTTTCTTCATGAAGCATCCTATGCTGGTTTGGTGTATAATTACATAGAAGAAAATTTTACTTAGAATTTAATCGGAGACGGTATCCTAAAGTACATCCCTTCGTTGTCGAAGAATTGTTCTTATTCCAGTCTTATCAAGGAATATAATCTCTGGTATACATTAACAACATAATATGGCACAAAAACATAGTTTTTCAACAAAAAGAACAAAAAAAAAAAAAAGAAATGTAAGCTACAATGATGGCGTTGGCATTCATGGAGAGAGCAGTTTCTTAATTCCAGACTTCTGTTCAGCTGTCAACCTAGCTGGGAACTTTATGTTGAACTTGATCCGGAGATTACCCCTTTTGGTGGGCTCTTTCGGAATCGGCATTCCTTCTCGTGGAACCACCTCTTCATAATTGGGAGTGATCACACTGTTTATCGGTATGGTTAAACTCCTCCCGTCCAGGGTTGTGAGATGGACCGTGTAGCCTGTCAATGCATCAGCCAGAGATATCTTCTGTGTGACAATGAGATCATTTCCATCCCTCGTGAATACACTGTGAGGTTTTTCGTCTATTATAAATACCAAATCCGATGGAATCACATTTGGCTGCTCGTTTCCTTTTTCCGGGAATGTGATTTTCGTCCCCTTTTTCCAGCCTGGTTTAACGTTGATTGTCAGAATTTCCTCCACTGGCAAAGTCTTCCTGCAAGCAGAAGATACAAGGACAAACAGCAAAGGGATTGGTCAGCTGTATGATGTACTACATAAAAGAAACACAACTCAGAGATGACACAAAAGAGAACATATAAGCAGCATACCCACTGGCATCTAATATCTCCCTAGAAATCTTCATTTTCTTCGTAGTTCCCTTGTACAGTTCCTCTAGGCTGCAAGGCAATTTTTGCTCAATTGGCGGTGCCTTTCTAGGGCCTGAACTCATTGGTCTAGCTTCTCCGAAAGAACTGAAGAGATCATCCCCAAACATTGAACCCCCTGCGAACCTGGAACCACCCCTCATTCCACTACCTCCTCCCATTCCTCCAAACGGACTCGAATGCCCGAAGAACTCTGCAAAAATATCATCCGCACTCCTGGGATTGAATCGGAACACATTCGGACCATCACCTGAATGGAAGAATGTGGTGCCACCGGGCCCACCAGCATCCGGTGGAGGCACTTGACCTTTCAGGCCTTCTTCGCCGTATTGATCATAGACTGCCCTCTTTTGGGGATCGCTTAGAACCTGCATATCACAATACAGCATCAGTTATCAGTTACCAATAATCAATGCTCGTAACATCTTACAATTAATGATCAAATAAACCAATATACAAATATTCCGAAGCCGTGGATCAATCACATCAACAAAACCTGCTGATCAGTGAATTCCCAACATATAATCAACCATAGAAAGAAGCAATCTTCAGAACATTACATTAGTTTAAATTCCGTTTCAATAGCCCCAGTGAAAGGAGAAGTTATTCTAGGAACTAAATCTGTAAATGATCACTGATCTTGTCTGAAAAATAAATCAATCACACAACCGACACTCATCACCGACACGCACTTGCCAAACTGACAATAATATGCGAGCGATAAACAATCATACATATGAAAAATGAAACAGGACTCAGGATAAGAAATTAGAAATCCATACATCGTAAGCTTCGGAAATTTGTTTGAATTTGGCCTCGGCTTCCTTCTTGTTGTTGGGATTTTTATCAGGATGCCACTTCATCGCCAACTTCCGGTAGGCTTTCTTCAACTCATCATCCTTGGCATTTTTATCCACCTCCAATATCTTGTAGTAATCCACACCCATATCCTCTATTGGAATTGTTCACCAAATAAATTCGTGCAATGAATACTGCAAAATGGAGTTAATCGATCGGCGAGATTGTTGAATGGGGCGATTGATATTGTTGTGGAGGTTAAGGTGGGGGGAGGGTGCTGAAAAGGGATAGCGGAGAATGGAGATGGGTCTGGAAATGAGCAGGGGATGCGCCAGAAGGTCGTGGAAACTTCCAGAATCCAGATCATTTCACTCGATCGGTTCCCAAATTTCGATTACATTTTTTCTTTTCCTCATTGGGTGTGGGCCGTGGCCCGTGGGGTTTTCAAACTTAAAATAACTTTTTTTGGTTACACCAAACTTAAAATATATATCTATCTATACTATAATTAATCCTGAAACAACTTTTTATAAGGCGGATCCAACCACACAAATTTTAAAAGGAATAAAAGGAAGGAATATGAGGGTCGGGTGGGGATCGAACCCCCAACCTATGATTGGGAGACGGAACTCTATTTTTAAGACACATGTTAAATTATTTTTTAAATTTTAATAATAATTATATATTGAGATAAAACAATAATCATTTTACAAATCAGATATTGCTTTCTTTTCTAATAAATACTCCAATTTACTTCCTCCGTTCCTTTTTAAATGCTACGGACCCACATTTCACGCAATCCAATACACGTTTTTAATCATTCATAACTCAAATTGTATACATGTAAAAATTTTGAAAATTTGATATTCTAAATCTATGCAATTAGATGAATCCAACAAGATCCCACTTGACTATATTTTATCTTATATAACTGTATTAAAAAGTCGAATCAAAGTTACTAAATGAACAGTAACAAAATCTCAAATGTGCATTTAATAAGGAACCGGGGAAGTATAACAAATGAATAGCGTATGACAAGGAACAAAACATTTCACTACATTCATCGATAGTTATTAGAACATTTTAGCAACAAGATTACAACATTACGATTTACTCCCTCCGTTCCAAAATAGTAGTCTTTTTAGAGATGAAAAAGTGTTCTACAATAGTTATGTTATATTTTTACTATATTACCTTTTACTTTACATAAATCCTATTTCTTGACATTTATTATGAAATGGTTTAGTTGAAGGGTAAAAATAGAAATTTATGAGTTAATTAATACATATCTTGGTTATTGAAATTGAGCTAAAAGAGATAACTAAAATGGAACGGATGGAGTAGATTTAAATTTGTAACAATATATAAAATATCTATATCTCAAAATTATCGAATTATATGGACACAAATTCTACTAATTAGCAACTTAATAAGTATTAATAATTTTATTGGAATTGGAATTGTGAAACGTAATCACTATTGATACTATTCATTAAATAGGATCATCGTCACTCCCTCCCTTTAAGGATTGTTAAAAGATAATGATGTCGCAGAAATGAATATATTTATGTCGGTATAATGTAGTATAATGTATTAAATTATGTCACTAAAATGAATATAACTGTCACTGAAATATATACGACTCTGTCGCTGAATTTTATAAGATTCTGTTGCTGAAAATATATTTACGTCACTGAAAATGACTGTATTTATATTGCTGAAATGAATAAAATGACAATATGGGGAAATTTGTAAGCATTTATTTGTACTTGAAAAATTGAATTAAATTTTTATAAAAAAAAATCTGCATAATTTGTTTTTTTTTTTGGTGAACAAAAATTTATATAAATTGATCTATTGAATACAAACAGTAGTTGACTTTTGCTGTAGATTTTTTAGTTTTTCTTTTTTTAGCCGACGCTTGGCGTCTCCGTTCATCCAAAAAAAAAAAAAAAAGCAGTAGTTGACTCGATTTTTCACTCTCTTTTATTTTTCCTCTTTCACTCCTTACTTACTGGTTACTGCTAATTGTGGCATGGGACATGGGAATTTGGGCCTTCATTGGGCCATTATGTCGGTGCTGTTTAATATGGGCTGGATATTGAATACTTACTACTCCCATCGGCAGAAAAGGCCCGTAGTAATTGATATAGGACCCCTACTATGCAATTATGGATGGCCTGATGTGATTGGTTGTGACTTGTGATGTCTATTGCCCAAGAAACATGGTAGAGTTATTGGCAGGTATGAGTATGACGTGGAATATTTGGAAGATCATCTAGAACACTGCCGATCACTACCGTATTGTGTTTCTAGCAGTGGTGAAAAAGTTTATGTTGAATTCCTCCTGGAATTTGTTTAAAGCTTGTGTTCCCAAATATTTGCAGTTCCAAGTTCCAACAGATGGTTTGTTGACAGTGTGTGGCTATAGAAAAGGTGCAGTGGTTATATACAAGACAAGAGTGGAAGGAAGTAAACCAAGGCAGCTAGCATAGAGTCGGAGTGGTCATCAAAGGTATAGCAAATGTTAAGCTGGAAACATATTTAATTTATTGTTTAGTGGGTGTATGAATAAGTTGCAAGAAAATGGATTATTTGATTTATACTCCTCACTTATATCCAAAGAAGAGAGTATTTGTCATATGTAAGGTCGAGAGACTGAAATGAGGAAAAGATGATTGTCATACACTCCTAGTATTTTGTTTAACCCTAATCTCCCTCAACAGAGATTCTTGTTTATTTTTCTTATATATTGTATTATATTATACAGTATTTACAATTGATACCTACCAAATAAATGATTGAATATTTAATACTCCCTCCTTCTTCCCATAAGTGTCTATTCTTTATTATTTTAAAATAATATCATATTTATATACTTCTTGGTAAAATAAAATGAGTGAGACAATAGGAGAGAACATGAAGTGTGAAGGAAAACAAGATAACAAAGGGGATTTTTTTTAAAAAAAAAAAAATATTTCAAAAGAAAAGACAATACTTATTAAAAAAATAGAGAGAATAAGTCGAAAGAATTATTTTTTTAAAAATTTTATTTAATTTAGACATGATGACAATATATGAAGGGGTTAATCTTAAATTAAAAGGTATATAAACATAAAATCCTATAAACATTACAGACACATATTTTTATCAATATCCAGAAAAAGAGAAGAAAAACGATGATTAAAGCTACCCAAAATGACCAAACGCAGTTGACCTGAGTGGTATGGGGCTCTGGCAGCTTAAGCAAAGGTCTCGGGTTAGAGCCATTGTGTATGCAGAATTCTGCTTTGGGAGACGCAACCCTTAAATGTCCACCCGATACTCGAGGGATTAGTCTTCGGTCCAATGTGGCCTGAGGATACCCTGGTATTCAACCAAAAAAAAAAAAAAAAAAGCTACCCAAAATGCAGGCAATTAAAACAGTTGGTGTTAGCATAGCATACAGTTGAAGTTGAGGGGCAATTGCAAGAACAACAAGAATGCTATTGGGATCCCCAACGCCCTTAACCTGTCCTTTTCTCTCTGTTTTCAGTGTTTTCTTTTATTCATTTCTCTCAATTAACAACTATTCCAAATACAGTAGTATTTTTTAGAATTAGCCAATTGTGTCACACCTTAAAACAGTAGAGGAGGAGTAGTATTATTTTTGGCTTGACCTATTATTGTGAATTCATCTACATTCTTTTAATTACATCCAGTCATGACAATACACTAGGCTAAGTATTATTGAAGATTCATTACTGATAATAGGTTAATAGGGTAAGGGGTTTCTCTGAAATATTGCAATTTCCGGCCTGAATTGTATTGTAAATTGTAATATGGCCAAAAACTGTCGTATTCCGCAAATCGCGCAGCACAAAAAGAAATGTAATGTATGTATGCATGTACTGTCCTGTCAAAGGCATTGACAATCACAATGCTAACACACATTTAATTTAATGATTTAATTGACTTAAACCTTAACTAATCACTAATTAAAGAATCAATTTATGAGGAATTATGAACATTTATATCCAGCCACTTGCATCTCAATTTTTTAAAAACGAAAAACATAAAAAACAAATAAATGAACATATAATTGAGTTCCTTAATTAGCTCCCATATCATTATATGTAAATCCAATGAGTTGTTGAGTGAGTGAAATTTGTTAGGGAAAATATTGAAATGGGCATTCAATATAGAGAGCATGAGGGCAAATAATAATTGGTTTGGTGAATTTTACATCCAACATAAAATCCTTTCATGGTTATTAGGTAGAGACGTAGAGTTAACATTTTATAAGATTTGATTTATATATTAGTATTACTTTTTATGCACAGTAATCCTACACAATACTGTCTAATGGAGTCTAACATTTACAAAAAAAAAAACAGAAATAACTACTAATTAATTTGTGCTCATGAATTTCCCATCCCCCAGCCCCAGTGATGGATAGATGCTTTTTATACTTGAACTGCCAAACACGAAATGGCATCCAATAATAATTGAACTTAAAATTATCTGTATCCTTTTCTTTCTTTCTTTCTTTGTTTCTTTCTTTTTTATTTTCCCAATGCCCTTGGAAAAAATTTATGGTTGCAGATATTTAATAGAGATAGGTGCAGCAGCACACACGATGGAGATAAAACGAAGGCAAGCAGATACACCACACATGTAACATTAATTCAACCTACTTTAATTTTGGTGAATGCAAGATTAAATGATTTACCTGCCCCAGTCCTCCTTGTAAAAGCCAACCCCATGTAATTATTGGGACCATATAATAATAATAATAATAATAATAATAATAATAATAATAATAATAATAATAATAATAGTACAAATGAAAAATCTTAGTAAAACAATAAGTAGAAAAAAGGGTGTACATTTGTGGGGTCAATTGGTGAAGATAGGCATGAAATATGTGACCGCGCCCACTTTCAAAAATACACACAGTATTTGACAAAATGGGCAGCACATGCTGCTTTGGTGCACTAGCTCAAATACTCAATAGCAAGACTACAACTTTTTCATGTCCCACCCACCTCAATCCACGCATAATTAACCGCTTCTGATCTCTTATTACACCTTATTCTTCTTCTTCTTCTCCATTTATTGTGTATTGGGTGTGAACCATGATTCACTCTACATGTACAATTTTCAGATTTTTTTTATATGTAATAAATTTCACCATCTAAACATACATTGTAATGATCAATATGATTGCTATATGCATACATATATGTAACACCGAGTGTGGGACTTAAAGGGCATTATCTATATTTTACTCTAGTATTTTTGCTCCACCCTTGTTTTCTTGTTTAGATGCATGCCCTTTTCACTTTTGTCTTCCACTTCCCTGATTATGCTCATTAATTAATTGAATACAGGCAAGCAGAACACACGGACCCAAGTGGTGGGTGTGGGTGTGGGTGTGTGACAATCTATTTGCAAATTAGTTTTCAAATTGACCATTATATTTATCCATTCAACCCCAAATATACATAGTTTAATCTTGTGAATACACATTTGCTTGATAAGTAACCTTTCTGAATAATACTCCCTCCGTTCTTGAAAGAATGGAACATTGTTAAATTAGTTATTGTTCACAACAGCGTTTTAACTTAGAGTTTTATCATAGTTATACACGTTTAAACATAGTCAAGTGAGATCTTGTTAGATTCGTTTCGTCGAGTAGTTTTTAAATATAGAATTTTTAGAATTTTCACTTGTACCAAACTTGAGTTATTAATGTTTTAAAATATGCATTGGACTGCGTGCACTGTGAGTCCGTTACAATTTTTGGAGAACGAAGAAAGTACAAAATTGAATTTCTTGAAGGCGCGCGTAATAGGTATCCACATACCACAGTGGTTGTGATATGTGACTCATTAGACAATAGACCTTCGAAGCTCCATGCCCCTCCAACTCCCGAATGCATCCACCACGTTCCCACACCATTCCCCGCAACATCTGGAATTGGGGTCCCTGCATCTCCAATCTTAAACCGTGTGACACTCTTCTAAATTAACAAGAAATCAGGAGTTCTCCACAGCAAAATTTTCATCAATTATACTATGGACTTGATAACAAATATCGATTTGATTAACATATTGAATGGCAAATTGTTGATAATAATAGATTCTACTATGAATCTGATTTGAAAAATAGCATATTGAATTTGAGCTGCTACTTACTAATTTTACCAATTTTATCATATGATATTCTCAATATGTTACCTTCCAAACATTCAATATATATAATATTAATTTAAATATATACTTAATTAACAATGACCTGAATAGTATAGACTTTGATAGTTTAAGTAAATGTCCCGGATTCAAGTTTTGTGTATGTAGAATTCTACTTTGAGAAAATCAATCATTCAATTTCCACCAAATTTTTAAAAGATTAGTCTCAGATCCAATGAAGTCTAGAAATTCACCAAAAAAATATAAATATTTAATTAATATCTTATCTACAATTTACTACTCCCTCCGTCCAACCCTACTTGTCCTGTTTGACTTTTTCGCACTGTTCATTGTTTAACTTTGACTCAATTTTATCACAAGCATGTAGTATTTGATATAAAAAAAAGTCGATTTTGGTCTTGTTAGAATTGTGTAATCATTAGTTTCAGAATATATAATTTGCATAATTTTTATTGCACATATTTTAAGATACTAACAGTTGAAAAAAATGCATTGTATTGTGTAAAAAAAATAAAATAGGACAAGTTAAATGGAACAAAGAAAGTATAATACTTTTGCTATAAAATTTTGATACACATAACACACAATTTTAGTAGTCACGGGCAACAAACCCCTTCCAAAGCTACTGTACAGTAATCGATCACTTCCAGCATACTACTACTATAATCAAACCCCTAAACAAACCAAACCTAACACCACCCCCCGACCCCCAAAAAAAAAAAAAACAAAGAAAAAAAGAAAAGAAAAAGAAAAAGAAAACTGTCTATAAAAGGACACACACACTTGATGACTAAACCCCAAACCCCGTAGTGCATTGAAACATCCCTCTGAAATGGCTCCCTCTGCCAAGCAAATCTCCTTGTTCCTTCTCACCATCTTCTCCTCCTCCATCCACGCCAGAGACGGCCAATTCTTCAACAAGAACCCCAGCGCCACCAACCCCGACACCACCCTTCCCCAACAAGACCAGCCCGATTTCGTCCCCGACAATGATGACAACAACGCCTTCGGCCTCTACGGCCGCCGCGACCACTCCGACCTCCCCCCAACCAAGTACCTCCCCAAGAACTACAATCCCGTCGCCTACGTCACCAAGCCCGAGTCCACCGTAAACGACGACAATACACCTGTCTCCTTCACCGAGGACCAGAAAACCTACGCCACAAACCCCACCAATTACTTCAATAATAATAATAATGGCCAGAAATCCCACGACGACGAATCGGCCTACAAAACCTACCCCACCACCCTCTCCGGCGACAATAATTACTACTACAACGGCGGGAGCAGCTTCAACAGCGACCCCGACAGGTTCAACCCCAACTATTTCGATAACGGCGCCGGCGCCGACGGTTACCAGCCCCAGGATTTGAAAGACACCACCACGCTCTTCGGTGCCCGGGAGAATAGTTTTGATAACGCCGCCGGAACTGACGGTTACCAGCCGGAGGAGTTGACGGATACGAAGCTGTCCGCCGGCCGGGATAATTATTTTGACGCCGGCGCCGGCGTCAACGGTTACCAGCCGCAGGGAATGAGCGACACCAGGTCCTTGGAAAACGGCAAGTACTTTTACGACATGAGTTCGGAGAAGTACAGCACCGATCACCCTTATGAGAGGTTGAGGGGCGCCCGGCCGACGTACCACGGCGAGTTTCCGTGAAGTGATGCGGTGGAGATAATTTAATTAGTCCACAGTTTGCCGCCGTTGATGCATTTCTTCTATGGTTTTAAATTTTAATTATTTGTAATTTGTTATTATTAATTAGTGGGGAAAAAGTGAAGTTATACAAATTTATATACTACTACTACTACCACTAATATTTAAAATGGAAATGTGTGTTCCGTTTTCGGTGTTTGTATTAAGCTCCATTAGAGAGAAACCAAGAACATTGGAATCTTAATATGAATTCGTGCTCTCTGTGTTTGAGATGAATTACTATAATGTTGAATAAGTACATTTTAGCGAGATGAATGGTGGTCATTAGTTATGTATGTGCACTACAAAAATATTTTTATTTAACTGTTAAATTTGATCGTTAAATTATTAATAATTAAAGAATTTTAGTTGTGAATTCGAAAATTTTACTTTATGTTAAACTGAAAAATTATTCTTTTAACGATAGATGATAGTATATTGTTTTTTGTTTGCGTATCCTGTTTACTAATTTGCTTTTCTTTTTTTCTCTTCAAAGTAATTATTAGTATTCGAATTGAATATTTAAGTTAAAATAATTCTGGTCTGAAGAGAATATGCAATAATTCATGGAATGGTGTGCCTGAAGCTTAATTATGATCCCAAGCACTGGTGTTTTTCTAGATGTTGTTTGGTGGTGAGCCATGATTAAAGGAAGGGCAATGATTATTTGGAATGTACGTATTTATTTTGGGGAGGGGTTAATGCCCTAATTACGGATGAAGGAATTTTATTTTTGGGATCTAGCTCGTATTCTAGTCAGCGACAGAATAATCTGTTGCGGATTTTAAGCATAGGTCATGTCCAGGTCAAAAGCTTAAATTTTATTATGACAGGGTCTTAGTTTATTTTATGGGATTGAATTCGATAAATTATTTTCTTATATTTATATTTTCTATTTCAGTTTATTTATTATTTAAAAAATTGAGAAGCAAAACCAGAAACAAAAATTAAAGCTTACAAATATTTTCTTACATATTTTTACCTATTAAATTAAGATTAATATATTTTTCTTTTTAATCCTCAGGATATATAGTTCCACTTGGCTAGTATGTGTGTGGTTTTCAGTGCTTAAAATAAATTTATGCATTTAGGCAAAGGATTGGGTTACATGTTTCATCTATATCTCTGATCTTTTGGACTTTTAACCTATATAGAAATGTAACAAAGTTAATTTTCTTTTTTCTCCATGATATATAATTGTATGTTAAATTAAAATTACCCCTTTTCCCTACGATAAAAAAAAATAAATAAATGAATAAAGACTCGTTCTGATTTTAAAAAATATGTTGGGTAAAGTTAGGAATGATATTTAATAATTTATCATATACTCCGTATTAGTCACTGTCACTAGGAAGTAGTAGTAGCAGTTTTGGGGCAGGGGAACTTTGTGGTGTGTGCCCATTGTTATCCACAGTTTGATTTAGCCTTAATTATTGGGAAAAAAGGGCAGCAAAAACAAAGTTGAGGATACAAAACCACCTTATATGGCAACAGACAAAAGTAACCGATTCTTTGCCAAATTTATTTATTTATTTTCCAAATTCACCTAAAAAGCAATTAATTGATTAAATATGACGGTCTGATTCTTCCGCAGATGACGGGGTGTTCTCCTTTAATATTTTCCTTCAAGATTTCTTGATTTTTATTTATTTAATTTTTCAAATTTATGTGCTTCACTTCCTTGCTTAGTGAAATTTAGGTCACTTTTACCGAAAAAAAAAAAAAAAAAATTTAGGTCACATTTGCTCGTAAGTAATCACAAGTTGTGCAATTTTGACACGGACGAAGTCCATGTGGGAAAGATTATATTTTTATTTTTATTTTTATTTTTTTTTTAAAAAAACACTGCACTCATGTGATGTCCCAATGGGCAATGGGTGGTTCTCATTGTGGTTTAGTGTTATAAATGGAAAGATGCCCCATTGCAATGTGTCGTGGAGGTTAAAAAGTCTACAAGTGTAAGGTAATGATGATCGATGTGGGAGACAAACTTGGTGAAAATTACATGGATATGCAGGTAATAATCATTGCTTCCACATTCCCTGTCATTTAGTACAATTTTACATACATAATCACAGCTTTAACAATATGTATGTACAAAAGTAATCCAGTTTCCACCACTTGAACTTAAATTAAATTTACCATTCCGATCTCTCTGTGTCAGTATTATTCCAAGACTTCATCCATATTCTAGCTAGTCTAGCCTTCAATTAAAATAGCCTCGGGGATTTTAGGACACAAACTTATGACAACATATAAGTAGTATTTTAGTACTACATTATATATATGGACTCAAGTGGTGCAGATTTAGCATATATATCTTGGGCTTTAGCCCACCAATTAAAGCAATGTCATGTTCTTTAGTTTAGTGAAGTCTGGATTAGGTCACTACAACTCTACCAGCCAACCATCTTGAAGTCTATTATATATGCAATGCCATCAATCTAGGTTTATTTTCAAACCTTTCCAGGGGAGAATCTGTTATACTATAACACAATGTATTCCGGGAGTTGGGAACTACGGTCTATGAACAAGCTGCTGCCTGCCAGGCTCGACCACCGTTTTTGCCAGCAATCTGACAGCTCAAACCATTGTATGGTTCATCTTCATTCAAATGAATTGTTACTACAGCAGTCATTGGAGTACTACACTAATCTTAGCTTGCACCATTGTATGGTTGGTAGCATACAGCATCGTTAAGTTCTATCGGGATGCAGGAAGTGTGTCGCTAGCTAGGGTGTGCATGGCCAGGGTGTAAAGATAGATCAGCAAGCATCAGCCATCATGGGAAGATGAAGTGAATGTAGAAGAAGCCAAAGCAATAATAGTTGATGAAGGGTCTCGTCAGCTCCTACATGAAAATGAAATAGTATGCAGCACCCCAAACCATATATTAAAAGGCCAATGGCCAAACACACAATTCCCACGGATTATGTATGTGTTCCACCACGTTTTTTCGGATAGGGAAAACGGCCTGGCCTCTACACCCAACACCAACACCAGCCCATATTTTACCGGGTGACCTCCTCCATTGCTCACTGAGGATCCTATGAGGCACGACCTATAGGCTATAAGAACGAACATAACTCCACTTCAAATCTACTATTACGGAATAGTATTATAATTTCTTGATTATTATTATAACTTCAGTACTGCTCTGAATATCAAATATCGAATTCTACTACTACTTTATAAGCAGGTAATATTTGAATTATGGCATTTGTAGTTTGTAATTTGTAAACCCTAATTAAGTTTGGCATTACGATTGTTGCAACGCATCTGTTAGGGTGCGATCATCAAATTTGACTTGATGTACTGCGGTACATCACAACCCTTAATTCAAATTATAAATTGATGGTTGAGATTAACTTGAAGGTTAAAATAGTAAATTTGCTATTACAAACATTTGCTTGTCGCTGAAAACGTACATATATGTTCTTCAGCTCTACTTTTCTTCTACGCATTTTCAATATGATCATTCGATCTTATCTTACTCTCCAATTTGCTTATTTAAGGTGCTATATACATATATGTTCATGAAAACGTACCTAAAATGATTCTATTTTGAGTCGCCGAATTGTTGATGAAAACGTCGCTGCATTGTTCATGAAAAGATTGTTGAATTGTTTCTGGTTTCGTTGCTGAATTGTTCATGAAAACGTTGCTGAATTGTTTTTGATGGCATCGCTAAATTGTATAAGGTAGCATCGCTGAATTGTTCTTGATAGTGTCGCTGAATTCTTCTTGGTGTAGTCGCTGAATTCTTTTAGGTAGGCTCACTGAAATATTTTTTGGTAGCATCACTGAATAATTTTTGGTAACATCGCTGAATTATTCTTGAGAGTGTCGATGAATTCTTCTTGGTGTAGTCGCTGAATTCTTTTAGGTAGGCTCACTGAAATATTTTTTGGTAACATCATTGAATTATTTTTGGTAACATCGCTGAATTGTATGTGGTAGCATCGCTGAATTCTACAAGGTAGTGTCGCTGAATTCTTCTTGGTGTAGTCACTGAATTCTTTTAAGTAGGGTTACTGATATATTTTTTGGTAGCATTACTGAAGTAATTTTGGTAATATCGCTGAATTATTTTTTATTGTATCGCTGAATTATTCAATGTAGTGTCGCTGAATTCTTCAATTAACATCGTTGAAATGCTATATGTAATAAATTTGTTACGTTATTTAATAAATATTGTTGATCATAAATATAGATTACCAAATATTTGATATGATTTTACCAAATATTTGATATGATTTACCAAATTGAGATTGATAACATACTAAATATATGATTTTGTTGGACAATTTTACCCTTTTTCATTTACAACCATTGGATTTGAAAATCAATCGTTCCACATTTTTGTCTTGATGTATTGCGAAATCTTCCGCAGCACCCTAACTGAACCTATTATGCAATGGGAATGGGATATATACTAGAAAACCGGGAACTAGAAAGTCTAGAATTGCAATTTGCAACTGCAAATGGACATGCATTTGCCAATTGCCACTTATAAAATCGCTATTTGTGCCGTGGCGCTTTCTCTTCTCATTCACTACTTAAATAATTCTCTCTTTTTCCTTTTTATCAGATTAAAAACCGCTTCTAAAAAACCCCTGCAATTCTCGGTAACCGCCATGGCCTCTTTCGTCGCCGCTAGGTCAGTTCTGCGCTCCGTCGCTGCTTCCGGCAGAGGAGCCACAGCCAGACGATGTGCCAGTGGCTCTCGCAAGCCTAGGGCCTCCCCTTCGCCATTTCGTGTCTCATCTCAAACGCCGGCTCGCTGTTTCAGGTGGTTTTTTTTGACCGAATTGGATTTTTTCCGTGTAATTTATCAACGCGGAAATATGTTATGATTGTTTTCTTGATGTTTGATTTGCCCTTCGACTAGGTTGCCAGTGGAAATTAGCTTTTTCAGCGCGATGTCAATCCTGCCGTACCATACCGCTACTGCCTCTGCGGTGCTCACTTCCATGCTTTCCCTCGCTTCTTGTAGTCATGCTTGGACTCTCGACGGTAATTTTTCTCGTTTTTCGTTGATTACAGAAGGTGTGGATGAAAACAATGTCCTTGATCTTATCGTTTGATTTTGTCCTCTATTTTGAATAGAATGAGTTCTAATTCTAAGCTTCAGACACAATGGTTTATTAGCTAAGTTGTGAATTATGTAGCAATTCTTCCGTCTTGCAATGTCTGTATATTGAGTTCTCATAATCAATATTGTGTGTGTGTGTTCTCTTGGTTTATGCTTGTTAATATGAACAGGAAGAGGGGGTTTTACACAGGATGGCTTTATTGGCCTCTCTGGTTTTTAGTGGCAAAATAGGCGTGGGAGCTTTTAACAAGGAGCATGTGATATTCCTATTTGGATCAATCCTGATCACAACTTTTGTTATCGAAAATAAAAGCATAATGTGTTTCTTTTGTTAAATGAAATAGAGCATGTTAGCTGTTTCGTTTTATTCTTCACAGTGCTGATTCATTACTATTATTTTTTTTAATTAGTTCGAATATAAGCATCTAGCTCCAATAAAATAGTCGTAATAAAAATAGATGTACTTTTCCATTTTGTAGGGCAAGAGAGGACTAGATGAATGGACAAGAAAAGGAGGTGAAGTTATTTTCATTTCCTCGTCTATTGAAAAGAACAATTAACATATTGCATCCTTTTCTTCTGGGAAGTGGTTAGTTGTCTACCTTAGCCAAAACATTAATATAATTAGCTTTAATGAACTAGAAAGGTCAAGTAGACAGTTAATGAGGCATCCTAGATGACGTGGATCACACATGAACTAGCATTAAACATATCAGTGGTATGAAATTTGCAATTATAAGTGGGGAAGGCAGATGATAGAGTTGTAAGCTAGGTGAATATTGCAATATAGTAAGATGTGATCTTTTACATAATCTTGAAAACGTAATATTACCCCTTTACGCATGATTTGGACGTCTTGCCTTGCACTTCTTGTTCAAAATTGTTTCTTTCTTCACAAGGTTCCAACTGTGTTAAAAGCAAAGGCATCCATTTCAAATCTTGTTCAAAGATTGAGCTCTCCTCTTGTTATTTGTCAGGCAATTCCTTGACAAAGTTTAGAAATGTCATCTTAGGGAAATCCATACCACATTGGTTTTATGAATTTTTAGCTTAATGAATTCTCTCCTTTTCTTTTTTATTATTTTTTTTAGTAAATTCAACATGTCAATACTCTCAACCTTTTGAATTCTATAAACATTTTGGGTGTGTTGTGAAGTGTTGACCATCTAAGTATTACATTCTTTAGAATTCGTTATGTATCATTGCGTTCATACTTGAACTTTGGACCATCTGATTTTTAAGCTTTGTTTGAATTTACAGTATTATTTATTTTTCTGGTCTGCAAGTGAATTGGTATTTGGCATTCTAGCAAGATTGTTCCAAGGATATGACTCTTCAACAACCATTTTTCCCGCAGGATTGTGATAACTGATAACTGCTCGCTGGTTGATTGCTGGCTTGCTTAAAAGACACAGCTCTGGCTGCCTCATTCTTCATCATGAAGTAGAATCATCACAGATTTAGTTGTAGCTGGTACGCAGGAACCACAAATGATCTCCAGCACTGAGCTCATAGCTATGCGTGACAGAAGTGTTTTTGTTCAATTCTGTTGCAGCCCACTAGCAATTTGTTTTTTTTCTTAGAATACAAGTAGTCATAGTAGTAACGCATTTCGTATGCGACTAATGGATTGCATACACATTACACACTGCTCTGAAAGTACTGTTTTAAATGGAATTAATTTGCTGCCTTTGTACTGCAATTCGTGGGGTTCAGCGGCATTACAATTAAAAGAAATTTTATGCATGGCTAAAAGAATTGGCATCATTTAAAGTGTTTAACTGTTGATTGATGATTCTTTTATAACATGCACTTCACTAAACTCGAAAGCACTTCACTCAACTCGAAAGCCGCCTACATAAAGATTGGTTTTGAAAGAAGAACAAGAAGATAGCCAACAAGGACAAAAATGAAGACTAGAAGTTACGATAAAAAGTCTTATAAACAAGCATAAAAATATTTCTTTTCCACATTCAAGACATGCTGTATAGAACCAAGAGCAGTCTCTTCTATACACCAACAATTAAAGCCATAATTAGTTTAGTACTATGACATTGATTACCTCAATGCCAAAAAACAAACTAATCAGAGAAATCAGTGTACCAGAACCCAATAGCCATATAAAGTAAATTGAACTCCAGTAACAGCAAGGACGCTCAAGATTCTTCAGCAGCAACATTCACCAATTCATACTCCACCAGGGATAAATTGTTGTCTTCTTTCACCACAAATTTTGCAGGTTCGGTAACTTCAATGCGACCCCACTTATCCACAGCTAGCCTCATGGAACCCTTGAACATGTCAATCTTTGCATTCCGTAGTATCACTGTGTTACCTGGCTTCATCAAATCAACTGCATGGAAAGAAAAGGCAACGTATAAAAGGAAAGCCCACAGGCCCACAAATCTTTGCATTCACCAATTGATCTTTTCTTAGCCCTAATACAACATACTATTGATTAAATTATGCCGAAGCAGCGATAGCCAGAGATTTCAAGCTATTTGAATTGCTGTAGGGATATCCATATTCCATACTGTGCGTTAATGCAAGATGAATGTCAAATAAAATAGAACAGTGATACTTTATAATATAGGGGAAGAAAATTCCCTCAAGTTTCTGGAATCCTCATCATTGCCTTGTTTGGCCTACTAAATATCATATATTCCCCTGTTATTTTTGTCATTTTGAGTTAGCACTTTTATTAATGAAAAAGCTAAAAATCATCATACTCAACCCCAACAGGCAACAAGTAACCATCATTTTGTATTTTTTCATATATGTCTATAACAATGAAGTTCAATCACAAAATGAAAAAGTGAAAATCAACAAGGCTGAAAATGAAAAAATAAAAATATTTACATGAACTTAGTGAAAGGACAAAATATAATATACATACATGTATATATATATATATATCCTTCAATGACTTAAAATAGAAACTGGAGGGAGTATTAACTGATGGAAATCTTTCAAATCAAACAGATGCTTGGGGGGTGCGGAGCCTTTTTAATTAGAGCGATTGCAAATCAAAAACTACAAAAGGAATTATATAATATCAACCAAAAGCAGCAGGCACATAAAGAGAGAAGCAGAAGCCTGGATGGACACAGGGATGAAGAAACCCAAGGCAGCCTGAAAAGTCCAGGTATTGGGGCCACTCAACCATCGAATAAAACAATGCAAACAATACAACACATGGTATGTGGCCACCAAGTGAGCTTCCCAAAAGAAACTTTGCCATCTCCCAATTGATGGTAACAAAACTCAAACAATAAACATTGACCAAAACTAAATAAAACATAAATTAACAAAAAAAATGTATTGTAACATCAGTGGAAACAAAGAAGTTCCCCAAATTAACAAACAACACAGATCATTAGGATAGAAGAACCATATAAAATCAAGTTTCAATATTTGATACTACACTTTTTTTCACTGCCACGATTAATTTGATAAATAAAAGTTCTCAAATGCACTTCAAAGTAATAACTAGGACAACCATCTTCTTTCCCACAATTCATCAAAGATTCAAACATTAAAATAGTGTAAATATCACTCACTTTTTTTTTCTTTTTCAATAGCCACTAAAATTTCCGAAAATCATTACAAAAATCAGAATTTAGATTAAATCTCTCTCTATCTCTCTAAATATTTCGTGAATACTTAAAAGATGGTTAAGTTCTGATAAGCATATTGCTATACATTGCGTGTGCCTAATAGCTCAAAAAAATGAATTCACCCAATAGACAGAATATGAGAATAAAGAAATAGGACCTTGGTCGTTACGAGCCGTGAAGAGGATTGTCCCGGTCTCATCTCCGACAAGGCACTCGGCTATCTTTGTATTCTGGTTTTGCTGCCCACGGAAAGTCGGATTGCGTGGCTTCTTGTTCAGAACAGTATTTGCGTTCACAACTTTCACTGTCAGTGTATGTCCATTCGTACTCGGTTTCAGAGCCTCAACTTTCACGAACGTCGGCTTCCGCAGTCCTGGCTTGTTTTCGGCAGCACCGCCGCCGTGTTGCTGAGTTGACGACGCGGATTTGGTTGCCATCTACGGCGATTGTGAAAATGATTGGCCCGAGGCTACGAAGGGAATCGTCGTCAGTAGGGGTTTAGGATATGATTTGGGGGCGAGACGAAGTGTCAAACCCTAACCCTAAATCCCTAATTTTACGTTTGTGAATTGAATGAATAAAATTCTGTGGGCGTCCTATTAATCCATTGTTCTTGTAAACCGCTTAAGTGGGCCGTTAATACATATTGGGCCTTATATATCTATCCCATATTATTAAATGGGCTTGGTTTATATACAGCCCATTTTTAATATCTCAACCACTCCGAAAAATGCCAATAGAAAGGCCGAAGGCGGTGCGCACCTAGGGGTGGGCACGGTTCGGTTATCCTGAGTTTTTGAAGTATTTGTATTTGTATTTGAACCGGACAAATACTTAGATGAAGTATTTGTATTTGTAACCGGACTACTCGGTTAACCGGGGGTTCGGTTTCGATTCGATTCAGCGGTTAAGCGATTCGGTTCGAATATTTTATCTAAGCCTATTAAACTTTATAATCAAATCTTTATTTCCTAATTATTAACCTTTCGTAGGTTTATTTTTGAGTTTATTACAATACAACTAAAAAAATCATATAATTATCGAATTCGGTAAATCCTTTTAGTGTTATCAAAATGTATCAGTATATGTAAAAAAATTTCATCTAATGTCTATTTCAATAATGAGAATTCTTAAGGGCAAAAATCAATATAGGACATATTTTTTTATAATTATCTTTACTTTTTAATATTTATTTTATTATATACTTGGAGAATTAAATAAATAATAACATATATTATTGATATATAATATATACAATATATATAATATTTTTAAACACAATAATATATTCGGTTCGGTTCGATTAATCGGGGGAAAAAAATTAAAGTATTTGTATTTGTATTTGAACCGGGCAAATACTTAAATGAAGTATTTGTATTTGAACCAGGGTTCTCGGTTAACCGGAAATTCGGTTCGGTTTCGATTCGATTTTGCGGTTCAACGAAGCGGTTCGAATATTTTGCCCACCCCTATGTCCACCTACCGTCCTCTTTTTCAATAAATTCTTAACAAAGGATATACTTTTAAAAACTTTTTCAGATATACTATCATTTTCCCCAGGATAATGCTCACAATAATTATTTTTTAAGAAATAAAATAATTTAAAAAAATGGGAGTGGTCCATTGCACGTCAAACCAGCCGCGATTCCCCTCCACTAGGGATGAAAACGGTACGGATACGGTCGGATAGTGTCGGATACGGATATTATCCATATTTTTTTTTCGAATTCGGTATCGAATACGGATGGGCCTGATACGAATACGGTTTCGGATATTTCGGATTACGGATACGGTACGGATACAGGACAGATATATGACGGATACGGATTCAATCGGATACAGATTATCGGATAATTTTTTATAATTTTTTTTGAAAATTTGATATTTTTTTATAATTATTAATCATTTTTAATTATTAAATAATAATATATTAATATATTCGGATATCCATATTTAAAATCCGGATAATATCCTATCAATTTTCGAATACGGTCGGATATTCTCGGATACGGTTAGATATTTTCGGATACGGATACGAATGCGAATAATAAAATACGGATTCGGATTCGGATACGAATATTGAAATATCCGTCCGGATAGTCAAAAACGGATTCGGATTCAAATATAATCGGATACGGCATCGGATCGGTCGGATATTTACCGTACCGCTTTCACCCCTACCTCCACTTGCATTTGCGCCACAAAAAATTTACATCCGAGGTTGTTTTTTAATAGAGGGTTGGCGGAATATAATAAATTTACATATATTATTCAGATGAAGTGCAGAATGAATCTATCTATGGATTGCAATTATCAGAACATTTTGTTTGTGGACCTGATATTAAAAATAGTAGTTTTTAAAAGTTTTTTTAATTAAGAGATTCCTGGGTTGAATTCCTCCAAAATAATTATTTTTATTCACAAAGTTACAACTCAAAAAATTTTGTGCGATTGGTAAAAGGGTAAAAAGAGTACGTTTATTTTGATGCAAGGCTCATTTTATCGTAAAGTGAAACATGCATGGCGTATGTGCAACTTTTCAAGCCAGGAGTGTTAATCTTTTAGTATATATACTCGGTAGAAAATTCAATATCCATCGTAATTTAAAGAATTAATTGAACTGAAAATAATCTCAATCGTTTTTGTTAAGCAATTAATCTGAATCGTTGAACTACCTAATTGATTAGAGTGAAAAATCAACACTAAATATATTAATTTCTGTGCAAACATGAAATGCAGGAATTGAGCATAAAAGTCAATGATTAAAGGAAATAAACCCAACACACAATTACCTATATGTTATGCATGTGAATGTCTAAGAAACCCATTTTTCTTATTCTACTAAGTAGGCTTGCATACATGTGAATGTACATGTATAATTAAGTTGTAATTGGCTACCTATAAATATGAGCTTTCATGAGCAATAGAGAAAATAAGAAAATTCATCACTTACAATATTCTGTTTGCCCTTGTTTTCTATTGCTTTGTTATACACTATAGTATATTCACTACTACTACATCTTATATATAAATATAAGAGCTAATAGACTATAGTTATATTAATTCCATAACACGTTATCAGCACGAGGAGACTCTGTCCAGATTATCATTTGAGAAATGGATGCTGGAAATTCAAAAGTCGGAGATGATATCTGCCTCATTAACAGTGCAACAACGCATAGCATTTTGAAAAGCAAAAGCTATTTCTCCAATTTAAAATTGGAAAAGACCGCAGTGAAAACTATAAGCGGTAATGCAAAATGCATTGAAGACTCCGGTAGAGCTGTTATATTTCTCCCTGAAGGGACAAAAATGGCAATTGAAAATGCCTTGTTCTCACGCAAAGCTCGAAGAAATTTACTGAGCTTCAATGATATTCGAAAAAATGGATATCACATTGAAACTTCAAAAGAGGCAAATCACGAGTATCTTTTGATAACTCGAATTGAAAATGGCAAAAAATTTGTGAATGAAAAATTGCCATGTTGCTCCTCTGGCTTATACTATACAAAAATATGTGCCGCAGAAATACATAACCTAGTAGGCTTGAAAGCTACTAGTGAATTTATTACCTGGCACGATAGACTTGGGCATCCTGGCAGTATAATGCTGAGGCGAATTATTGAAAATTCAAATGGTCATACATTGAAAAGGCAAATGATATTGAACCCAAATGAGTTCAATTGTGCAGCCTGTTCACAAGGGAAATTGATAACCAGACCATCTCCAGTAAAAGTGGGAATTGAATCCCCTACATTCCTAGAAAGAATTCAAGGCGATATATGTGGACCTATTGATCCACCGTGTGGACCTTTCAAGTACTTTATGGTATTAATTGATGCGTCATCACGCTGGTCACACGTTTGTTTATTATCAACTCGCAATTTGGCATTCGCAAGATTACTTGCACAAATTATAAAATTGCGAGCACAGTTTCCAGATCATCCGATAAAGAAAATACGCCTTGATAATGCTGGAGAATATACATCACATGCATTTGATGATTTCTGCATGTCGATTGGAATTACTGTTGAACATCTTGTGCCTCATGTGCACACGCAAAATGGTCTGGCAGAATCATTTATTAAGCGATTGCAATTAATTGCAAGACCCTTGTTAATGAAATCAAAACTCCCTGTTTCTGCTTGGGGACATGCTATATTGCATGCAGCCGCACTTGTGAAAATAAGGCCGACAAGCTATCATAGCTACTCCCCTACACAAATTGTGTTTGGAAAGGAGCCCAATATATCCCACTTGCGAATTTTTGGGTGTGCGGTTTATGTACTGATTGCGCCACCACAACGCACAAAAATGGGACCTCAAAGAAGGTTGGGCATATATGTCGGGTATGAATCACCCTCGATTATTAAATATCTTGAGCCAAAAACGGGTGATTTATTTACTGCAAGATTTGCAGACTGTCATTTTGATGAAACTCAATTCCCGACATTAGGGGAGGAAATGATCAACTGAAAAAGGAAATATCTTAGCAAAGTCCATTTGATTTCCATGATCCTCGTACAAGGCAATGCGAACTTGAAGTTCAAAGAATTGTGCATTTGCAGGGAATTGCAAATCAATTACCCAATGCTTTTAATGATGCTGCTAAAGTCACAAAATCATATATAAATGATGCAGCAAATGCACCAGCCAATATAAATATCCCAGAAGGGCAAATTCCAGGTGCAAATGAACCTACTGCACGCGTGAAGCGTGGTAGGCCTTTGGGTTCCAAGGATAAAAATCCACCAAAGAAGAAAATTATCCATATGGGTGATAAATCAATCACAGATGATACTCCCGAAGGAGAAATTGATTCAACCCCCGAAAAGGTTGAACCTGAAAATATTCACCCAGAAGAAAATGAAGTTATTGAAACTTCTTTCAATTATATCAATACTGGGAAATGTTGGAACCGAAAAGAAACAAACGTTGATAATGCCTTTGCATACAACGTTGCACTCGATGTAATGGAAAATAACGAGGATCCTGAACCAAGATCAGTTGAAGAATGTCGGAAAAGAAATGATTGGCCAAAATGGAAAGATGCGATTCAGTCTGAACTAGATTCACTGAATAAACGAAAAGTATTCGGCCCTATTGTCCAAACACCAAAAAATGTGAAGCCTGTTTGCTACAGATGGGTGTTTGTGAGAAAGAGAAATGAAAATAATGAAATTGCCAAATATAAGGCAAGACTTGTAGCCCAAGGTTTTTCACAACGACCGGGAATTGATTTTGAGGAAACATATTCCCCAGTTATGGATGGAATAACATTCAGGTATCTAATGAGTCTAGCAGTACGAGAAAATCTCGAAATGAGGCTGATGGATGTTGTTACTGCATATTTATATAGCTCATTGGAAAATGATATTTATATGAAAATACCTGAAGGGTTTAAATTACCTGAGTCTTGCAACTCAAAATCCAGAGAAACTTATTCCATCAAACTGCAAAAATCATTGTATGGTCTCAAGCAATCTGGCCGAATGTGGTACAACCGCCTCAGTGAAAGTTTGATAAAGGAATGCTATACAAATGACCCGATCATCCCTTGTGTATTTATAAAGAAAAATGGGTCAGAATTTGTGATCGTCGCAGTCTATGTTGATGATTTAAATCTAATTGGAACTCCTGAAGAGTTGAAAAAGGCGGTCGAATATCTGAAAAAAGGAGTTTGAAATCAAAGATTTCGGGAAAACGAAATTTTGCCTTGGCCTACAAATTGAGCATTTGGAAATGGGCATATTTGTTCATCAATCAGCTTATACCCAAAAGGTATTAAAGCAATTTCGAATGGATTATGCTCATCCGCTAAATAATCCAATGGTCGTTCGGACACTTGATCCTGCAAAGGATCCATTTAGGCCAAAAGAAGATAATGAAGAGCAACTTGGCCCAGAAATCCCATATTTAAGCGCAATTGGTGCGTTAATGTATCTTGCAAACAGCACGCGACCTGATATCGCGTTTGCAGTCAATCTACTCGCAAGATTCAGCTCTTGCCCTACTCAACGACATTGGAAAGGCATAAAGCATGTTTTTCGCTATCTCCAAGGAACAATTGATCTTGAGTTATTTTACCTAAAAGACTCTCGACGTGAGTTAATTGGCTATGCCAATGCAGGTTATTTATCAGACCCACACAAAGCCAAATATCAAACTGGCTATATCTTCACGTGTGGTGGAACTGCTATCTCTTGGAGGTCAATGAAGCAGACTCTAACTGCTACTTCTTCTAATCATGCCGAAATATTAGCAATCCATGAAGCAAGTCGAGAATGTGTTTGGTTGAGGTCAATGACTCAACATATATTGAAGAGTTGTGGTTTAATCATTGAACCACAAATGCCCCCAACAATTTTATTTGAAGATAATTCGGCTTGTGTAGCCAAGTTGAAAGGGGGTTATATCAAAGGAGATAGAACGAAGCATATTTCACCAAAATTCTTCTACACTCATGATCTTCAAAAGAATGGTGAAGTCGATGTGCAACAAATTCGATCAGAAAATAATTTAGCGGATCTATTTACCAAGGCATTGCTGCCATGGATCGAGGATTGGATACGATTTACAAACAAGAACAAGATGAAATCAAAGATAAAAGGATAGGTGAGATTACCTCATTGGATACTCAATATTGGATTTACTAACACATAAGTGTTCATCAATCCCTCAACCGATGACCTCAAGGTGTCTATACGATTGAGCACACCTCAATGCTCAAAAGGAATCCAACCTTGGTGGAAGAATTCATATGACCTTTCAAACAAAGCATACAACACTCTCCAAGTGTATTCAAAGTATAATCATTTCAAAAGGTTCATGGCAAAGTGTTGGGAATGGCCTATTTATAGGCATTCCAAAATACAAGCAATTAAACAACTATGAACTAAGATTAAACAACCCTAGAAAATAAAACAAGTGTTCAAACTAGTGACAACTACGATGCTATACTCAAAATGGGACTACGTGAGACTCCCCAAAATGGTTGGCGTCGTAATATGGCTGGTTGGCCAGCATCGTCGGTGGGAGATGGAGTTCGCCGGAGATGAGAGGATTGGCCGGAGATGGATTTCGGAAGCCGACGATGACGGAGATACAAGCTGGCGCCCTCGGAGATGACTGGGGCGAAGCTCAAGGTGGCCGGGCAGTGGCAGGATGAGGGTGATCGGCGATGGAAGCTTTGCCGGAGAAGAGTTGCGGCGAATCAGGGTTTTCTTCTTCGTCGGAGCTTCGGTTTTCGGGGACTCGCCGGAACATTGGAAAGGTGGCCGGAACTGTTGACATGGACGAGGGTTCCCCATTCTCGATGGCCAATAAAGGTGGAAGGGAGGCCGCCGGACTGTTGCTGCGGTTGAAGTTATCGGCGATGGTGGTCGGCCGACTGGGTGTGGCGGACGACTAGCAAGATGACTCCCATGGCTGTTGCTGTGTTGTTCCGAGATGGTGGGTGAGGGACAGCTCGGTCGGAGATGGTGGAAGTGGTGGCTGCGGATCCACGACAGTGGTGAAGCGGTCGCCGGAAAGAGGCGAGGCTGCGGCCCTTGTTGAAGGTGACGATCGGAGACGAGAGCCCGTGTCCGCTGTTGACGAGGAGCGCTGCCGGAGTGACGAGGACGATGGTAGGTCCTTGTACTATCTTGTCTTTTGCCAATTTCCCAAAACACCCTCAAATCAACTCAAGTGGATCAAACTAAAACTCATCAAGAACACTTATGAAGATTTTATGATGTTCTTCAAGTTCAAGCAAGAACACTATGAACACTCAAGAACAAATCCTAAACCAAAATTAATCCCAACTCTCAATAATCACTCAACACTCTCGGATTAAGCTTGCATAATAACTAATTAAGCTTACAAACCAATAATTAATGCAAAAGTAATCCACACAGTGAGTGTAAACAGAAAATCACAAGACCAAGAAGCAAAACATGAAGAATTTTTGGATTTTTGCACAAGAACACACATAAACTTCAAATTAGCATAACTTTTTCATCCGAACTCGGATTTGAGCAAACGATATATGAAAACTCATCTACTCGACGAGAGGATTCTAAATATATGCCCAGATTTCAGAGATTCAAACCAACCAGATCAGAAAACGTGAAAACAGATTCTGCACAGATTTGTATTTTGAGAAATATTAGCCAAGAATTTCAAAAATTCATAGAAAATGATTTTCTTGACCACAAATTTCGAATTTTATATGAATCTTTATGTAATCGACCCAATAAATCCAAATATCAACTCAGATTCAGGAAATATTCAAAGGATCAAAAGGGATCTCGGATGAACAGTAACCAGTGGGCTACTTTTTTTTTGTGAGTTTTTGATTAAGGATGAAAGATATGGAAGAATAAAGGTCTAATCTAGGCTCTGATACCACAAAAATATGCCATGGATCGGGATTAGACACAATATTCGATGATGAACAAGATGAAGAACAAAGATTAACAAGGATGAACTCAAAATGAAAATAAAAGGATAGGTTGAGATTTCCTTTACCGAAAGCTTAATCTTGGATCAATGGACACACTAAATGAGCCACGATTCCCTCGATCAACAATTTTCAAGTTGTCGATACGATCAAGCACATCTCAAGCTTGAAAGGAATTATCCAACAAGGGATGAATTCATGGGTGACCTTTCAAACAAAGCATACAACACTCTCCAAGTGTATTCAAAGTATAATCATTTCAAAAGGTTCATGGCAAAGTGTTGGGAATGGCCTATTTATAGGCATTCCAAAATACAAGCAATTAAACAACTAGGAACTAAGATTAAACAACCCTAGAAAATAAAACAAGTGTTCAAACTAGTGACAACTACGATGCTATACTCAAAATGGGACTACGTGAGACTCCCCAAAATGGTTGGCGTCGTAATATGGCTGGTTGGCCAGCATCGTCGGTGGGAGATAGAGTTCGCCGGAGATGAGAGGATTGGCCGGAGATGGATTTCGGAAGCCGACGATGACGGAGATACAAGCTGGCGCCCTCGGAGATGACTGGGGCGAAGCTCAAGGTGGCCGGGCAGTGGCAGGATGAGGGTGATCGGCGATGGAAGCTTTGCCGGAGAAGAGTTGCGGCGAATCAGGGTTTTCTTCTTCGTCGTAGCTTCGATTTTCGGGGACTCGCCGGAACATTGGAAAGGTGGCCGGAACTGTTGACATGGACGAGGGTTCCCCATTCTCGATGGCCAATAAAGGTGGAAGGGAGGCCGCCGGACTGTTGCTGCGGTTGAAGTTATCGGCGATGGTGGTCGGCCGACTGGGTGTGGCGGACGACTAGCAAGATGACTCCCATGGCTGTTGCTGTGTTGTTCCGAGATGGTGGGTGAGGGACAGCTCGGTCGGAGATGGTGGAAGTGGTGGCTGCGGATCCACGACAGTGGTGAAGCGGTCGCCGGAAATAGGCGAGGCTGCGGCCCTTGTTGAAGGTGACGATCGGAGACGAGAGCCCGTGTCCGCTGTTGACGAGGAGCGCTGCCGGAGTGACGAGGACGATGGTAGGGACGGCGGGTGATGATGATCAGAGTGTGGTTGGACGGGGCGAGCCACGGCGAGTCGACGACGACCAGGTCGGGGAAGAAGATGACCGTTGGGGGAGGAAGACCTGCTAACGTGATATGGTACTGCGTGGGCTTTGTTGAGCTGTGCATATTAACGCAAGTAGATCCAGCGTGAGTGCTTACTGAGTGCAGAATCATAACGCAAGACCAACATGCGTTCTGCGGAGCTGGGCCAATTTTAGTTCCTTTTCTACTTTGTTGGGCTTCTAATTCCTTTGGGCCAAGGCTTCTTCTTCTCGTTTCAATTAATCCAAGCCCAAATAAATCCGGGTTCAGATCATCGAAGTGGTTGACCCGGGCATCCATGCCATCCTCTCCCCCTTCAAAAGCTTTGAACTTCAAAGCCGGAAGATGAGTTGCTTCAGTAGGATCAACCATAAAATTTAGCCCTGCATAAACCGGAAATCCGTAAATCTCGCATTTTTTAACTAATTCTGTAAAACAAAATTTATCAATAAAATTATCAGAAATATGATCCAGAATGCAGAGATATTCGTCAGCTTCGGCTCTCAGTTTGAATTCCAGTTGGACGCCCTTCTTGGCTCGCAATTTCCACGCCCTGCAAAAATCATGACAAATATCAGGTGACTTAATTTTGTCAAGATTCAGAACAATCTCACCTGGTCTGCTTTGGAATGTGTCATCTTGATTTTCTTCAGTACCTGCAACAATATTCAAGTTAGATGCATTATACTCATTAAGCTTATAAAAACTATCAGTATTGCGAAAAATTAAAGAACAGATTTTTGTTTGGCCCTCAGAGGCCTGTTTCGCAATTCTGCTTGTGGCTTGTTGATTATTGGCTTTCTCTGCTTGGGATGCCTTGTAGGCCGCTTCTTCACGCCTTATGTTCTCCTTCAATTTTTCTCGATCAATCTGAACTGTTCTTGGAGACAACGATTTGATGATGTACTTCCTTTGCTCATGCGTGAATGTGATCAGATTGGCACGTCCTTGATAAATTGCATCTTTGTCAAAAAGCCATGGACGTCCTAGCAATACGTGGCAAGTACTCATCGGAATCACATCGCACATTATTTCCTCGAAATATGTTCCGATGGCAATCGGAATCCTTGCGCGCTTGGTGACTTTAGTGACCCCGTGCTCGTTGACCCATTGCAATCGGTATGGCTCATCGTGTTCTTCAGTCGGTAGTCCTAACCTGCGAATGACGTACAAGCTGACGACATTAGAACAACTCCCATTATCCACTACAAGAGATGCAAGATTATTTAAAATTTCACAGTGGCAATGGAACAGATTTTCCCTTTGTTCCAATTCAGTGCAGATCGGGTTAACTTCTTTGACTGTGTCCGATGTTCTAGTAACCACAAAGGAGGAACGTGTTCGGTCTCCTTTATCATTTGATTCTAGCTCCTTTGGATTATCACGGATCACAATGATCTCTTTTCCTTTCCTCTCGGCACGCTCAGCTTCTTCATGAGTTCTCAATTGCCTTTTGTGAGTAAAGGCATTTATGTCTGCTTTCTTGAGCATGGTTTCGTTCAGGGCCTTCAGCGCGTCCAAGATGTCTGTAAATCTGGACTCTGGATGAGGGGGTGATGGAGGTTCTAAATTAGGGGGTTTGCGCTTCCGCGTGACGCCAAAATCATCTTTCGGAATGGCTTCAAGTTCTGCATCGAGCTTGTACCGCATTCTTTGCTCAACGGAGTTCATGACTTGCTCATAAATTTGTTGCGGATCCAGAAGCCGATGATCTACATTTATCGAAAAATTTTTAAGCTCAGCGGTGAATTTATGAGATAAAGAATTAATTTCAGAAATAATGAATGCAGTTATTTCTTCCCTGAATTGAGCAATTAATTTTGAAATTTCTGAAGAACAGCTGGCCGTCAGATCGGTAGTCGGTAACTGTTCGGCTCGCTCAGCTATTTGTTCTTCCAATCCATTACCCAATTGCTCCAATTCATACTTCAACTTCCCCTCAATCTGTCCTGCTATCTTCTCAAGCTGGTCTTCAATGGTAGCATTTAATTCCTTCTCAGATTGACAGAAGAGACTTTTAATCCTTTCTGTTATCTTCTGACCATGACGAGCAGCAAAGTCCTTGACAGATTTCTGGAGAAATGAGGTGATCGCATCCAACTTAAGCTCAACTTCAGTAGTGGAAACTATGATGTGCTCGTGCAGTTCATCGGTCTGTCGGTCCATTTCTTCAGCAAGGAACTCGACCTTTTCATTCAACTTTGCGGATAACTTTCCGACACGGTGATCCACTTGCACATTCAAGGCTCTTTCAAAATCTGTGGCAAGTTGATCCAACCTTTCCTCGAAGTCTTCAGTAACTTCGCTAATTTTCTGATCCATCTTGTGCTCTAAGGCTTCAGTCTTTTGGTTGCCTTCAGTAGCAACCTTGTGCGGCTTCCCATGCATTTCTGAAGAGAGACTGTCATTTTTCTTCTCAATTTTGCTGTTCACCTTCTTGAACTCGTGGGTCATTTCAGCCTTCATCTCTTTCATATCATGACTCATGGAATCCATGCTTGCATTCAGGCTCCTCAGTAATTCCATTATTTCAGCACTAGTAGTTCCTGCCATATCAGAAAGACAAACTAAATATATGTATAATGGGTTAGTGAAAAATCAACTGAAATATATAGAGTGATCTCGCAACTGTTTCTCTCTCTGTAGGTCCGAATTCTCCACCGGTTGGTTCCTAATAATCCGGATAATGCTCAATCGTATCAACCAACAATCAGATGGTGAGTAAAATAGAATTATTGGACGCACAGTGCAAGAATCAGAATGCAATGTTCGACTCTATCAATGAAAGGCACAGATTCTGTGTGTGATTGCAGTGCACAAATTATAGTTTGCAAATTTAATCAGCCTGCAAGCAATAAATCCGATTCCTCGCAATTTTAAAGTGCAAAGTAAAAATCTCACAAAATAAAACACTCGGAATCACAAATATATGCCTCACACACAAACCCAATAAATACAACCAGACTGCTGAAAATGGTAGTCGGGTAAAAATTCACTGTTGAGGAACTCCACCATCTGCAATTGCAGACGGAGCTTCAACTCTGTGATTTGTGAAATAAATCAGAGGAACGGTGACAAGCACTTATTCCTCGGGGAATTCCACTGTCACGTGTAAACACTGACGGAACTTCAACCCGATAGATCGTTCGTGATTTAAAGCAGTGAAATCGCACAGTAAAATAAATACCCAATTTAATTTAACCAATTGAACAATAAAATAATTGTCCAACTAATTAAATTAAATTTAGCACAATCTAATTATCAAGACCCACTTGTTGGAATTTGGGATGGAACTGTTCGGGCCCACACGGAATTGAGAGAATTCAAATTGATCAACCTTTTCTTCATTTCTCCCGTATTTGAATTTTTGGGCATGCAAGACAAATTATCAAGACCCACTTGTTGGAATTTCTTATTCCTTTCTCCCGGTGGCCTTGTTCTCCCAACAATTAATGAGTGTACCACCTTGGAAGCCTTTGTCTCCTTGTGATATTCCAATAACACCCTTTCAAAACCTCAAATGGATCAAATAGAAACTATCAAGAATTTTATGATGTTCTTCAAGTTCAAGCAAGAACACTATGAACACTCGAGAACAAACCCCAAACCAAAATTAATCCCAACTCTCAATAATCACTCAACACTCTCGGATTAAGCTTGCATAATAACCAATTAAGCATGCAAACCAATAATTAATGCAATTATAATCCACACAGTGAGTAGAAACAACAAATCACAAGATCAAAGAGCAAAACATGAGAATTTTGGGGTTTTTGATCAAGAACACCAAGAACATTCAATAATCTTCAAATGACCATAACTTGGGCACCCGATGTCCGTTTTTTATGTTCTTTATATGCAAACCTATGTATTCGACGAGAGGAACAAGATTATGGACTCAGATTCAACAAAAACTGAACGACCAGAACTCAGAAATTTCGGACAGTGAACAGGACCTATTTTTCTAGGGTTTGGAAATGGATTTTTGGTGAAGGAAATGATTTTTGGAAAAATTGGGCAGCATAACCCCTTGGGAAATGGATAATTTGATGTTGCCCAATGGAATATGATTCCAAATGGGAGGTGAAACACAAGAACAACCCAGAAAGTTGGAGGAAAAATTGTTTTTGGGTGAAAAATTGGCAAGAACTTCAAAAATTCATAGAAATTGAATTCCTTGGCCAAATTTTTCGAATTTTATATGAATCTCTATGTAATCGACCCAACAAAACCGAATATGAACTCAGAATTCAGAGAATGTTGCCTGAGCAAAACGGCTGGAGGATGAACAGTACACAGAAACCTTGTTTTTGGAATTTTGGAATTTTTGGAATGAAATGGAAAGTGTAGATCGATCCAATCTAGGCTCTGATACCAAGAGATGCCATGGATCGAGGATTGGATACGATTTACAAACAAGAACAAGATGAAATCAAAGATAAAAGGATAGGTGAGATTACCTCATTGGATACTCAATATTGGATTTACTAACACATAAGTGTTCATCAATCCCTCAACCGATGACCTCAAGGTGTCTATACGATTGAGCACACCTCAATGCTCAAAAGGAATCCAACCTTGGTGGAAGAATTCATATGACCTTTCAAACAAAGCATACAACACTCTCCAAGTGTATTCAAAGTATAATCATTTCAAAAGGTTCATGGCAAAGTGTTGGGAATGGCCTATTTATAGGCATTCCAAAATACAAGCAATTAAACAACTAGGAACTAAGATTAAACAACCCTAGAAAATAAAACAAGTGTTCAAACTAGTGACAACTACGATGCTATACTCAAAATGGGACTACGTGAGACTCCCCAAAATGGTTGGCGTCGTAATATGGCTGGTTGGCCAGCATCGTCGGTGGGAGATGGAGTTCGCCGGAGATGAGAGGATTGGCCGGAGATGGATTTCGGAAGCCGACGATGACGGAGATACAAGCTGGCGCCCTCGGAGATGACTGGGGCGAAGCTCAAGGTGGCCGGGCAGTGGCAGGATGAGGGTGATCGGCGATGGAAGCTTTGCCGGAGAAGAGTTGCGGCGAATCAGGGTTTTCTTCTTCGTCGGAGCTTCGGTTTTCGGGGACTCGCCGGAACATTGGAAAGGTGGCCGGAACTGTTGACATGGACGAGGGTTCCCCATTCTCGATGGCCAATAAAGGTGGAAGGGAGGCCGCCGGACTGTTGCTGCGGTTGAAGTTATCGGCGATGGTGGTCGGCCGACTGGGTGTGGCGGACGACTAGCAAGATGACTCCCATGGCTGTTGCTGTGTTGTTCCGAGATGGTGGGTGAGGGACAGCTCGGTCGGAGATGGTGGAAGTGGTGGCTGCGGATCCACGACAGTGGTGAAGCGGTCGCCGGAAAGAGGCGAGGCTGCGGCCCTTGTTGAAGGTGACGATCGGAGACGAGAGCCCGTGTCCGCTGTTGACGAGGAGCGCTGCCGGAGTGACGAGGACGATGGTAGGGACGGCGGGTGATGATGATCAGAGTGTGGTTGGACGGGGCGAGCCACGGCGAGTCGACGACGACCAGGTCGGGGAAGAAGATGACCGTTGGGGGAGGAAGACCTGCTAACGTGATATGGTACTGCGTGGGCTTTGTTGAGCTGTGCATATTAACGCAAGTAGATCCAGCGTGAGTGCTTACTGAGTGCAGAATCATAACGCAAGACCAACATGCGTTCTGCGGAGCTGGGCCAATTTTAGTTCCTTTTCTACTTTGTTGGGCTTCTAATTCCTTTGGGCCAAGGCTTCTTCTTCTCGTTTCAATTAATCCAAGCCCAAATAAATCCGGGTTCAGATCATCGAAGTGGTTGATCCGGGCATCCATGCCAATTGCCGACTGCAACATTCGAGAAACTCGTGAAGAAAATTGGAATGCGGCGGCTTCGAGATTTAAAATGATGTCCAAATCAGGGGGAGCATCTGATACAAGAATACTGTACTCTTTTTCCTTCACTTGGATTTTTTCCCACTGGGTTTTTTCCTAGTAAGGTTTTAACGAGGCATATTCTTTGTATTGACGACATTCAAGGGGGAGTGTTATGCATGTGAATGTCTAAGAAACCCATTTTTCTTATTCTACTAAGTAGGCTTGCATACATGTGAATGTACATGTATGATTAAGTTGTAATTGGCTACCTATAAATATGAGCTTTCATGAGCAATAGAGAAAATAAGAAAATTCATCACTTACAATATTCTCTTTGCCCTTGTTTTCTATTGCTTTGTTATACACTATAGTATATTCACTACTACTACATCTTATATATAAATATAAGAGCTAATAGACTATAGTTATATTAATTCCATAACACTATATGAATAAAATAAAAAGCAGTTCAGAAAGAAAAAGAAAACATGTAGATCAACTTTTTTAAAATCTCTCAAATTATCTTTTGGAAAAAAAATAGACATGTTTGTTATTTTAAAATATTATTTTAAGACTCATCAACTTTTCAAATACTTCATTTTGGCTCTAGTAATTTTTAAAAATTTTACTTCTGACCCTTAAAGTTTCCTACATTTTATATTTCATAGAATTGCTGAACATTGTAATTGGAGTATGGGGTTTTTTTTTTAAAAAAAATATAAACTTTGATTTTGTATATAAAAATAAATTTTAGCTACTGGGGTTTCCTTCCTCTTTTTCTACAGTATTTCCACCATTTTTTTTGAACAACCGGGTATCCCTAGGACATACTGGCCCTAATCCACTCAAGCCAACTGTTATTGGCGTATTTCCATCAAATTTTTCTTTACCTGTTTAATATTGTAATTGAATTATTTCAAAGAAAATAAAATGAAAATACCAACTACGGTCATATTTTTCTCAGTAAAATGGCATCGATCTTGATACATTTCTTAAATATTCTGAAAACTGTATAATGTTTTTATTTTCCCAGCTTTCAAACATATATCTTTCTCCAAAAAAATCCACAAAAAAAATCAGAAAAAAATTATGGATTCAAATTATCAAAAAAATTGAAAAAGGAAAATCAAAGTAAATAAATGGAGAAAATGAATTTCTAAATGCTCCAAATCCATATTTTATATGTAATAATAATGTGAAATCTAGGCCCTTATACTAATTTTATAATGTCAAGATATAAAAAAAAAATCAAGAAAATGGGGATGGGAACTTAGTCTAGTGGTCGAGTCCCCGACTCTCAACCTATAAGTTGGAGGTTCGATTTCTCACCCGATCTTATCTCTCTCCTTTTATCACTTTGTATAGACTGTTGAATAAAAATCAAGAAAGTCTATCAAACAATATAAAAACTATTAAATTTTAAGGACTATTATATAAAAAAATTTAAAAGCTACAGCATCAGATTAAAGTATCTTAAAATTATCAGGTTTAGAATGATATTTTTAAAAAAGGAAAATCTAATTTGTAGAAACTAAAAATTGAAGGACATACTTAAGAAAAACAAAAAACATAACTTAGGTATATATTTAATATTTTAAAAAAGTTAAAATCGTTTTTTGGGAAATAATAATGAAAATTAAGAGGATGTTGTGAGTAATTTCAAGTTGAACAAGAAATACAATTAAAAGAGAGAATGGATGCAGTGGTGATTGAAAATAAAGAATAGAGAAGGCAGAGAGAGTCTGAAAGAGAGAAAATGAAAACGAGAGGAATCAATTATTGTAACTTGTTTTTTCATCTCAATGAGAGTATTACAATGTTGTATATATAAGCAAATAAAACCACTCTACCGACACTTTGTGAAGACTGAAGCAATTGTTTTAGTATATTGTAATAAAAGGCATTCAACAATCCATGTGAGTGCAATTACTAGCATTTATGACACTCCCCCTTTGAAAGCTTCAATATAAAGAATATGCCTCGTTAAAACCTTACTAGAAAAAACCCAGTGGGAAAAAATCCTAATGAAGGAAAAAGAGTACAGTATTCTTGTATCCAGTGCTCCCCCTGATTTGGACATTATTTTAAATCTCGAAGCCGCCGCATTCCAATTTTCTTCACGAGCTTCTCGAACGTTGCAGTCGGCAATGCTTTGGTAAATAGATCCGCCAAATTATTTTCTGATCGAATTTGTTGTACATCGATTTCACCATTCTTTTTAAGATCATGAGTGTAGAAGAATTTTGGTGAAATATGTTTCGTTCTATCTCCTTTGATATAACCTCCTTTCAACTGGGCTATACAAGCCGAATTATCTTCAAATAAAATTGTTGGGGGCATTTGTGTTTCATTGATTAAACCACAACTCTTCAATATATGTTGAGTCATTGACCTCAACCAAACGCATTCTCGACTTGCCTCATGGATCGCTAATATTTCGGCATGATTAGAAGATGTAGCAGTTAGAGTCTGCTTCATTGACCTCCAAGAGATAGCAGTTCCACCACACGTAAAGATATAGCCTGTTTGAGATTTGGCTTTGTGTGGGTCTGATAAATAACCTGCATCGGCATAGCCGATTAACTCATGTCGAGAGTCATTTGGGTAAAATAACCCAAGGTCAACTGTTCCTTGGAGATAGCGAAGAATGTGCTTTATGCCCTTCCAATGTCGTTGAGTAGGGCAAGAACTGAATCTTGCGAGTAAATTAACTGCAAACGCGATATCAGGTCGCGTGCTGTTTGCAAGATACATTAGCACGCCAATTGCGCTTAAATATGGCATTTCTGGACCAAGTTGCTATTCATTATCTTCTTTTGGCCTAAATGGATCATTTGCAGGATCAAGTGCCCGAACGACCATTGGATTATTTAGCGGATGAGCATAATCCATTCGAAATTGCTTTAATACCTTTTGGGTATAAGCTGATTGATGAACGAATATGCCTTTTTCCAAATGCTCAATTTGTAGGCCAAGGCAAAATTTCGTTTTCCCGAAGTCTTTGATTTCAAACTCCTTTTTCAGATATTCGACCGCCTTTTTCAACTCTTCAGGAGTTCCAATTAGATTTAAATCGTCAACATAGACTGCGACGATCACAAATTCTGACCCACTTTTCTTTATAAATACACAAGGGCTGATAGGGTCATTTGTATAACCTTCTTTTATCAAACTTTCACTGAGGCGGTTATACCACATTCGGCCAGATTGCTTGAGCCCATACAATGATTTTTGCAATTTGATGGAATATGTTTCTCTGGGTTTTGAGTTGCAAGACTCAGGTAATTTAAACCCTTCAGGTATTTTCATATAAATATCATTTTTCAATGAGCCATATAAATATGCAGAAACAACATCCATCAACCTCATTTCGAGATTTTCTCGTACTGCTAGACTCATTAGACACCTGAATGTTATTACATCCATAACTGGGGAATATGTTTCCTCAAAATCAATTCCCGGTCGTTGTGAAAAACCTTGGGCTACAAACCTTGCCTTATATTTGACAATTTCATTATTTTCATTTCTTTTTCTCACAAACACCCATCTGTAGCCAACAGGCTTCACATTTTTTGGTGTTTGGACAATAGGGCCGAATACCTTTCGTTTATTCAGTGAATCTAGTTCAGACTGAATCGCATCTTTCCATTTTGGCCAATCATTTCTTTTCCGACATTCTTCAACTGATCTTGGTTCAGGATCCTCGTTATTTTCCATTACATCGAGTGCAACGTTGTATGCAAAAGCATTATCAACGTTTGTTTCTTTTCGGTTCCAACATTTCCCAGTATTGATATAATTGAAAGAAGTTTCAATAACTTCATTTTCTTCTGGGTGAATATTTTCAGGTTCAACCTTTTCGGGGGTTGAATCAATTTCTCCTTCAGGAGTATCATCGGTGATTGATTTATCACCCATATAGATAATTTTCCTCTTTCGTGGATTTTTATCATTGGAACCCAAAGGCCTACCACGCTTCAGGCGTGCAGTAGGTTCATTTGCACTCGGAATATACCCTTCTGGGACATTAATATTGGCTGGTGCATTTGCTGCATCATTTATATATGATTTTGTGACTTTAGCAGCATCATTAAAAGTATCGGGTAATTGATTTGCAATTCCCTACAAATGCACAATTCTTTGAACTTCAAGTTCGCATTGCCTTGTACGAGGATCAAGGAAATCAAATGGATTTTGCCAAGATATTTCCTTTTTCAGTTGATCATTTCCTCCCCCCTAATGTCGGGAATTGAGTTTCATCAAAATGACAATCTGCAAATCTTGCAGTAAATAAATCACCCGTTTTTTGCTCAATATATTTAATAATTGAGGGTGATTCAAACCCGACATATATGCCCAACCTTCTTTGAGGTCTCATTTTTGTGCGTTGTGGTGGCGCAATCGGTACATAAACCGCACACCCAAAAATTCGCAAGTGGGATATATTGGGCTCCTTACCAAACACAATTTGTGTATGGGAGTAGCTATGATAGCTTGTCGGCCTTATTTTCATAAGTGCTGATGCATGCAATATAGCATGTCCCCAAGCAGAAATGGGGAGTTTTGATTTCATTAACAAGGGTCTTGCAATTAATTGCAATTGCTTAATAAATGATTCTGCCAGACCATTTTGCGTGTGCACATGAGGCACAGGATGTTCAACAATAATTCCAATCGACATGCAGAAATCATCAAATGCATGTGATGTATATTCTCCAGCATTATCAAGGCGTATTTTCTTTATCGTATGATCTGGAAACTGCGCTCGCAATTTTATAATTTGTGCAAGTAACCTTGCAAATGCCAAATTGCGAGTTGATAATAAACAAACGTGTGATCAGCGTGATGACGCATCAATTAGTACCATAAAGTACTTGAAAGGTCCACACGGTGGATCAATAGGTCCACATATATCGCCTTGAATTCTCTTTAGGAATGTAGGGGATTCAATTCCCACTTTTACTGGAGATGGTCTGGTTACCAATTTCCCTTGTGAACAGGCTGCACAATTGAACTCATTTGGGTTCAATATCATTTGCCTTTTCAATGTATGGCCATTTGAATTTTCAATAATTCGCCTCAGCATTACACTGCCAGGATGCCCAAGTCTATCGTGCCAGGTAATAAATTCACTAGTAGCTTTCAAGCCTACTAGGTTATGTATTTCTGCGGCACATATTTTTGTATAGTATAAGCCAGAGGAGTAACATGACAATTTTTCATTCACAAATTTTTTGTCATTTTCAATTCGAGTTATCAAAAGATACTCGTGATCTGCCTCTTTTGAAGTTTCAATGTGATATCCATTTTTTCGAATATCATTGAAGCTCAATAAATTTATTCGAGCTTTGCGTGAGAACAAGGCATTTTCAATTGCCATTTTTGTCCCTTCAGGAAGAAATATAACAGCTCTACCGGATCCTTCAATGCATTTTGCATTACCGCTTATAGTTTTCACTGCGGTCTTTTCCAATTTTAAATTGGAAAAATAGTTTTTACTTTTCAAAATGCTATGCGTTGTTGCACTGTCAATGAGGCAGATATCATCTCCGACTTTTGAATTTCCAGCATCCATTTCTTTACAAGAATATAAGAATGTTATTAAACATCAGCAATATAAATATTATTAATGCAAAAGCATATTTATATTATACATGTATAATAAAAGGGAAGCACAAGATATCATTATTTATATTAAACAGGAATTATAAAAGACAAGTACAAAAACTATATATAGCTATATATTATTTAGTAACAGTATCTGGCTCAACAAAATCATCAGCTTCCAGGTGCGTGATATTATCATTTAATATATCATCATAAGTATCATCGTGGGCATTATGGTGTGCTTCAACATCTGGTCTTTCTTTTCGTTTCGAGGCCTGATACAGTTCAGCTAAGTGTTTAGCTGTGTGGCATGTTTGAGCCATATGGCCTTTAATTCCACAACGATCACAAATTTCATCATTTTGTTTATGCTTTCTTGCATAATTTCTTTGTTGTGGGTTGTAAGGTCTTCTGGTATCATATCTGCGATTTTGCTCAAATCGAGACTTATTTCGATAATTATTTTGACGAGATGATTCACCTCTGCCTCGATTGTGATACCGGTTTTGGCCACGATCATCATTTTGATTTTTAAAGTGCCCACGATCACGCACATATTTCAATGATTGAGCCGCGTTCACCTCAGGGAACGGTTTTGCACCCGCGGGCCTAGATTCATGATTTCTCAACAACAATAGGCTGTTTTGTTCAGCCAATAATAAGCAGGTGATAAGATCAGAATATCTCTGAAAACATTTTTGACGGTATGTCTCACTCAATACTGAGTTTTTAGCATGAAACGTAGAATACGTCTTTTCAAGCATTTCTGCTTCAGATATCTTTTGCCCACATAATTGCAATTGGGCCGTAATTTTGAACACAGCGGAATTATATTCCCGGACTGTTTTGAAGTCCTGAAGTCTCAGGTTTGTCCAGTCATCAAGGGCTTTTGGAAGCACCGTCTTTTTAAGATTATCATATCTTTCTTCCAGCCTTTCTCACAATGCCAGTGGGGATTCCACAGTCACGTACTCCATTTTAAGTGCCTCTTCGATATGATGGCACAAGAAAATCATGGCTTTTGCCTGATTTTGATGGCTATGATTTTTCCCTTCAGCAATAGTATCTTCCAGACCCATTGAAGTAAGATGCATTTTCACATCTCGGGCCCAGGACATATAATTGCTTCCTTCAACGGTTAAGGGAGCAAATTCCTGCTTTGCAAGGTTAGCCATAATCTTATTGAAAGTTTTGGAATAAGAAATTATACCTCAAATTCTGGTAACTCGGGCAGAGTCTCCTCGTGCTGATAACGTGTTGTGAGTAATTTCAAGTTGAACAAGAAATACAATTAAAAGAGAGAATGGATGCAGTGGTGATTGAAGATAAAGAATAGAGAAGACAGAGAGAGTCTGAAAGAGAGAAAATGAAAACGAGAGGAATCAATTATTGTAACTTGTTTTTTCATCTCAATGAGAGTATTACAATGGTGTATATATAAGCAAATAAAACCACTCTACCGACACTTTGTGAAGACTGAAGCAATTGTTTTCGTATATTGTAATAAAAGGCATTCAACAATCCATGTGAGTGCAATTACTAGCATTTATGACACAGGATAATTAGTAATTTAATTATAAATAAAACTCCAACGGATATGAAGTCCACATCATGCCAGTTGCCCCAATTATTTTTCCTACTTTCATCATTTTCTAATTATCTTTTAGCATTACCAACAAAATTATTCTGTATAAAGAATATACATAGTTACATACATACATACATCTACTTCTATATCAGTAAAATACTTCATGTTGTCTTCTGTTCTCTCTCTATATATATTTAGAAAGAAAGCCACAAAAGAAACCTCAAAATTCACAAAATCTCACAAGTTCTAAAGCCCCAACCAATTCGGTGCTACAAGATCTCTCCAGTAAATTGCAGCGAGAAGCAGTAGAGACTAGAGACGAAGATGTTGGAATTTTTCCTTCTTGGTTGCACGGGTGTCGTGATGTTCCTTCACGGAGTCAATTTCGTCTTCCGTGCCTTCTCTGCTAATTTTGCCGTCCGCCATATCAGGTTAGGGTTTCAATTTTGATATTTGATTTTAGGAAAACTAAATTCCTCAAATGCGCCACTGGCGATAAGTGTTTGTTTTCTTATGGGCTTTGATAATATGTTGCTGAAATTTTAGAGGAGATTGAAGCAATAACTGTTGAATGCCATTGGAACTTGGAAGGATAGAAGCTCAGTCATTGTAATTGTGAAGTTACCTTGAAGTTACCTTTGTTAATTCTTGTCTTTTGGGATAATTCTACTTGTTACCAGGGAAAAGCTCTTATCTTGCTTCTACTTGTCTCTTATCTTTGCTTTAGGAGTGGGGTTGCTGCTGGTTACACTTTTACTGACTTTTTTTCTGTCTTGTTTTGATAATTGATATACTCGAGCTTTTTCTTGTTTTTCTTTTTCTTCTTTTCATGTGTTGCGTGATGATTGGACCGAATATTTTACAGCCTATTATAGGCTCTTGGTTTTTCTTATGATAAGTATGATATATTTGGAGACAAGAATTGATGTAATTGTATTTTGTTTTGCAACAGTTTCTTGGGAGTTGCTGCTTGGTAATGCACAAAGTTCATGCCCCAAGGGGGAGGGGGGATTAGGCTTGCCATAAACATGGCAGCGGTACTCCTCAGCTTGTAAATATACATGTACATCTGATTAGCAAATTCAGTACTGTAGCAAAGTCTCAATTAATAAATGCGAACTTTTATCTTCTGCTTTCTTTGATTTGTGGATGATGATTGATGAATTCTTCTTTCTTTGATTTTGTTTTACTTTCAAACAAAAATACAAATAAATACTTCACATAATTGGGCCATGATGAAAGATCGCGCAGCCATTCAACCAATAATCTATACAAAAACATATCACAAATGGCAATGCATTGGCACACCTTTCCCAGCTTTCTCCACACATCAAAATATGGACTCATCTGATACTATAGTCAACAATGAATATTTCACCTTAATCCGAATCATGCCATTCTCTACACACAGTTTTGCCCCCGTGACAACCCAGTACCCTGGGGTATCTTCAGGGCCTCTCAACATTTCCTTGGTGTCGACAAAATGCGACATCTTGGGAGCCCGGGAAGGCGTGGGCGGTCCTCCCGGGTAAACAGCAGAGTTCAAATCTACCTTCACTGGCTTCTCGGGGGGTTGGGTCAGAGCTGAGCTGAAGGGTGTGCTCATAAGCATTGAGATGAGTCCTGATTTCTTAGACGAACTAGTGGGTCCGTCCCATTCGGACCTGCGGATCAAGGCGGATGCAACCATTGAAAATCCGAGCCTTAAGAAGAGGACCTTTTTCATCCCAATGACCTTGACCTCAAACCAGGCCTTCGTTACAATGCAGGCGGAGCCATCAATCCATTTTCCAGGGTACTCAACCGGCGCAGTGCATATGTGTGAGAATATGCTCCACTTGACTGGTTCAAAATATGCTCGGTCCACAGACTCGTCCTGTGCTTCATAACTACGATCAGGGGATAGTAGAAGGGAATTGGGTAGTGAATTTAGATGCTGCAGATGGATAGCCAAGTGATCGCTTCTCTTGCCTTCCAAGTACAACCTTACACCAGTCACCGGCCGGTTACTGGTATCAACCTGCACATGTTTGTAGTTAGAAGGAGTGTTCATTCATAGTTACATTGAATGGAAGAAGCAAATGTTTTGTAGTAAGTTTTGTATTAACCTTTATGGTATTGACATAAAGTCTAGGACCCAATAAAGTGAACTGAAGAGATGGAGATGATTTCTTCTTACGGGCAGGGCCAAGCGGAAGATCATTGTATGCAGGAGCCCATTGCCGAGGCAATTGATATTCCAAAAACTGTGCAAGGTCCTCTAGAGGTGGTTTATCTACAAGAAAATGTCGACTACAATATAAGAATTCGTGGAGCCAAACGAGAGACAAATGTATTCGCTTAGTATCTGCGTATACTCACATCGTAGGTAGAGATTAATAGCATGGCTCAAGAAACCACTGCCTCGGATGCCACTCAAAAGGGATGATATGGGGACAAAAGACATCGATATAACATTGGGACACTGTGATACTGTCGAAAGCCACTGCTTATGGCTTTGGCCATTATCGATACCTCCCCTTCTGATATGGACGCTCAAGAGATCCTGCATCAAGTGATTATTAATTTCATCCCAAGAATTGAGTTCAAATGCGTAGTTTGAATTTTACACGAGCCTTACATCGTTTTTGGAATGAGAAACAACTGGTGCTCTTACAGTGCTCGCAAATGGCAACTGAAGATCCCAGACCAGTGACTGCTCAACCTATGAAGATGCAGGTTTCAAACAAGAAGTAATGAATAAGTTTCAAGCAAATTTTAAACAAAAATTCTACTGAACACTATCTAGTGACCAACATCATCACCACCATACACAGACATTGATTGCCGAATATGGCAATTAGTATGTGTAAGGATACATATGTAAATAGTAGCTTGAGGTTCCGAATATGACTGTCTCCGATCTTCATTGTACCTTTGATTTTCCTGACAAGACGTTGGTTCCAGGCATTTGAAATTCACTTCCATCTTCGCAAAATTTTTCATCAGCTAACTGCTTTAATAATTTCAGCACTTCAGGAGGCTGGAGATTTGAGTTTCGAAGCTGCTTAATATGAATCACATCTTTACCTCCCATCTTGACCCCGACAATCACATGAGTACCATACTTCTCAATGAAACTGAAAGTTCATGTCATCAAAGACAAATACCACATTAGCTACAGTGAAGGAAATCAGGAACACTTTTAACTACATCTTGAAGCCACAGAGTGATTGTCTTTCAACACAAAGATAACATTACAGGATTCCTTAGTTTAAAGACTTGACCAAAACAGCGAAACTAAAAGCTATTTGTGTTTCCATTACATGGTAATGGAATTCTAGAAAGATGCAGCAGGTAGGCTAATGAACTTCAAGCTAAAAATCTTACTCGGCAAGCGCAACAGGATCCCAATTAGATGGCACTTCTTTTTTCAGTTTACTGGAGAGTGTTATTTGGGATCTTTCCAGCTCAATTGTATACAAACTAATGAGCCATCCATCAAAAGCAAGAATTTTTGCAGTGGATGCATCATTTTGCCAGCAACCCTTGAAACCGAACATGGTATTGAACACACCGGAAGGAATTTTACCAGACAAAGCTAATTCCTGGTTAACATGTTCCGACATCTGAATAGAGTGGAGCCACAGCAAGCGGACAATTGGTTAGAAAAAAGATAATTATTTCAGGAGGATATTGCAATACACCTAGCAGAAAACCAAACAAAATAATTTTTCAATATTTAGGGAATGCATGATTATTAACAATGATAGTGGTTATGTTATTCTTGTAAAAATTCTATTCAATGAACTCCACATATAAAGGGCAAACAGACTAAGTATAGAAACAGAGTGAACTAAGGAAAAGAAGAATCACTCTTCAATACCCTATTCAAGAAGGGCCAAACATATATTCAGAAACCAGTTCAACATTTTGCTCAGCAAGCACTATTCAATACCCTCTTTGTTGTTTCCAATTTCCAACTAAAGAACATAACATCTCTTGTTAAATTGGAACTAATATTCTTACTGCGCCTACAGCAATTTAGAGGCAGTTTACAAAGAACAAAAAATAAATTATTTCATTGGAGTCTACATGGAGAGGTTAATGTGATCCAGTTCCTCTGCCACAAAATCCCAAGTACTGCTTCCCAAAATTAAACAATCCCGTATTAATTGCAATGCAAATACGCAGTCCAATGCAAATAGTCACATCAACTTTTGATTCTTCTTTTAGGCAAGAATATTTCCAGTAGCATCACATGCACACCTCATCAAGTCATCAGTTTCAATTCATTTGCCCTAGAAGTAGATTCACTTATCACTTCGAAAGGGAAACTTAAATTTGATCTAAATATCAACAAGCAACACAAAATTCCCCCAAACCCTGCACAAAACTCAACGAATTATACTCCTAAAGGTTTTTAAGGTTACCTGATTGAATGAAAGCGCATCAGAGCTAAACCTGGTGCGCTCACCTTTATCGCACTTGATTGAAGCCGAAACATTCGAAACAACGACGTTTCCAGGAACCACCAAATCCTTGGTCGAATTCCGATCCAATTCAATCAAACCGCCGCCCGATGGCCCGTTCTTGCAGGCGGACAGCCGGATGTCCGATGTCAGATCATACCCCAATCCGATCACAGAAACAGCCTTTTCCGCCGCCCTCTGAGCGTCCATCCGAACATTATACGCCATCGGAAATTGCAGCCCTAGAATTGAGGTCTCCTCAGAATGGGATTGAAGAAGGAAAAAAAAATGAAACATGAAGGAATTTAACTGGCACTGGACGTTGACTGTTTTGTTAGCTTTTGAAGTTAATTATGGGCAGAAAGAACAAAGGTAAATGACTGAACTACCCCTATACATTGTATGAGGGGTGAGGGCTATTTCGTCAATGCCGTTTGATGTTAGTATGAAATTTCTTGAAATATATAGGAAAGAAGTGTGATTAGATGATAACAAGGTAACTTTCATTTAATGCAAGAATACAATTACTTAGCTTGACTCGGTCTAACTGAATTATTTTAAATTTTTTTCTCAATAAAAAGCTGTCAGTCTGACTTGATATTTTATGTAAAAAAGTGGGAATGTGGACCAAGTTTCTGGGAAAATCCAGCTGAAACTTAACTGCTTGTTGTTTGGGTGAGAAATGTAATAAAAGGGCTTGAATGATGCCAACAACTCGTTTTAAATTTTCTTTTATGAATGGTTGTCACGGAAATTAGGGATCGAAATGTTTGATCAGAGTTTACTATTAAATGGAGTAGCATGGTTGGATGTAGATTATTGGATGTTGTGTAATTTTGTAAATTTGCATGTATTCCGTGTGATGGGAACGTTGACTTTGACTACTCTTTATTGTTGTCCGAATGTGAAAATGCGAATGGCGGCTGGCGACTTTTGGACACGCCTGCGATTGCTTTACGATGTACGCTATCTAGTTGTGTGTTCTTCCACGACGTCGTTTCAATTATTCCTTTCTGGCTTTCCATGGTGGCAATTATTATTAGAGTGCCCAATCAATGAATACATTTGTGCTTATTAACATCATTATTATGTTAGGTGATAGTGTTGATGATCTATTTTAATGTTTTTTGATAAGTAGTAATTTTGTTATGGAGATGATAATTAGCCCAAATAGTTAAGTCCCTTGAATTCCAATGAAATATTGGATGTTCGATTCCCCACCAGTCTCATATCTCTCCTTTTTATTTATTTTGTAATTTGTGTGGTATGGACTCCCACCACCCTTTTCTCAAGCCTTCAACGGCTCCTAAAAAAAAGGTTGAATTTGATCATTGAATGGATAATTGTATTATTTTATTTGTTTAGAGTAGGTTTAGAGAATTAAACATCTATGATGACAACTAGGTAGCCATTAATCAGAAGGTCTGGAACATGAAAAGGGATTTGATTCAAACTCTCGACTGTCGTCATGGAGGATCAAGATTCAACAGCGGAAGAAACCCAGATTCTGAATTTTTAGTATTAAAATTTGGGGAAAGATCCTTCAATTTTATTTTTTGGGACATGCCTAAGAATCACAAAACATTGATGCATGCCAAGTGCACCAACTCAAACCTAACAATTGCATGTTGTTTCCCGTTCACAGAATCTCTTATTCAAGTCATTCTTGTGGAAGTGGGCAAGATTATTTTTCTGATCCTGCATGCTCAGAGATTTTAATTTATTCATTACAAGGATTACAATTGTAATAAGAGAATAAGAAAACAAGTATGAAATCATTACCATGAATTTGATGGATTATCATGCATATTTTTTACATTTTTATCGGTGTTTCATTCGTTTTACTTTTTACCCGTTTGCTGATTTGTCTTTTTTTTTTTTTTTTTGAGCTTTAGGGTATATTTTTTGGGAGCTTGTAAATTAAGCTTTCAGATAAATTTAAGCTCCAGAACAAATAGATACTAGTAACTCTTTTCAAAGTCACACCTATTTTTTAAAGAACATTTATATAAAACCCAAAAAAGCCTCAGTTCATAACAGCTCAAAATTCGCAATTTCAGCTAGTTTTGGAAAATACATGACCCTTAAAGTTCAGAGCTTTATTCAGATTTGTATGCGTGAGTATTTGCCTCTCCTATTGCATATACGGACAGATTGTCTCCTTTCGCACATTTTCTCAAATTAAAAATACATCAATGCAAGTTACACAACAAAAAAAAAAAAAAAAAAAAAAAAAAAAAAAAAAAACTTTGGTATTGTTGTATTAACAATAATATAGTTCCTGTTAGGATATAGCCTACGCCCTACAGTATTTTTTTAAATAATTATTTATTGTACGTCATAGAGTGTTCCTGAAGTCTAAATTATGATGAGTAGATAATGTTTGTTTGCTACTCTGAAGACTACAATAGTACGTATACCCGTGAGACAAATGGGGTCATGTTTTTCTATTGTTTCCACACATAAGGGCCATCTTGGTCTTTTCACATATGCCTGCATGTTTGGTGAAAGGAATGTTACAGGAAAGGGTGACCCATGGTCTGGTACTCTCATTCATACTCCTCCGTCCCGCGAAATGTGGCTACTTTCTTTTGGGCACGGTAATTTAGGTAGTGGGGTTTAGTAGTTAAAGTAGTGTAGACATTTTGTGTTTAAGATTCTAATAAATTTTGATATTGTTTATTATTTAACTTTGACTTAATATTAAGTAATGATACAATTAGAGAAAAATATTCAAGTTTGATCTTGTTAGAATCATCTAATCGTGTAGTTTCATAATATATGTATATTATACAATTTTTATTTGTACCAATTTTAAAATATTAAGAATTAAAAAAATGCAAGGACTTTGGGTAGAAAAGTAAAAGTGCATTGGAATTTGTGCAGAATAGTAAAAGTTAACATTTTTAATGTAATTTCACAACAATTAAAATTCTAATCAAATTTATATTATTTTAATTTATCTAAAAATGGAAAGTGATCAAATTTCATGGGACACCGCAAAAAAGAATAGTGGTCAAATTTTGTGGGACTGAGTGATTAGCATAAATCAATTCTCAACACATCATCTCACACTCAGAGCACGTAAATATAAATGGGGATGTGGAATTTGAACATAATATCTTTGGCTTTGATACCATGTTAGAAAATCAATTATTCTAAAAGCTTAAATTGTTAGGGATTAGAATTCAATGGCATATATCAATACTCAATACTCTCCCTCCCATTTGAAATGTCACATTTCTTTTGGACACAGTATTTTAGGTAGATAGAGTTATTGTATTAAAGTGGAGTAAATAGTTGATGTGATGTTTGTTTGAAAGAGTAAAAATTTTCTAAATAATGAAATTTGACAATTGAAGTGAGACAGACCAAAATTAAAAATGAGACATTTTGAAATGGGACGGAGAGAGTAATTATTAGGGTTTATTTCATGTTATCATATTATAAATTATAACCCACCAAAGATAATTAATAAAGTAATTGCTCATAAAAGCAATGTTCAATATACACGCAGCCGCTGTGGAAAATGCATGTCCCGTGGAGTTTTTTTAAGGAAGACCATTACCAATTTTGTAAGAAATAGAATTACATGTCGCGGTTTTTTTTTTTTAAAAAAAAAAAAAAGTTAAGAGAATAATTATCTGGTATCTGATTATCCGCGGGCCGTGATCCATAGAAAAGAATACGACGCTGTTGCTCCAGCCGTTTGAATTGCCCCTACTCCGAAATAATTAACTTATCAATTAATTACATTTAAATTAAGATTTTAAATAGAATTACATTAGTATATAACTATATACTTATAACTTATGCTAAGTAATTAAGAGCATGTTTGTTTTGCCTTAATTTTTCTCCTTTTGACTTTTGCTTATCCCAAAAGTCGTTTTGAATTTTTTTAGCTGTTTGTTTTGACTTTTTTTTTTAAATAAATGGAGAAGCAAAAGTTAAAATTCTACTTTTTTTCAAAGTAGGTAGGGGGTTACTTTTTTTAAAAGGAGAAGTCATTTAGTAATGAAAATACAAAAATAACCCTATTTAAAAAGGAAATAAAATTAATTATAAATATCCTTATAATATTTAATTATGTCCATTTTAGTAATTTTAATATATTAAAAGTCCTTATACGTACAATTCATCCAAACGTGTTTCCGTTGAAAAGCAACTTTAATATTATTCATCCAAACAATTATTTGATCTGCTTTTGTTTTTGAATTCTCCTTCTCCCTCCTTCTCCTTCTTCTACTGACTTCTTATTTTTTCACAAGCCACCTGTTTGTTTTGCCTTAATTTTTCTTCTTTTGACTTTTGCTTCTCTTTAAAGTCCTTTTGAATTTTTTTAACTGTTTGTTTTGATTTTTTTTTAAAAATAAAAGGAGAAGCAAAAGTTAAAATTCTACTTTTTTCAAAGTATGTAGGGGTTACTTTTTTTAAAAGGAAAAGTTATTTAGTAATTTTAGTAAATATCCTTATAATATTTATGTCCATTTTAATAATTTTAATATATCAAAAGTCGTTCTACGTACAATTCATCCAAACATGTTTCCGTTGAAAAGCAACTTTAATAATGTTCATCCAAACAATTATTTGGGCTGCTTTTGCTTTTGAATTCTCCTTCTTCCTCTTCTTCTTCTTCTTCTTCTACTGACTTCTCATTTTTTAACAAGCCAAAACAAACAGACCCTAAGTGAGTACTAGGAGAATTTGATATTTAATGGTAAAATCTTCAACTTTCCAATTTATGATGATTGAGTTCAAAGATCCCATTTTTCCTCGAATTGTGCCCCCTGTGATAATTTTGTGGCAATACAAGTAGTTTTAAATTTTAATGAATATGCCCTTCTCCGAGTTGAATGATTGATATACATGACAATCTATAAAACATTCAAAAACACTTTTTAGCATCCCCTAATTCATCTCTTTCATATGATATATCTAATGGCTTCAAAAAATCCTAAGGATTCTATTAACAACAATCTACACATATTTATTAGTAACATATACTATATATTTAGCTAAGAGCTTCATTGCGGATTCATGGAGATTTTCATTGGGTATTCGGCTGATATTATATATATATGCAGCAGGTAACGACTAATTCGGGCTGCTGGTTGATGCATGTAAGTTACAACTCGTATTATAGATAATGCAGATCAGCGACCTCAGTTTTAATATGGGCCTTCAGGCTTCAAAGATGATTAAAATTACTACTACATTAGTATTTGTTTTGTTGCTAAAGGACACAGATTATTCGGAAACGCGTAATATTGTCATAAATAACTGACAAACATTGACACGCGGTCAAGATTGTTATTATCGTTAAACAAAAATGTTCACCAAAAAAAAAAAACATTGACACACGGTCTCACTTTTTTCCCCCCTTCTTGGTATTGGTTGTAATTTGTGATTTATTGCAGCACGCCCGCCTAGCTCGACGCTATTGTAATTTGCTGTGTGTATTTACTATTGGCCTTTTATTTGCTGCTATCTATCCAACCTACCCCAAGCCGCCTCAACCCTACAATTTTATACAGACGGTGTCATCAATAAACGAGCTGATGTTTTTTTTTGTGTTTTTTTTTTTTTTTAAAAAAGGTATAGGATATATTCTCCAATAATGTCGCCCACAATCATCAATTTTATACTATTCTTTTTTTGAAATTGCATTATTACTGTATATAAGAGGTGGACTGATTCAGATTCTGGTGGAACGTTGAGTTACAGTCTATATTATGTTAAACTGCATTTTCAATGCACTTAGGCCATCTCCAACCCAACACGCTATTTTACAGTTACATCATCTCTATTTTCCAGTTAAATTTACAGTTTTTCGTTATCTCACTCCAACCCACAACTCTATATTTCCCTCTACAATAGAAAATTCCATTTTGATTCTATTACTATTCATATTATATTTCATATATCAATTAATTTTAATACATATTTTTATATATAATATTTAATTTATTTTTCAAAAATTTTAAAATTTAGAACATGAAATTAAAAAAAACAAAAATAATAAAACAGAAAATATAATTAAAAACAAAACAGTAAACAAATTAAATAGAAAAAGAAAAGGTGTGTGAATTTAAAATAATTAAAAAACTTATCTTTGAAAACAGAAATTAAAGAGGAAAGAAAAAGATTTAAAAAAAAAAAAAAAGAGAGAGAGGATAGCGTCCGGTGAACAGTGCCCGCAAAATATTGCGGTACACTGTTCAATACCGCAAAAGATTGCGGTAGCGGCCTCCATTTTCGCGGTGCCATTGGAGCAGCCGCTCCGTTACTTTTGGCGGTGGACGGCATTTTGGAGGCCGGGTTGGAGTTGGTCTTGATCTATCAATATGAAGGAGGAGTATACAATATTCTACTTCCTCCGTTTTCTTTTAAAGGTTACACTTTTAATTTGAACGTATGTCAATGCATATTTCCAACGATTAATAATTCAAATTCGATACAAGTAAAAATTCTAAAATTTGATATTTAAAAATTACAAGATGAAACGAATCCAACAAGATCTCACTTGGCTATATTTTGTCTTCTATAACTATAAAAAAAATAGAAATTAAAGTAAGTACTATAATAAACAGTAAAAAAAATTCAAAATGTAACCTTAAAAAAAATGAAGGGAGTATATTATATGTAGGGTATAGTGAGAATTTGTGTAACAGTGAAGATCTCGCTCTATCAAGAGTGCGATTAAGACTGGATAATAATGACATTATTGTAACTAATTCATTAAAGAATACGCAAAATAGACATTTTTTGTTGGGGGACGGGGCCCTAAGAAAAAGCCCACCCAATAATTATATGTCATGTATCAATAAACGGGGGTGGCCAATAATTTTTGTTTATAAATAAATATTTATTTTTATTCAAAAATTTGTTGAAGGGAAAAAAAATAATAATAAATCGGTTGAGCCTTTCTTCTGATTAACACGAAGGCCATACTTATCACTGTTCAATCTCATCCGTACACCGGAATCTTTATAATTTTTTTTTCCGATAATAAGTTGATGTCCAAACTTTGGCAAAGATGAAATATATATATATATATATATATATATATATAGTGGCGATTCCAGGATCTTAAGTCATGATGTGCGAACTTTGAAAATTTTTTTACAGTAGTCGTGTCATTTCTTCGAAAAAATTCATAAATCTACATCTACTTCACTTAATATTTCTCAACATAAAATAATAGTGAACTATTTAATTAACTTTCTTCACCAATACGGTTTTACAATTTGGATTTGAGAATCTTCATCACATAAACTCTTTCAGCTGATTAGCAAAGCAATGCACATAATCAACATACTCGTTTTTTTCAATATTGATTTAAAATATTTATAAGCTTTTTTCAAATATGTAAATATGTTATATTCGGACATATGTATAAAAAAAGGAAGAAAATTTAACATGATTTTGAAATAAGCTTAATTAGACTTGTAAAAGGCTTAAAATGTGACCTATTTCTATATGTAAATAGGCCAGACTCAGACCTACAGCTTAAGTTTATCAAAGGTTATATAGGCTAGACTCAAATCTTAGAAAAATGAAGTAGGCCTAGATTGTTCAAATCAAATCTCGGAGTAATTTAGCTTAGCCTATTTCCATCCATATTCATTCTCAATATAAGTTCAAACTAAATGTCAAAGATGAGCTTCGGGAGGAATTTTAAAAATGGGTCTTAGTGTTCGAAACATACTATAAAACATCTACCATTTTCTCTTTAAAAAAATATTGTTTATGATGCATTTACTAAATATTAATATCACTAATATACATTATTAAAAGTAAAATAATATTAGTAGACCATTAATAAATTAAATGATGATGACATTCAAACATACACTTCAACCAAGGTAGTAGATAGATTCTCTAATACATGTTAACAAAACTTAAATAAATACAATCTAATTTTAAATATAAAATTTAAATTTAAAATATATATATATAATTTTTAAAATAAAAAAAATAAAAAATAAAAAACTTTTTTTGAAAAATGAGGGTGGTCAGCTGACCACCCTCTACCCATTGGATTCGCCACTGTATATATATATATATATAGAATAAGGGGAGGGGAGAATATGACAGAAAATTAAAACTTGATTGGAACAGAAGGAACAAAGTCCCTACCATGTACAAAAAAAGAAAAACATAATTACAAGGATCGAGTTAACGAGCTTCATTTGGAGAAAATGGACAAATTTTGAAGAACTCAATAGAGCCAGCTCCCTTTTTGCAATGAAGACAGCCACAAAGGCACAAAGTCTCTATAATTTGAAACAATTTGTCTAAAAAATGTTCGTTCCTTGGCTCAAACCTTTGTTGGTTCTCCTGTCCATTACACGTTTCTCTAATTTGTAATATTTCTGTTTCTTTGGAGTTACGTAAGTGCCTTTGTTCCAAAGAGTTCCTCTTCGAAAGACTGTTATATTTTGTTTTTGAGGGGATATGCAATTCAAGTGTTGATTTTTAACTGGTCGAATATGATTTATAAATGTGTATAATATGGTTTTTATTAAAAAAGAAAATGTCCCAATAAATAAATTAGATCCAAATAAAAGGGGCAATAATTGATGAACAAACAAAACTCCAGATTTGTTGAGTGTATGTGGAAAAAAAGTCTTTGGTTGTCCAATAATCTTAACAATTGACCGTTTCAATTTTCAACAAGTAGCCTGACTTCCCGATAATCGATTCATTGTGCTAGCTGTTAAGTTGGCTGCGTTACTTGACGTGTCAGTACGTATGTCCTCCCAAGTAAATTACTAAATTCCTATAATTAAATATTTTTTATTCACAGTACATATAATCACTAATTCATTGTACATTACTCCTCCGTTCATTTTTAGTTGTCTCTCTCAGCTCAATTTCAATAACCAATATTTGCATTAATTAACTCATAAATTTACACTTTTACCCTTCAACTAAACACATTCTTAATAAATGTAAACAAATATTATTTATGTAGAGTGAAGGATAATATAGTAAAAATATAGTATAACTATTTATAATTACTTAAAAATGACAACTATTCTGGAACATTTTTTACTCTTTAAAAAGACAATTAAAAAGAAACGGAGGGAGTAATATATTGCAAGCATTCCTAGATTATATAAATATCATACCATACGGCCTTAAATCAAAGTGATAAGTGGATGAGAATGAGAGCTTGGCAATCACATTTTTCTAGAGTTCTTTTTTTTTTTTTCTCTTAAAAAAAAAGATTAAAAGAAAAAGAAAAAAGAAAAGGAATTTCCCCAACCATGCATTTCCCAATTAATTACTACCAAAATTGAGGCGGCTAATCATCTGGGTAAAGTGATCATCACTTAATTTTACTAATAAGGTTTTAAATCCGCAACAAGTATTTACTTACCTACCGGCTACCATTTATTCAGTGGAGGCAGTCTCTGAAAAAAAAAAAACTCCTCATGGATAAAAGAAAAACATTCCCAATTAACGAACGGACAGCAATAATGGAGAGACAATTCAACAATAGTACTCGTACATGCAATTGCAATTGTCCTTTGACCCAACATTTTCAACAAAACGACAGACACTCCAATGAGCAATGACGCCAACAAATCCCTGTCGCCACGTAATCCAGAAGGGGGCCGACATGGGGCCGGCCTACCACCCCCAACCTTCCCCACCCTTTATATGCAACCCCTCATCCGCACAAATATTGCTCACAATTTTCGCATTTTCCAAATTCACAACCAATTCAATCCGCCATTATCACACATGCGATGGCGCCCAGCGCGAAAGCGGCGGCGGTAACCCCCACGCCCACGCCCACGCCCGGCAAGAATAACAACGAATTGCATTACCGTGGAGTCAGAAAGCGGCCGTGGGGGCGCTACGCGGCGGAGATCAGAGATCCGGGGAAGAAGACACGTGTCTGGCTGGGAACATTTGACACGGCCGTGGAAGCCGCCAGAGCCTACGACAACGCCGCCCGTCAATTCCGCGGCTCCCGGGCCAAAACTAATTTTCCTGTTCTCCCCTCTTTCGTCGCCGCCGACCACAAAACCGCCGATCTCTTCAATTCCAGCCCCAGCCAGAGCAGCACCGTCGATTCCTCCAGCCAGGAACCCAATCCGCCGCCCCACGATCAAACCGCTTTGCAGTTTTCGCTTGGCCTGGCGCCGATGAGATTTCCATTTCAAAATGAACTTAACCTCCAGCACCCCGGCCGTCTTGGCGGTTATATCGCGGCGAGGAAGACGGCGGTGCCAGCGACGCTGCTACACCTCCGCCCGGAGTCTCGGCAGGAGATCGCCGACCTGATTAACCAAATGCGTCGTGCGCCGGCAGCGGAGGTGATCCATTCCGGCAGCGGGGAGCACAGTGTGTCCGACTCTTCTTCCGCCGTCGTGGACCTGCCGAAATCCCCCGTCAGCAAAGGCATCAATCTGGATCTCAACCTCCCGCCGCCGCCGGAAAATTTTTGCGATGCCGACTGAAATTTCACTTTAAATTAATTGACTTTTGGAATAATTTATATTTAATTTATATTTTTTTTTGTAAGGCCGGTAAGAATCTTGAGTTGTCTGTATATATTGCCGGATCTGTATTTTGTTTGCGACGGCCGACTGAGAAATTCTAGGAAAGTTGGGACTGTTGTTAATTCATTATTAACTTAAATGTGGAGTATCAATTTAATTCTAAAATTAGCTGATTATTTTGTCTTACTGATTGTTCTTTCCCAATTTTCTTACGGAGTTGTACTCTTTATTTTTTCATCCGAATCTCGCCTGACCTAATTCCGGCGGAGTAACTTGTCGGAAAAAGGGCCGTTTTTTTCGGTACTGTTGAGGCACGTGAGGTCCATGTCAGTACGGACACTGCCGTGATTTTAGCGTTGCTGACCTGCTGCAATCCTGTGTGACGTAGTCCGATGGACCACGTTCCTTTACCAAAATAAATCAAACACATAGTGGAGTACCCCCAAGTATATTGTAAATGAATTAAGCTGTGTCTGATTGAATTGGGCAATTAGTCATAAAGATGTAGTGATAATTAAGGGCATAGGGGATTAACTGAGATGGAATTATTATGTTGTTAGTTTCAGGACAACTCCATTCAATATCTAGTCTAGAATTCAATGGTCAAAAGTTCAAACCACGGTCAATTTTTTCATCATACTATATACATTCACAATTCAGAATACTCCCCCAGTACACTATCTTTTTCATCAAGAAAATTTATCATCAATATCAATATTTTGCACCCCATCCAATATTATTATAATTGTACTACAAATAGCTTAAAACGAAGGTATAAAATTTTAAATAAAAATTTATTTATATGATAGTATGTTCTTTTTAATATGCGTGAACTTCTTAAAGAACTTATAATGGTATAAATAAATCAGATTTGAAAATTATACAAAATTTATCATTAATTGTTAACTTGTAGGTTTTGTACATATAATATTGTGATATATTTTTTTTTCTAGACAACCTATACAGATTAGAGGAGACGGAAATATTTTGATGAATTTAGTATTTGCAAAAGAAATTTACAATATTAATTATGTTTATTATAATAAACATATTTATATACTTAAGAGATGTAGGTAAATATAAAGGGATAGACAATATTATATTATAAAATTAGCTAATTATGATCCAACAATAATCCAGCCAAATGAAATATTCAAGATTGAACCACCGTTTGTATATACGTATGATACAAAATTCTTAAATTATCAAAAAGGGGTGTGTGGGCAATAATGTTTTTAAGTTAATAATTGAATCACACCCTAGCTAGTAATGTGAATATAATTATCATATAAATTTAATATAAACCCGAAAAAAATATCATTTTATAATAATGAAAAGATTGTCTAAACTCCAAATTCTAAAATATCATTTGCATCTTATATAGTATAAATGAAATCAGAATATACTCCTCAGTAGTATTTCTAGAGTATCTCTAACATATTTCCATCTTTTAAGTTGCGTACAAATTAAATAAAAATACTTTCATCGAAATAAAAATAAAACACCACTGCTATCATTTATACTATTTATTAAGTATTTCCTCAGTCATACTAACATACTTCATCCGCTTATTCCAAAAAAAAAAGAAAAAAAAAAGTAGAGCTTATTCCAAAAAAACATGCTTCATCCCTTTCTAAATAGTTGTCTATTTCAACTTAATTTCAATAACCAAAATTTGTATTAATTAATTCATAATTTTCATTTTTACTTCTAACTAAAATATTTCGTAATAAATATCAACAAATAAAATTTATATAAAATAAAGAAAAAAATACTCCCTCCGTTCCAAAATAGTAGTCTTTTTAGAGATGAAAAAGTGTTCCACAATAGTTATCATTTTGGGTATTTCTATGAAAGTTTTCCAATATTACCCCTTTATTCCCCCAATGGTATTTATTCTCTCTCCACCCCAAGTATATTTCTTGGAAAGTGAGAGGGGTAGAAATGGAAGATTGTGTGGTAATAATTGTGTTTCTTGGTTTGTGTAATATTTGCTAGAAAGATAACTAAAAAAGAACGGAGGGAGTAGTAAAAAAAATAACATAACTACTTATAATTACCTAAAAATAGCAATTATTATGAAATATTTTTAAAAATCTGTTACTGAAAATGAACGAGGGAGTATTGCGGTGCCGTGGGCGTGTGTGCATAGATAGTGCGTATGTACTTAATAAAGTAATAAAAGGTGCAAAATTTGATGGGAAAGAGGGTAAATTAAGTAGTAGGTGCATGAAAGTGAAAGTAAGTAGAAAAATTGGAGAAATGAAATGAAATGATGATAGAGAGGGCAAATTAAAGGTGGGTGTGGATGCACTGCCCCCTGATTGGACGACCGTCAACGCCTTCACCGACAGCTGTACACTGGAAGGTAGCCAGCCGGCTCAAATTTATTACAACCACTACTACTACTACTAATAACGTAAGACGGACGCCGCCGTTGAAGCAGCCTTGTCGTGATGCCGACAGTAGGGGTGGGCAAAAAAACCGAACCGAACCGCTGAACCGCTGATCCGAACCGAAACCGAACCGAATTTTCGGTTAACCGGTGTGTTCGGTTCGGTTACAAATACCTCAACACAGGTATTTGTTCGGTTCGGTTCGGTTTCGGTTTTTACAAAATTTTACCCCCGGTTAACCGAACCGAACCGTATATTATATTATTATTATTAAATTTTATTCATTAAATATATATTTATATATAATATATTATTTAAAAAATATAACAAATATTTCTAACCCTAATACAACTTCCTCGCCCTTCTTCCAGAATTCAGCGCCGCTCCTCTCCAGTCTCCAAAATCCAAATCTGCTCTTCCCCGTCATCATCGCTTCATCCCGCTCCTCTTCCAGACCGTCGCTGAGAAAAGTAGGGCTCTTGCCCTAAATCGATGTAAGGGCAATCGAGATATAAAACAACCATTCATTCGCACAATGCTCTTCTTCCCCATTTTACATTTTACCTTCTCCAACTACATTCAAATTACACCGACTACTGCCCCGCGACTCCATGCGGCATTTCTACCGTTCAAGGAGCAAGACCGTTTTCCCCGACCCCATCTCGAGCGCGTCCCATCAAGCAGAAAACCCTCGAACCCACGAGCTCGAGCCACCAGTCCACCACAAGTGCCGTCTAGGTCAGGGGACGAACCGTTACCACAGTGCGACGGCCCCAACCCCCCGGAGTAAATCCAAACGCAGGTTCTCGGCGCAAATAGCGGATAGACCGCTGGTGGGTGTCAGCGGAAGTGGTTCGATTTTCGGTATTTTCCCTGAACCTAAGGTGCATTATATCTTCAAATTTCCCTTTTAAGTTTGGTAAAATGTTGGAGCTTCGTATACCTTTGTTGGTTTGTTGCTTGCGTTTCTATGCGAATAAATTGGGGATGTTGTGCTGAACTATTTCAGATTTCAGAAAAATAAAATGGCTTACAGAGGGTGCAGGGATTAGGAACAATAACACCTTCATCTTCTTTGTGTCAATGGCGTGCAGTTTGACTGTCTCATTGCTTGCTTCAAACAATAGCATATCAATTCATAATCAATGTTATAGTCATCTTTAATTCTAATAACCCAGACAATACTTCTATATGTTTAATTTTGTGTATGTGATTTTTATTTTCTTTTTTTGATTGAGCACTGTTAGAAGTTTTAGGTCATCTGTAAAAGTTGGTTTCCATCAACATTAGTTAGAGTAACTCTTTGCCAAGGGCAAAGTTATTCAAATAAAGAACAAAAAGGAATGCAGGGCACTAGTTACAATCAATGGTATATAGTCCAGAGTGGTGTGTAACTCTTTGCCAAGGGCAAAGTTATTGAAATAAAGAACAAAAAGGAATGCACGGCACTAGTTACAATCAATGGTATATAGTCCAGAGTGGTGTAATAAGATAAGGGGAACTTATACTTTAAAACTAGGATTTATTGCCATTTCCCATGCTAAATTATTCATTTAACTTTTTAGTTTGAACTGTCCAAAATATAAATGTTAAATTACACATATACTTTTTATGTTTGCTGGAATATCAATGTTAATCTTTTCTCCTTAAATTATTCATGCCATATTTGCTTATACTCCTACTTCATTAGCAACCTGGTATGAAATTTGAGTGACTTAATTGTTTGAATATTTTGATTGATGAAATTTATGATTTGGAAGATTGTGACTGTTATGACAATTTCATTTGGATATTTATTCTCTAAATTTGTTTTTTAATTAGTGATTCGGTTCGGATCTTATTATTTGTAAATAGGTGTTTATTTTTTCGGTTAACCGATATTTCGGTTATTCGGGATGAATTTTTGTCATAAGTTAGCTCGGTTCAGTTCGGTTCGAGTAACTCGCAAATAGTTGGAATTTTCTCGGTTAACCGAAAATTCGGTTAACCGAATTTTTCGGTTCAGTTTCGGTTAGCAATTTCAAATATTTGCTCGGTTCGGTTCGGTTAGCAAATACCTGAAAAAATTCGAGTATCCGAACCGTGCCCACCCCTAGCCGACAGCGTTCGCTGATTGAGAGAGCGAATCCTGCGCCTCTGGCCCCATTCCGATTCCCCCTACACATCCACCTGCCACGTACCATTAAGCATACTACAATAGTACTCAGTGGCGGACCCAGGATTTTTCGGGAGGTAGGGCCGGAGTCTATTTTTTTTAATCTTAAGTAAAAAAATTAAAAATAAAAAAAAATTGATAAAAAAAAGTAATAGAAATTTTTTTTTTTAAATTTGAGGTGGGGGCGAGGCCCCACCGGGCCTACACCTAGATCCGCCCCTGATAGTACTCCGGTACTTTTTTTTTTTTTCTGTCTTTTTAGAAAAAAAAAACATTTAAAAATAATTGTCACTTTACCTATTTATCTCATATCTTTTCAATATTACTCTTATATTATTATAAAAGATATTTCTAAAATACTGTGAATTCTCTTTCACTCCATTTCTATTTTTTATTTCCAAAGAAAACACATAGGGGTAAAAGTTGAATAATACAGAATAATGATTACAATCCTTGGTAAATGTATTTCTTCCTAAAACGCCTATTAATAAAAAAAAAACGGAGGGAGTAGTACATGCTCCTACTTTCTACACTACTCAAATTTCTTTATCTCGTTATAAACTCATAATTTTACCAATAATTAAAGTAAATCACAATATACTTACTTCATTCTACTACCTATAAAATATTGATGAAATAATTTTTTTTATTTTTAATTTAAATCTCTAAATTTAATTTGCAATTAAAAGGGAAATAACCAAATAATTTTATACTAAATATTAATAGTAAAAAAATTAATTTTGATAATGAATACTTAATTGATTAAATAAATACTACTACTAGTATAAGAAGTACAACAACTAACTAATTTTCAAATTATTAAAAATAATATGTAGCAAAAACAAAATTAAAAAAATTTACCTGAAAGATACTTTTCAATATAAAAATTAACGATTGAGGATTGAGGTTAAGGTCAAGTCTTAACCTTTGGACCAATATGATTCAGGCATCATCGTGTATCGAAATGATAAGAATTTTTGGTTGTATTTATATTTTATTGCGCGTTATCTACATTCTTTAAACCACAAACTACAATTCGGTGTCTGTACAGGCATACAAATGTTCTGTATCTACAAAATGATGGGTAAGCATTCATAATGATGTAGTTAATAGTCATGCATAATATTCAGTTAAAAATAATACTCCCTCCGTCCCATATAAGAGTTCATGTTTGACTTTTTGACACTGTTCATTGTTCAGCTTTAACTCAATATTATTGTAACTATATATTTGAAGAAAATAGTCGAGTTTGGTCTTGTTAGATTCGTCTAATTGTATAGTTTAAGAATATATATTTTACATAATTTTAGCTTGTATATATTTTGAGATATTAACGATTAAAAATGTGCATTGGATTGTGTGCAGAAGTCAAACAAGACATCTTAGCTGGGACAGAGGGAGTATATTGTATTGTTTGGAGTGATGTCCGAGCATTAAAAAGTGATGCCTATATGCCTTTGAAGTGATGTTTACGATAGCATATGTGATGTGATATTATCCATCATTTTTTCTTACGCGCTCATCATTTAATAATTTAACACATCATTTTTTGGGCCTCTAGCATCACCACATCAGGTGACAGCAGGTGCTGTTGCCTGCACCCAAGCCATTCCCCACAAATTAATCAAATAAGAAAAACTGAAAACACATGTAAACAAGCATTTATATATGATCAAATTTGTAAAATTCAATCTCTGCAGTCCAAAATTGAAATTTGGGAGAATATTAAATGTAAATTAGTACTTCCTCCGTACCTGTGATCGTGTTCTATTTGACTTTTTGATACTGTTTTTTGTTCAGTTTTGACCCAATTTTATTTCAAGTATATATTTGGAAAAAATAGTCGAGTTAGTTATTGTTAGAATTGTACGATTATGTAGTTTTATAATATACATTTGACTTAATTTTTTTATTGTACATATTTTAAGATATTAACGGTTAAAAATGCATTGGATTATGTGCACGAGTCAAACAAGATAAGTTAAATGGGACGGAGAGAGTACCAAATTGATATACTTTTTCCGTCCACCAAAAAGGAGCTTGTTTGATTTTTAACCGTATTCATTATTTAATTTTAATTAATTTATTTTTAAGTATATAATTAAAAAATATATATTATTTACCAACAGCAGTTGGTAAAGAATATATATGATATACTTAAGTGGAATTGGGCTCTAGTCGTTTCAAAGATTAGTATTAGGTCCAATGTAGCCTGGGAATACTCAGTAATTCACAATATATATATATACTCTTTTAATAGTAAAATGTTATATACTTTTTATTTATATATATTTAAATTAGTAATCATATAAATGTATTGAATTCTGTATTAAAATAATTAAGATGACTTGTAATAGGATGGATGGATCGGAGTATAATTGAATTGCTTCCTTCGTTATATCTACAGCTTATCCTGATAATTTAGCTACACTGATCACACTTGTATGAATTTTGTCGCATGTGAGTTGTGACACGCAATTTCACATGACCGTTTTTTCAATTTCAAATTTATTACGTACACTGCGCATACACAGACATATTCGAGTGTGGATGGATTAGTAAGTACTCCATTTTACAAGGACGGCCGGCTGGCGTACCTTTTAGTAATTGGTGGGCGATTTTCTTCTTCGTTTTTTTTTTTTTAAAAAAACATTAAAAATGTGATGCGGATAAAGGTGAGAGGGAAAATTACAAAGTAGGAAATGAAATGAAGGCTGGGAAATTAGCAGAAGTGCCAGTGGCTGTCCCCAAGAATCTTTAAGTTGCTGCTGCTGGTGATGAGATGATGACACACTTTATTATTAGGTACAGACATGACAATTGATGATACTACTATATACACTGCAATAAGAAATTGATACTACTCCTATAGCCTATTTAGAATGTTTTTTTTTTTCAAGTGTTTTTCTTTTGGTTCAGATAAAAGCATTTTTAAAGAAAAAAAGTATTTATTTTATTTTTTTAAAAAAAAAAGTAAAAATACTTTGAAAAATTGTAAAAATGCTTTTGAGAGAAGCAACCTATAGTGCTTTTTCAAAAATCAGAAGCCAAAAGTACCTAGTAATATATATAGAGTCATAAATGCCCATATTAATTTATTTAAATTACACAATAAATATATAATATCTTATATAAGTAATATACATCCTTTTTGGTAATCTACACATTTCAAAATCATTTTTTAATTTTACACATTCAAACACACTTTTGAAAAAAAACTTATTTGCAACATTCCATACAAATACAAAAATTAACTACTTTTACTTTTGGGTTTCACTTCTATTTCTACTTTTGGCTTTCTATTTTTTTTTTCTAAAAGTTAATCCAGACCCTATATACTGTACACACTGCAATAGTAAATTAGAAATACTACTATAAGTGTGCTGTCGTTGCGTGTCCCAATTTCTTAACCTGACAAATCCCATATTTATTTAATGTATTTTCCCTTCCCTCATCACAAATTTATTTCCCCCTCAGGTCCCCCCCACTCCCCACCACATTCAATCAATTTCCATTATATTCCTCACACTCATACTTGCCTTCTAACTCTTGACCATTTCTCTAAGGAGAAAAAAAATAATAATAAAAAATAAAAAAAACAAAACAAAACAAAACAAAATAAAAGTCTAGTGGTTGTGCTTCTGCATCTGCATTTTAAAAATTGCCTTATTAGTAGTAGTGAGTAGTGACCCATTCAATGTTTATTAATCACATGTTAAACGCAGCTCAGCTGCTTATTTTACCTTTACTCAAATGCTTTTAATATTGCCCCCCTCGCTTTGGTTACAATTTTACTAATTTTATTTTATAATTTATACTGTAAACATATAATTTTAAAAAGAGATAAATTGAAAGATATTGTGGATGTTTGGGAGTCAGCAGATAGCAGATTTTGAGAGCAGATTGTGAGACAATTCTCTATCCGGATCCGCTATCCGCTAGCGGATCCGGCGGCTACCAAACATCCAGTTAGCTGAAAATTAGGGCGTTGATATATAAATAAACTCTAATACATAGTACTCCCTCCGTTTTTAAATGATAGCTACATTTGTGAGTTTGACACTATTCACACAATCACTTTGACTTGAAGTTTTATCATAGATATACAAGTTAAAATATAGTCAATTGAGTTCTTGTTAGATTCGTCTTGTCTTGTAGTTTTTAAATATCGAACTTTTAGAATTTTTACTTATACCGAATTTGAGTTATTAACGATTTAAAATGTGGATTGGACTGCGTGCTGGGTTGGTCAGTAGCTATCTTTAAAAAACGGAGGAAGTATATAATATAACATCACCGTTGCCAATTTTAGAATTAATTTTCAGAGTCCCCGGAGAGGGGGGGAGAGGATAACACAATTATGTATTGTTGGACCTTATTGAGGCATTTAGACCATATTACCCAACATAGCTGCCTAGCTACTAGTACTATCTGTACCACTGCTTCATTACTTATACAGTCTCCTAATCTGGTCTGATTAATTATCATTATTATCGCCCACCCACCACTAATAATATTAACTTATTCGTAATTACTCTTGCCTTATAGGCTTTTTTTTTTTTTTTTTTTTGGGGGGGTTGGGGTGGGTCTACATATATTAGAGGTGTCAATTCATGTTACGGGGTCGTGTTCGTGTCGGGTTTTATAATATTTCAGGTCGGGATTCGGGTCGACCTGATTTCGGAAAAAATACCCAAAATCACTAAACCCAAACCTGAAATTTTTCCTGTCGTTCGGGTTCGTTTTTTCGGGTTATAGTTAAAAATTGACATAATTTTAGGTTTCGAGTCGTGTTCGTGTCAGGTTGAGCAGGTGGTGTAATATTTTAGGTCAGTTTCGGGTAGACCTGAAAAAAAAATAAATAAATAAATAAAAAATTAAAAAAAACCAAAATAACTAAACCCAAATCTAAAATTTTTCGTGTCGGTCGGATTCAATTTTTTCGGGTTCGTATCTAAATTGACACCCCTAACATAAGTATTATGTTCTCGTATATTTAAATTCCCAAATTCAAATATCACGAGATCACTAGCTACTGTATAACATGAATAGGTTCGCTAGGTTAAGCGATGGCATTATTACAATCTACCCTCTTGTGATTAAACCAAAAAATAAAATAAATTTAGTGTATTTACTTGAGAATATTTTACTTATTATGTTAGTGCTGAATTAATATTTTGAAAACAGTATAATTAACACAGGCGCCAGAAGAGGTAAAATAATTGGTTGATGCATAATAATAATAATAATAATAATAATAATAATAATAATAATAATAATATGACCTTATGATGATATGTGTTTACTCTCTACTACTATTTTCTTCGCAATTTTTTTAAAGTACTCTGAAAACAGTAAAAATCTGTTTATTATTATCAATTGAAGAATTTACTAAAATTTTATTTAATTAATAGTAAGCGCCTATTTTACTTTTTATTTTTAAATTTCTGGCATTTACGTGCAAATAGTTAGATAGCCAGTGTTAAAAAAAAAAAAAAACTCGTTAGTCATTATCATGTGGAATATATATATATGTGTATGTGTGTAATAAGTATATATTATGTATATAGGAGTAAATTATATTCTCATTATTTTTCGATAGGTGTCTTACATTTACATAAAAATATTGGCATTTCCTTCATATGAAGAGAGTATATATAATTATATGGAGTATGCAATAACTAGACATCTTTAATGGACCAGCTTTCTAGAGGGTTGCCTAGATAATTATATTAATTTTAATTTTTATTGGCATGTGAAAGCCTCATCAAGATTTTCTACATTTTAATGTATTTAATAAATAGGTTCATGAACTGGTCAGTCACCCAATATAATACTAATAAATAAGAAAATTGTTTTTTTTTTTTTTAAATGCCCATTCTTAATGTCAAAGTTACACACCCCATTTATTTGACAAATAACAAACACGGTAATTTGACGCTATTTTTCTAATTAAGAACAAACATTGTTAGACGTGAAATTCTATTCAAACGGTTAATACTTAGATATGATCCAGTCAAAGTAAATGGGGTTATTAATTTATTGTTATATTTATTCTGTAAATATAATATAATTTCCACGATCAGTATGGCGTAATCACCCCCTTCTACAATAAGAAGTATATTGAAGTTTTAACTAAAAAAAACATCGGTGGCTGGATTTTTTATTTTTATTTTTAAAAAATTGCTAGTCACACGATTTTATTGTTGTTATTATTAGCAGTAAATATGATAAAGTATCACATTGTTCAAATGGTTTCAAAAGATTATCAAATGCAGAAGAAATAATTGGAGATAATATTAGGCTGTTAAGCAAAAAAAATTGGAGATAATATATTTGTTGTGATAAAACTGTTAATTTATCATATTTTGAAATTCTTTATAACAACAACAATAGGAGAATATGTTATAGCAATGTGAAAAAGAATAGAAGGCCCGTTTGGATTGACTTTTAAAAAAAAGAAGTAAAAAACAGAAGTAGAAGTGAAAGCCAAAAGCAGAAGCAAGTAACTTTTGTGTTTGGATGAAATGTTTTAAAATCAGTTTTTTTTTTCAAAAGTGTGTTTGAATGTGTAAAAGTAAAAAGTGCTTTTGAAATATGTAAATTACCAAAAAAATATGCTACTTATATAGGATAGTATATATTTATAATGTAATTTAAATAAATTAATAGGACATTTATTACTCTGCACACATTATAATGTAATTTAAATAAATTAATAGTGATTCAAATGAAGTACTTAAAAAATAACAGAACAGATGTACTCCCTCCGTCCCGCGAAGATTGAAGCCTTTCTTTTGGGCACGGTAATTTAGGTAGTGGAGTTTAGTAGTTGAAGTGGTGTGAGTATTTGTGTTTAAGATTATAATGAATTTTGATACTGTTTATTGTTTAACTTTGACTTAATATTATCGTATTGATGTAATTTGAGAAAAATATTCAAGTGTGGTCTTGTTAGAATCGTCTAATCGTGTAGTTTTAGAATATATATTTTATACAATTTTTATTTGTATCAATTTTGTAATATTAAGAGTTAAAGAAATATAAGGGACTTTGTGTAGGAAAGTAATAATGCATTGGAATTTGTGCAGAATAGTAAAAGTAAGTATTTTTAATGGGATTTGACAATAATTAAGATTCTAATCAAACTTATATTAATTTAATTTTTCTAAAAACGGAAAGGGTTCAAACTTCGTGGGACACCCCAAAAAGGAATAGGGTTCAAACTTCGTGGGACGGAGGGAGTAGTATACATGAATACAACCTGGTGTAGTGTGGTGTTTATCAAATTTTATATTCCCAACTCTCACAAGTCACACAAATATTCATAATGTTATAAATTGAAAGATTGTCAATAAAATTTATAAAATTGATAACGTACTATATTAATTCCAATTACTCGTTAATATAAGTTTACCCAAAAAAAATTACTTAATACTTCAAAATTATGGTAGTAAATAATACTCCATCCGTCCCACTAATTCCGTCTCATTTTCCATTTTGGACCGTCCCATTACAATTATCACATTTCCCTTTTAGGAAATAATTACATACTTTAATTACCAAACTCATTACCATCATATCAATTAATAAATAAAGATATTAAAATTTCACACACACAACTATCACATCACACATAAATAAATTAATTAAAATTTCAAATACATTACAATGACATCACATAAATTCCTATTTTACCCTTATTTTAAACATTAATTTATCCCTATATTAAATTCTAACTACCCCACATAAAATACCGTGTCCAAAAGAAATGAAACACTATTGGTGGCACTGAGGGAGTAGTAATCATGTATTAAAATATTAATATATTAAATGGAGTATTAAAATAGGAATGAGTGGCGATGAGGCAGCCGACAGATTCCGAGGATACTGTAGAAAGCCGAGAGTGGAACAAAAGCCGGCACATGACCACCACCACGCTAGCTCCCCTAATCCCAATTATCCAAACTCCCTCCCTTCCTTCCAATTTACTGAACTCATTATTACATTGTATACTACTTCCTCCGTTTCATTTTAATATTTTAATGGTCACGTTTGATTTTTTTGAATTATTTATTTTTTTTTATTTTGACTAAATTTTTTATTATAGTTATCTAAGAAAAAATATAGTTACGTGAGATCTTGTTAGATTCAATTAATCTTATAGTTTTAGAACATCAAATTTTATAATTTTTTAATCATACACAATTAAAGTTATTAACCGTTAAAAATATGTATAGACATGCATGTCTGGTGAATCCGTAGCAAAAATAGTGAGACGTAGAAGTAGTATATTCAAATTGCGTATTCCTTTTAAACCCTAAATACTTATTAACTACTCCCAGTGGCAACTTAAATAAATACTAATAATAAAGTGCATGCCTCATTTCAGCCCACCAAATCCTATCAGCGCCGAACTCCACTATTCAATTACTCCTCCAGTCCTCCTCATTTATTTTAAAATATTAAAATTATATATTACTACAATACCCCCAAATCTCATTCGGGTCGGGTAGGTCCCCCCCACAGCCACTGCATATACTATAATAATTTGACACGTTGGGCATGTCCTTACAGCCACCATGTCCCTTCTTAATACATTATTCACCCGACTTATGCTACACTGTATCTGCACATCTATCTATCCTTTTTCTATCTCATTTTTACATTATTTTCTTGCTGTGTTAAGACTGAATCAGTCAAACAGACTTGCTGCATATTAGTAACCAATTTGTGAAACAAGTAAGGCCTCATTTTATGGCCACGTGATGACGTGAATGCAAAAATAAAATCCAACCGTGGTCATAGAAATTAATTGTACTCTACTGCTTTCATTACAGCTTCTACTGTATGCTGTAAAAGAACCTACAACGTTATACTGCTGTAAATCCTCTTAAAGGAAATTCCCAATAAAAAAATTAATTTTTAATTTTCCCTTTTATGCAGGCACACACGCTCGGTTCACTGCCCGTCGTTTTCTCCTCCTCATCGACTCGTCTTACAAGAAACAGAATAATAATGTTGGCGCGTGGCGCAAGGTGTTTGAGGGCGCGTGAACCACGATGGGGACTGGGAGGATTAATTATTAAAATCAAGGTAGTGCTTAATCAAGACTTATTAAGGGTGAAAGTTGACTGTGGCCTGTCAGACCTCGCCAGTTACTTTTCTGCCCGCCGCTTTACTGCCATTAGTTTTTTACCCGAAAAGACTGAAAACCCTTTGGCCCGGATGCTTGGCCCGGCCCGGGCCAAGCAGATAGAACCGGGCCAAGAGTAATCCAGGCTTATCCAAAATTGTTCTTGATTAGAGGTGCTTGACCCGGAACGATTAAGCTTGGCCCGTCGGGCCAAGTTGTTGAGTGTCCCGGCCAAGACCTTGGCCAGTGCCTATTTGCTTGGCCGGTGTCATTTTGCTTGGCCCGTGACATAATGTGTCCGGGCCAAGCGCTTGGCCAGTGCCTGTTTGCTTGGCAGGTGGCCTTGTCTCTTGGCCCGCGCCTAAATTGTTCCGGGCCAAGCCTCGGGAAGGCCGAAAGCTAGTCAATTGTCAGTACGTGCAGCATTTATTCCCGTCCTGTGAGTGCATGGAATATATTCTTCTCCATAACCTCCCCCACCACGCACATTCATTGTTCAACTTCCTCTCCACCATTTTCGTTCAAATTTTTTGGACAGATCTAGATATTTTCAAAACACTGCCACCAAGGAGATACCCCGACGGTGATATACCACCATTCGCACTGCCACCATTTTCGCCGTCCGACGTGCATGCTCCTCCGGTTGAGCTCGGGTTCGTTGAAAAATTTTTCTCGTTCGTATTATTTTGGTTGCACTATAATTTTTTTGTCGCACATTTGCTTTCTATTGATTAATCTCTTGTTATTATTTCAGATCCGACGTGTAGGGCTAGCGAAAGTTTGAGTTTGGGCGAAGATCCGAACGACTAAATATCTATTGTAAGTTTTTTTTTTTTTTTCTGATTAATTGTTTAAATGAATATGTTTCATTTTCCGTGTTCATCAAAGAGATAACCTAAAAGATTTTTCGTGTGAAGTCATGAATTTCTGTCTAAACTACTATAACAATAATTAACTCGAGGGTTTTATGCTATAATATCGAGAAATGTTAGTGTTTTATGCGATTTTGTTCATGCAACGCCCGTGGGCCAAGCACTGTCGAGCAACCAGTGTTTGGTTCTGCATCCTGGTGCTTGGCCCGGACTCCCACCTTGGCCTGGCCAAGGAGCCGGGCCAAGCGGGAAGTGTGCTGTAGGGCTCAGGGTTCAGGGTTGTAAGTTGTTGCTCTGGATTCATGCAAATTGAGTGGACCAGGCACTGTCGAGCAACCAGTGTTTGGTTCTGCAGACTGGTGCTTGGCCCGGATTCCCATCATGGCCGGGCCAAGTTCCCTGGCCAAGCTGATTTTTTTTTTTTTTTTTTTTTTTTTTGTTATTTTGGGTGAAATGTTTAATTTTTTTTGGAACTGTGTTTGGTGCAGTTGCACTATTGCGCGAAAGTAATGTCCTCTTGGCTGTTTGGTTCGGGAGGGCTGTTTGGAGGGGACGGGAACACCGGAAATGACATTGAGCACAATGATAATCGTAAGTATTTATACGTGCTGTATATACCTACAAATATATATTCAAAATATTTTTTTTAGCTGCATAATGTTTTCAATTAAGCGAAATTTCAATCCTTGGATGCATGTTAGTTAGATATGTTAGACTTAATTCTTTAAGTTGTTATGCACATGGTTAATTTGTTAATTTTGTGGGGAGTTTGGCTTACCATTCTTATGGTGTTGTTGACTATGTGTAAGAGATTTAATAAGGCTTCATTACTTGTATTATTATTATTATTATTAGTATTATTATTATTATTATTATTATTATTATTATTATATAAGTATAACATACAAAGAATTTTGTGGAAATATTTAAAAATTAAAGTAATATATAACAAATTATAATAAGAATTTTACATCGTTATTTATATTATAGAGATAAGATTAAGCGATGAAATGTTGGACTTTATCTGAAAAATAGAATATAAGACTGTACGAAAAAATGAGATTACAAGAAAATTGTGTTTACTTACATTATTTTTATCTAGTATTATTATTTTATTACATTTTTCTTAGAGCAGAATAGTTGAAGAAATTGTATTATGAATTTAATAAAAAAATTTTAAATAAAATAATGCAAATATGAAAATAATAAAAAAATTATTAATTAAAATAATGCAAATATAAAAATACTTAAAAAGCAACGAAGAGAATATTATTATTTTAATAATTGAAATAATGCAAATATAAAAATAAAAAATATAAAAATAATGCAAATTTAAAAATAATAAAAAGATATTATTATTATAATAATTAAAATAATGCAAATATAAAAATAATTAAAAAAATATTATTAATTAAAAGAATAATTGGTCTATTTTTGTATTACTATTCATTTTAATTATAATTATTTTGTAAGTATAAATGAAAAGAAATAGTTTAACAATGTTTTTTAAAAAAAAGATCAAGATTGTAAATTGAAAATTGTATTTTCATAGATCCGTGTGTACTATAATTATAATTATATAATTAAATTTTATACAATTTAAAAATAATGTATTTTATTAATTAAATTTTTCTTTTTAACTTGAATAGAATAAAAGTATAATTAACTAGTAAAGTTAAATTAAACAATTAAATGAAATAAAATAACATAAAATTGAATGAGAAATCAAATTCTATTTATTTTATTTTCGTTTACTTTAACAATTAATTTAAAAATTATTTTATATCATATTTACTTTATTATTTTATTTTATGTGACAATTTTTACTTCATTATTTCTAATTAATTATATTAATTATTTTATTTAAATTTATTCATTTTCGTTTGTATTTGTAAGACTATTTTATTTTTCTTAGTTTTATCTTATTTAAAAATTGCTCAGACAAAGATTATAGTTATCCAACTAGGAAAAATAGTTTATACTTGCAAAAAACATATATGGCCACAATGTCATACCACCACAAAATTTTATCATGAAATCTGACTATTTGTAGAGAAAGAAATGATCAAGAGATAGATGCTTATTAGAGATCATATTTAATGTATGGTTGTGTTCCCCGAAAAAGGAATGCATGAACCAGCAAATTATACTAGCGCAGCCCCGTATCCGGATGGTGGTGTTCGGGCAGGGAATTGGACAGAACGCATATTCGGTTTCCCATCGTCGCACAATCCATTTTTGTCTGGGAATGCAGATGCTACTAGCAGTGGCTATGCACCAGAACATCAGAATTACTACGGAAGGAGCACCCCCGGACAGTATCCGGGATTCCCGGACGGCGTGCCAGAGCAGGAGCTGGAGCAGGATCGCGAGCCCCATGCAATCATTGCGTTCGAGGAAGGGGAGGTGGGTGGGCATGATAACAATGTGGAGGAGGACCCGGGTGATGAGAGTGAGGAAGAAGAATGGCAGGATGAATGGGGGGAGTCAGACGCGGACGTAGACTACGAAGAGTTGGTGGCGCATCGACTCATTCTCTCTTCTTTCAAGGTCTTTTGGAGAATTGTACGAAGCGGAGGTTCTATCGAGGGGTTAGAGCCTGGCGACGATCCGGATATTGGGGCGCCGCCAGTAGGGTTCACTGTACCTGAGATGAGCCAGGGGAATTGGAATTTGCCCCGCCCGGACTTTGGCCTACCTGAGGAGTTCGTGGACCCGTACGTGGACGAAACAGTGGATAGAGAACTGGCGCCCGGATCCGTTTTCGCGACGAAGAGGCGGTTGCAAGAGAAACTAGTGGAGTACTTGGTTGGAGAGAGGTGCGGGTATGTGACGTGCAAGTCTGACAAGAAGCGGTACTGGGTACGATGTTCCGTCGCGGAATGCGAATTCCGGATGCGTGCCCGAGGCACCGCATCGATATGGACTGTCTATAGATTGATACCTCACAGTTGCGTGATGGACCCGGACAACATTCCTGATACGAGACTTCCGTCGAGGCATTTGGGGGCATATTATGCCAATGAGGTTGCGATTGGGGCGGAAACGTTGGGCCCCGAAGCGCTGCAGGCCCGATTGCTAAGGGACGGCGTTAGAATCTCTGTGGAAATGGCGAGGAAGATTCGGAACCATGCCATTTCACATATATTCGGCGGGCAGGACGTCTCGTTCAAGATGATTCCGTCATACCTATATATGCTGCGGCAGCAAAATCCTGGGTCCGTGACCGAGTATGTAGTCGATTCTGACAACAAATTCTTGTATTGTTTCTTCGCGCTAAGTGCCTCTATCTCTGGGTGGAAAGAGATGCGGCCCTTCATTGTCATTGACGGCACGCACCTCAAGGGTAAGTACAAGGGGATACTTTTTGCGGCGGTGACAAAGGATGGGAATAATCAGATATTCCCGTTGTGTTTCGGTGTTGGACCGAAGGAGTCGACACGGGCGTGGAGATGGTTTCTGATGCAAATGAGGGGTGCGTTGCTTCCACACAATAAGGTGTTGATAATCTCGGACGGTTCTCCCGCAATAAGAGCTGCAGTTGAACAAGCACTCCCCTATTTTCCACATGTTTTGTGTTGCGTGCACTTGGGCAAGAATCTGGCCAAGTACGGGGGAAAGGGAGCCGTGGACGCGTTCATGGGAGCGGCATACGCGTACAAGAGGTCCGTCTATGAGCGGCATATGGCTACCCTCAGGGACATGTATCCGAATGCGTACAAGCATTTGGTGGAGGAAATAGGGCCCGAACGGTTTTCTCGAGTCCACTGTCCTGTGCGTCGGTACGACATGATGACGACGAACATCGTCGAAAGCATGAACCATGTCTTGCTGTGGGCACGCAGGTTACCCGTGTGCTCCATGTTGGAGGTGCTTCGTGCGACAATCGGTGATTGGTTCCGAAAAAGGCATCAAGCAGCATCTGCTAGCACAGAACGTTTAACTGACTGGGCAGTACGAGAGGTTTTTGATCGCAAAGCGTTGGGTCAGAAGATGAAGATAGAACAAACGCAGGCTGAGAATGTGTACCAAGTGAGACACAACAGTAAGTCGTACACAGTCAGCCTGACGGATGACCGAAAGTGTACTTGCCAGCGATTCCAGAATGACTTGATCCCGTGCGCCCACGCCATCCCCGTGATACAGTATGTATATGATAAAATTGTTTAATTATATCAGTAACGTGCCCCTTTAGTTCCGTGACAGAGCACTCGTAAATTATTTAATATGTGCAGTCTTCTGAGGCACGAAATAAGTCACTATGTTGGAGCGTGCTATTGGCGGTCTGGTTTGGTTGATGCATGGAGCGGGCCGGTGTATCCAATGGCACACCCGAATGATTGGATGATACCGGCTGAAATTGCGGACGCCCCATGCGAGACCCCTGAATGCCCCCGTCAAGCTGGAAGACCTAGAATGACCAGGCTTCAATCGGCAGTCGAACGAGCATCTCGTGCGGGGCGGCCCCAAAGATGTCGCAGGTGCGGACAAACCGGACACAACCGGAAGAACTGCAACGCCCCTGTCGACGATGTTCCCGAGACGTCTGGAAGGCGGGCCCGTGGTCCGAGAAAATGTTTATCGTGCGGGCGGGACGGTCACACGGCACAAGGGTGCCCGGCGAACATGCCTCGTACAGTCCCTGATTTGAACCGGCCCGTACCACACGTGTGGGAGACGTGGCCCAACTGAGTAACGTATGGTAGTGGTAGCTTACGTTATGCATTTATTCGGCTGTATGAAATAATGGTGGGGCACGAATTTGCGATTTTAAGTGTAATCGGAGTTAATGAAAAATACTAATCGGTAGTGGATTGTTATCCTTCTCTTCTGTATTCTGATTCATGTATTTTGCTCCTGTCTACCTCTAAAACAAACTGTAGCTGATTTCGAAACTGTTACTCTCTGTATTCCATGAGTATAATTTTACCATTCGAATCGTGCCCTTGTTCCCTTGTATGCCCCCAGTTATAAGTTAATGATCCAGGCTGTTCTCCTTGCCTGACAGTTCCATACTTTTGAGGTTATGGAAAGAGAAGTTAACTTTACATCTTCTGAACTCTTCTTCCCAAGTGAGAGGCATGGTGGCCGGGGCTATAATTGCAGGCCGACAGTTTGGAAACTTTTTTAAGTAGGTTTCAATGAATACAATGGTCAAACGGGTTTCCCCCGATTCTCTCTTATTTCCAACAGTAATTGAAACTCGTTTAAGCATTGTATTCATTGAAACCTACTGAAAAAAGTTTCCAAACTGTCGGCCTGCAACTATAGCCCCGGCCAACATGCCTCTCGCTTGGGAAGAAGAGTTCAGAAGATGGAAAGTTAATTTCTGGTTCCATAACCTAAAAAGTTTGGAACTGTCAGTCAAGGAGAACAGTCCTGGATCACTAACTTATAACTGGGGGCGGACAAGGGAAAGAGGGCACGATTCGAATGGTGAAATTATACTCATGGAACACAGAGCGTAGCAGTTTTGTAATCATCTACAGCTTGTTTGAGAAGTATTCAAGGAGCTGAATCCATCAATGAGAATATAGAGGTTATATGCATGCCGTAAGAAACGTTGGAGTGGCAAGCGTGACTCGGCACGCCCTTTTTACGCGACTGGCGTGCAGCTTCGACATTTTCTAGACTCACATAATGATCAGACTCTTATCCCGCGACAGTATACTGTGACTGTGGGCGTTTTATTTCACTTGGTTGGAATGATAAGATCCGGCATGCTTTGCCTGAAGGAATTATGAAGTGCATGGTCGGAGATTGTCGAGAATGTTCAACCCGATTTCTGTCGTGGTATGTGTGCCCACAATGCCTGACGCACGAACATGGTGGACTTTTCTACCACTGTTTGGCAAGTAGGGCATGAGTTCTTATTCTTTATCTAACACAGCGATGGCGCCTTACATGGTATTGGAGAAAGACATCCAGAATGACCAGCTCGCTGGACCTCTAATTACTCTAAGGATGCGTAAAGGTGGGTCTCCTGCCAGTTGATGACCACTGGGCATTAACACAATCTTTGTAGGCATTTTAGAAGCAGATTATCGGAAGCATGGCACCAGTATTGGTTTATTGTAGTCGTGCTTCTAATAATCTGCTTTTAAAATTCCTACAAAGCTTGTTTTAATGCCCATTCGGTCAACGAATGGGAGGATACACACCTTCACTAACATTAGGGTCATTCGAGGTGTTGCGAGATCGTCATTCTGGATGCTTTTCTCCACTACCATGTAAGGCTCGATCGCTGTATTAGACAAAAAAATATGAACCCTAAACCTCTTGCCATGCAGTGGGAGAATTTCCATCATGTTCGTGCGAAAGGCATTGTGGGCACACATGCCACGGCAGAAGCCGGGGTGAATATTCTCAACAATCTCCGACCATGCACTTCTTAATTTCTTCTGACAATAAATGTCGGATCAAATCATTCCCACTAGGTATAAACTAAAATGCACACGGGCACAATATCTTACCGCGGGCCAGGAGCGTTGATCATTATGCGTGGCAAGAATATGCCGTAGCAGCCCGCCAGCCAGCTTTGCACGAGGAGTTCCTGCATTTAGTAGATGCAGCATCATTTGAAGCAGCATCATTTGATGCAGTTTTCACGGGCATCCGTCATTTGCGGCGCGAGATCAATTGGCACGAGACCAAATAAACGGAAATATCTTCAGTCATTTTAGGCCTACCGGACTGGCGCGTTGCAACGATCGGCCGGCGAGTCGGATGAGGTTGCGGTGCGGGGTGAAATGCTTTGGCGTTCGGACGAGGGGACAAGAATAAGGATGTACTCCACTGATGGACAGTTAGTCCTGGGCTATTCGAAACATCTTCAGCATTCTTATGACGCGAATGCTCAAACTCTTTCCCAACTTCAGGTATGCAGGCGACAATGATCTTCGGCGAGGTTTTGGGTAACTGCTGCGCCCGCACGCTACTGGGCATGTTTTCTCGCGTCGACGTCCGTATGGAGGAATATTGCAGCCGTTCGTCCTTAGCCCACTTTTCCATTAATCTGCATGGCCCGGAAGTTCTGGATTGCCCGATATGTTTTGATGAAATCTAGACATACCAGCAACATAGATAGCACCATTAAGTTCGGTTGCATATGGTGCAGTCGGCTGAGAGAGGTTGAACATAGGGAGAAAAAATACAAGGGGTCGACATAATCGAGCTTGTAGCAGTCATCCCTTGTCTACCTCTTGGTATTTTTCTCCATATGTTCAACCTCTCTCAGCCGACTGCACCATATGCAACCGAACTTAATGGTGCTATCTATGTTGCTGGTATGTCTAGATTTCATCGAAACATATTGGGCAATCCAGAACTTCCGGGCCATGCAGATTAATGGAAAAGTGGGCTAAGGACGAGCGGGTGAAAAATTCCTCCATACGGACCTCGACGCGAGAAAACATGCCAAGTAGGGAACGGGCGCAGCAATTACCCTAAACCTCGCCGAACAGCATGGTCGCATGCATACCTGCAGTTGGCAGAGTTTGAGCATTTTCGACATCACAAATGCTGAAGGTTGTTCGGAAAGTCGAGGAGTAATTGTACATCAGTGGACGTCCCAATTCTCCATGCCCCTTAGTCGGAACGCCGAAGGACGTCGTCCCACACCGCATCCTCATCTTCCTCGGTGTCCGATTGTTAGCGGATTGCCTGAAGGCGTCCATGGTGGACGGAAAGTCGGGATTGCTGGTTGTGATGTTGCGGCATCTCTAGATGCTGGAGGCTATGTTCGAAGCAGGCAACGTCGGCACATGCCTGTGCTGAGGCACAACATATAAACGGGCACCATCGGCATGTGGAAGCATGCTAGGTCGATGCTGATGCAATTGTTAATCGGGTTTACCCCGCACCGGGGGTATGGGTAATGATGCAGAGGACGGACCAAAGGATTCAGGAACGAACACGGTGGACATTTCTACCACTACAGGGCAGGGCACGAGTGGGTTGATATATTTTGTACAGTGGTGCGACGGATCCTTCACGGTTGTGCATTAGTCGAATACATGATGGGGCAGAGCAAACTATCTCAATCAGCATGCATCATCTAGAAGTTCTGCAAGAAAAGATCGCTTAAACGAAATGATTGCTTTTCCAAAAGCTACACTCTGCCAAACCAGATGCAGGTGGATTTTTATGAAGGTAACTACGACGCTGAGTTGAAGTTGCGATCAATCCGCTGCAATTCCTTTCCTCTGCCACCTCCCATTGTCCACTGAAAGGCGTCACGTAACCGAACCACTCTGCGGGTGTCTTCCTGCTGACGATTCTGCTGCTCCATTGCATCAACTCTCTTCATTTGCCATCATTGCACCCACTCACGATCGAATAGAAGACTTCAGTTTACCATAAGTCAAACCTTGAAGTCGGACTTGGTTCATAACTGAATCATCCATATATTCCATGCTTCAATCCA